>CM076609.1:25099833-25699833 GCA_038502775.1 Hippodamia convergens
CCAAAACAGAAATTTGGCTTTCCTTGATGTACTTGTCACACGGAAGGAAACAACTCTAGGACACACTGTATACCGAAAACCTACACACACGGACAGATATCTACACAACACCTCAAATCATCATCCATGTCAACGTAAAGGGATTATCAAAACGCTAGTCGACAGAGCGAGAAGAATTTGTGAGCCAGAACAACTAGCAACCGAGTTAGAACACTTGAAGCGCGCTCTCATGGCTAACGGCTACACGAAAAACGACATCGATAGATACATCAAACAAAGGCCTGAACACAACAACGACAATGTATCACGTCGCCAAGAATCGGAAACAAAAGCATTCTTGCCGTTTATCCCACGGGTGACAGATAGAATCGGACGAATTCTGGGGAAACACAACATTAAGACAATATTCAAACCGTCGAAGAAGATCAAGGACCATCTCAACTCCCCCAAGGACAGAAGGGATACACTTAGTACACCAGGTGTATACCGAATTCCGTGCAGCTGTGGAAGTGTATACATCGGTACAACGAAGCGATCCATCAATACGAGGATCAAGGAACACAAGGCCAATTGTAGACTGGGTCAGTCAGAGAAATCCGCCGTCGCAGAGCACACACTGAACAACACGAATCATGCGATAGAATTCGACAAAACCCAAGTGTTGTGCACCACTACCGCATACTACCCCAGGCTCTACAGGGAAGCAATCGAAATTCATAAACACCCAACGAATTTCAATAAATCGGAGGAATCTTTGAAAATCAATAGAACATGGGTGCCAGTACTCAAAAAACACAAAACCACTCCCCTATAATAATAACCGGGTTCATGAAGTGAATGAAGATCGGGAACTGGTTGTGAACCGGTCGGACACCGGCGCGCGTTCGTTATTGGGACGGGACCGGTCAAGCGCAGCCACGCCCCCGACCGAGGTTATATAAGGAGGTACAATCTGCGTCCCCGTCACACTCAGGCAGTTCAGTCCAGTGAGAACATCTCCTGAAATATAACTCCTGAAGATGCCAGACACTCGAACTGGCGAAACGTCGAGAACTAATCTACGACGACGGCCTAAATGCTCGAAAGAACATGTCACATTGAAGAAGTAGCACTTTGAAAGCCATTTTCATTGTTTGTACTGAAACTTTCTATATATATATAATATAATATATATATATAGAATCCGATTCTGTATATTGAAAACCTATTACATCAGTTGTGTTGTCCATCAGGATTTACACTTATATCTTGGAGAATGAACTCTCGTATTTATTTATTTATTTATTTATTTATTGAGCAGATTACATAGTTTTCTTATTAATATAATATTCCAATAAAAATATCCTACCTATTACCAAATTGACAAAAAAAAAGAAGAGAAAAGATATATTTAATCCTTGTATAAACATTTACTCGCAAATACTCAATAACAAAAACCGAGCTCACTTAGACAACAATCTACAATCTGCCAACAATTTGGTGCACAATTATATTTAAAATATTGTGTGTACACCCAAGTCGAGATTAATAATTCACATCCAGAGGTTGTAATATGTACTCAACGAAACAAATAATTTTGGTCTACACAAAAATTCCCATGTAAAAAGAAAAAAGAACAAATAAAATGAAAACTCCCAAATTAGACAATTTTACTCCAAAATGACAGCAGGATTTATTTCCTAGACCAGGTAAGAAATTTTATAATTACTGTTAAGTATCCATTCATTAATTTTAGACTTGGCTTTAGAGTAACTCAGAACCTTTATGCTGTCAGGCAGGTCATTAAATACTTTAGGGCCTACACAATAAATATGATCTTGGCATCGAGTATGTTTAGGGTTCTGCAAAGCAACACTCCCATGTACCACACGTCTGGTGTTCAATCCGTGTACTATTTCTTCTTTGAAGCAATCATTTTTTAACATAAATCTGATAATTGATTTAATATATAATTGATCCAGATTGAGAACATTACTCTCCTTGAAAACCAAATCTGTGGGGTACCTTCTATTTTTAAAAAGAATAATTTTTAAGACCCATTTCTGTGCTACATGTAACTTTGAAACTACTGATGAACCCGCATTACCCCAAACAACAATACCATAATTTAAAATTGATTCGACAAGGGCAGAATAAACCATTTTCAATGTCTTGAAAGGTAAAATATTCCTTAATTCATAAAATTTGTAAATAAGCTTTCGGATTTTCTTAGTGACGTAATTGATATGATCCCTCCAGTTTAAATTTTCATCAAATATTACTCCCAGATATTTAAGTGATGATGCTCTGGCAATGAATTTGGTACAGTTACAGTTACTGTCAAAGTTGCATTGGGTTTCATGCATTATAAGTTTCTGAAAAACAGGCAGAACTCGAGAAGACAGGGAAAAAGCCATAAACTTTGTCTTATCAATGTTTAAAGAAAGAAGACTATGATCTAACCATTTTTTAATTTTTTGAATTGCGGCCTCTGCCTGCTGTTTTACAGTATCCCAATTGTCCCCATCTATTATAATAGCGGTGTCATCAGCAAAGCAAAATATGTTATCTACTCCTAGGAGCTTCATAATGCCATTTATATAAATATCAAACAGAAGAGGAGAAAGGACTGTCCCCTGTGGCACACCAAACTCTACAATCAGCTTATCACTATCTTGTCCTGAAATATTTGTGCTTTGTTCCCTATTGCTCAAGTAAGATTTTATTAATTCATTAGTAACACCTCGAATACCAACACAGTCCAGACGATTTAAAAGAATTTCGTGAGCCACAGTGTCGAAAGCTCTTCGTAAATCCAAAAATATGGCTATTACTTTTTTTCCCTGATCTAAGCATTTCATAATTCTTTCAGAGGTCTTCACAAGTGCATTTTCAGTACCTAGGTTTTCTCTAAAAGCAAATTGGTTGTTATGAAGTAAACTATTATTTTCTAAAAAGATTAGTAACTTGTTTTTGATACACTTTTCAACAATCTTGCTAAAAGAACTTGTAAGAGCTATTGGTCTGTAATTAGATATTAACTTTTTGTCCCCTTGCTTATATAGTGGTATAATCTTAGTAGTCTTCAGAACATCAGGGAAGATTCCAGAACCAAATATAAGATTAATTATGTGTTTCAAGGGGCCAATTAAGACATCATTATATTTTTTTATAATATTGGAGGAAATATTGTCCTCACCACCCTTCACCCCCATTTTCAAATCTAAAATTGCCTCTATTACGTCTTTATTCAAAACTGGTGTCAAAAAAAATGAGCCAGTCTCCCTATCCTCCATGCTACCCTCTCCCTGACGATTTAAAATTATTTCCTCAGCCAGCTTTTTTCCTATTTTACAAAAGTACTTGTTAAATTCATCAGCAATTTCCTTTGTGTCCGATAACTCTACACCTTGATCATTATAAATACCCTTAATTTCCGATTCCCGCCCTACATCATTTGTAGCCTCTCTAATAATCTTCCAAGTCTTTTTCGGGTCATGTAAGTTTTCCTTCGCTAATTTTTTATAATAAAAGTATTTTGCATTTTTTATTAATTTACTCAAAGCCCTTCTATAGTTTTTATATTTGCCCACAAGAATAATATTATTTTGATTACATGTGCATTCTTTTTTCAAACGATCTCTGGTTCTAATTGATATCAGAAGGCCACCCGTGATCCAAGGTTTCAGTCTCCTATTTTGATTCTTAACAATTTTGACTCTAGTGGATTCAGAAATCATGACATTTAGTTTATTTAGAAAAATATTAGTATAAGTATACTTCTAAAGTTTTCATCACAGCAGAAAAATTGCGTTAACTCTTGTATCACAAATGGCATAAAGCAGTCATTTGATATAAGTACAATTAGAATCTCATTGGCTGACATGGCACACTATACTGCTTCCACGGACATTTGTTCCCTTAATACTTCCCCAACCCGGAGAAAAATTACTTTTCGAAACAAATTGACCAATAAACAACGCACTTTATGGTTACGGCACAAGCTTCTGAGTTTCTTCCTTGGGCGTAAGTTTTGCTGAAATAAACTGATTCACTTTACGTAATAAGGAACCTGTGGGAGCTTCAAACAGAATCCACATAATCTTGAAGAGTGGGTAAAGTTTTACTCATCTAGAGGAAACAAAAGCTAACTTGGTGAGAATAATAAATAACACTGCGCTTCAAATTCGATACGTATAATTCTAAACGGATTCGTTTCGCCATAATTATTCGCAATTCGTTTTTCTGTAGACGTATCCACCAGCATAGCATAAATTACATCTATCTTCTGAAATCACAGAGAGAGGGTGTCGGTGAATATCTCTTTAGTGCCACGTAAACAACGGCTCTGATAGAAATGCAGTCTACTGAATATTCAGAGCACATAACCATTTTCCAAGCGTTACAAAGAGATTACGTATATTGAAGTGAAAAAATTGAATTACTCGTTTTTTATACATTTCCCTTTTATGAAAAATATGAATGCAGGCTGTAATGTAGATAGCGGCCTCGATGCAGTATTTCACCATTATCAATCCTGACTTCTGTTCAAAACACCAATGAAGAAATCAAGAATTGTAGGACTAGAATTCAAACTTATTCAAATTGTTTCGAGTTATTGAATCATTTTCTACAGATATATTTCGAAATTTTGGAAAATCTCTCTCGAATGTGTTCATATTTGGGATATTCACACAATGAAAGAAATTCATACCATATTATTGATGGTTGGTTTTATGCGACAATTGAAACCTGGTCAAGAATGAAGGGGGGCACTTTTTTCGCACCTAATATGTAGACGTTATAACTTGAAACGAATCGCTCCTATGGCCATCCGACCCAATTTATTAGCTGACCAAAATTATAAGGCAAAGTATCATATATTTCTTTTTGATTCTAAAAAAAAATATTCCAATAACTGGTTGCTGAAAACAAATCTAGACTGTGCCTCCTATTGTTTCTATACTTTGCAACTCTTTCTATATGTTTGAAATGTCTCAAGACGAGGTAAAATCTGTTTTGTGATTTTTCAATGATGAGGTTTCATACGGTCATGAAGAGATTCTTATTAACTTCATCCATTGGTCTCATAGTTCAACCTCTCACCCACATAATGTATCGTTCCTCCAAGGGGGGCGTCTTTCCTGACAACCACAATCAAACCTCTAGATAAAACAGGAAATATCGATCCAAATAGCATTCTTTCATTTTTCCCGAAATTTTTGAATGGATACTTTATAACAAACTCTCTAAGTTCCACAAATTTGATATATTTCAAAAATGCGAACACAGCTTCCCAAAAATAGAAATATAGAAAATGCTATCTTCGAGTTCCCTGATGAAATTGTTTTGTCACTTGAACAAGATCTGGTAAAGGCAGATGATTCTGAGAACCATAAAATATTGCTTGAAATATTAGAGGAAAACCAGTTAAAATTCATCCAGAGTTACTCAACAGCCAGGAAGAAAAGTATCATTTTGAAGATTGGTGATGAAACATTCACCTTTGACAATAGATTTACACAAATTGGTTTACCACAAGGTGGGAGCAGGGACCCTTGCTGTTTTTATCTCTCTCTATTCCTTGCATCTGATATATGTATAAAAGAATGCATTGTAAGGCTTGGCGTGACGTTCCAAGCATGTTGGACTATTCTGGATTTTTCTGTTACTCCCTATGAAGTACCATGTGAATGTGGCAAATCCTAATCAATGGGGTAAACTAAACGCCTTCTTATACTCAGAATCAAAGAGCACCAAATACCAGCTCAACTAAGAGGATCAGGAAAATACAGGCTAGCTCAACATCTGAGCTGTGCCCGAGCACTGTGCTCGTGAAGCGCTCGAAGCCCTTTTGCGCTCCCGGGCTCTGTTCTCTCAAGCCCTTTCTGAAAGCAGAGCCTATTACTTATAAATTGAAGCACTTTTTCAAAAGGCTCAGTGCTTAGTACTTTGATCTCTTCTGAACACTAAACCCTTGTATTATATTGTCGTAAAACGAATAATATATGCGATCGAGGCCAACGCCTTGGAACCTGGGATCAGTCGAGTAAAAAACATCTTACGTTTGTATTTGACGATTATACGTAGATGCGAAGATGAGGTGAGTTTATTGAACGTGCTTTGAAATTTGGTTGAGATTTATCTTTAATTATTTTTACATGGAGGTTCAAAATGAAGTCTCGTATTCGAAAACCCCATAACTTTTGACAGGAGAGTGATAGAAACATCAAACCTTTTACATGATGAAAATGGATTGACGACGTTCCCAAGGCGTCGAAGGAAATGACTGATAAAAAGGAATAGTGACTGTCATCGACGTAGCAATAGATTAGTTTCTGGGTTTCTTGGTACACAAGCGGTACTGTTACATTCGTCTGAATCGAAGATTATATATTTCTCTTTAATCTTTGGTCTGAATCGTGTCTTAACTCGTAAATTTCAGAAGCTGTCTGGATTATAGAGATACATTCAGACTATGGGTTATGAAATAAGGTGTCCGGACTACTGGAGGTTACACGATACTACAATTTACTTATAAGAAAAACGGAATACGTGGGTATCTAATTCATGAAGAGTGTGTGAGTGAGATGCAGACGTTTCTCCGCTAGATGGCACTTTTCTTTTTCATATCTGGAAAGTACCTAATAGCATTGAATATAAGTCTGCAACTCTGAAACTTGTCAAATACTACGTTAGTTCGATGACAGCACGTCCCTGCAGTGTTCTTCAAGATTTAGACTTTTACTAGTCCTTGTTATTAGTCTTTTACATGATATTCCCTTCATTTTGAAGTATTCACTGAGGAGATTTGAGGCTAAGCTTTTGAGAAATTGAAAAAAATTCAAATTATGGTTTTGTATTATATGAAAGTTAACAACTGAATAATTCCTTTTTATATAGAATAAACCATTAAATTAAACGGTCCCAGATATTTAACAATATATATTCTCAGAGGGGCATCTGACTAAAATTCCCATCAACCTCACATGGAAGGATCTTTTCTCTCCTAATAAGGAGCTGTTGTGCCAGAATTCATACTGTGAACTCTTTTCAACTACCTGCAACTTAACTTTTCATATATTTTCTAATCATTTTCCCTTATTCACATAATCAGTCTCGTTCAACTCATCACCGAAGATTTCCAACCGATTTCACTCGTAATTTCATCTCTGGGGAAAATACCGTGATTTTCTGTTTATGAGAATTTTTTTATGTCTATGGATAATTCGAAGTCGATCGATGATCTCCTCTTAGGCGATGTACCTGAGATCATTTTCTGAACTGTTTTTTCTTTCAGAATCAAAAAAAAATTTCAATCTGGCTGGGAAAAACCTCTTGTTTATGGGAAATTTGATTTTCGTCAAGAATATCTTTAAACATGAAGCTCATCTCCAGTAATTATAAGCCGTAGGAACACTCTATACATCCATTTCGATCCGCTGGTAGTCTCAAATATTACGGATTAGCCTCGGGATTAGCTAAATAGTAACAATATTCATTCCTGCAACATGGATGAATTGAAAATCGTTATCATCGGAATGAATAAAATTTTCATTTCCCAGGCTCAGAGATCTGTTTTCATGAGGTTGGAAAAATTATATTAGATTTTCTCACTGAGATGAGAGATATGCAGGTTTCAGTCTTGTTTGGCATTATCAGTATCTCATGTACCTCAGGGAAAAGTCTAAACTTCGATATTTAAAGTGATTGGGTGTGATGTACTAAACAGAAATTACCAAGTTGTGATATCCAATCGCGTCGAAATGAAGTTTCATATCTCCAATGACATGCGAAGAAAGAACAGTGAACATCATCTTTCACCCATTTTTTTATCGTTTCATTCTTTTTCTTAAATTTTCATTCCGACTGAAAAACCTCACATACAGATCTTCCTAGGCGATTCTTAGGACCTCGTGCTCAAAATATAAATAAATTTACTAATTAATTACTTTCATAAAGTGATAAGTAATTGCTGCATTCTGTTGAAAGCGGTGCTAAGTAATGAAAAAGTAGGCACTTGTAAGAATTTTCCTGCATATACTTCCGAAGAAACTCATTCCAAAGCAGCGACGGGAATCATTCGTTGTTGAAGTTTTCATGATCTGAGTCGTTACTCACCATCTGAAAGAGTAACCCTGAAAAGTATCTGCACGAACTAATCAAAAGTATATATGCAAAATAGCTAGTCCATTCGGTAGAAACCAGAACAGCGAAAGCAATAAAGTTTTCAAATTATGAGAATAATAATTGTCTGCTCATATTCCTCCAGGATATGCAGATAGAACTGATGCGCACTTTTTATATCAATTGTCCAGAGAGAAATAGGAAATTCCCATTCATCAGTCGAAATGGAATATTGTCACTCAAGAGATTGCAGGATCAACCCTTTCAGGATCTATGTCGTATAAAGTTTCATTTTTATCACTCAGATCTCGGCAGATAATTTTAATTAATGGACTTCTCTCGAGGCAATTTTGAATCGTGCTAATCATGGAGTGTTGGAGAAACTGCAAATACTCCGAAGATAATTATTCGTCTCCTAATTATGATTTAACATTAATCGATTATACTGGAATACGTTGATACGGACAACCTCAAGTTTTGTTCTATTTAATTAAAAAATTTCCTTTCTTGGTTTGAGTTGTAAAAAGTTTTCTGTTGCGAAAATGTTCGAGATAATTCTGATATTTTCTTGACGGCGGAAGAATAACATCATGTTAAGACACAATTTCGAGACGACAATTTTCGATTCATTTCCAAACATCCCAAAACTAATTTTCATTTTAAAATGGACTCATCGTCTGTAATCCAGCGAAAATTTTGAAAAACTACGAGAGATAACTACCTACTTCAAACGGAATGATCAGTAGTAAGTATAAACTGTCGCTCGAATCACAACTCTGGGGATCTTATTCAAAAGTTCGATATTACCTGTAACTGATCTCATTCAAAAGAATCATTTCGAATAATAATACTAATAACGAGACTTTTATTAGTCAAAAACAATTGTATTTGACAATCTTTCATTGTGGAATCCAACTTGCAAGGAAGTAGAAAATGTTGAATACGGAAAAATCTGAAGTTTCGTGATGAAAGAGAACAAACTGAGAGTGATAAATGTTAGGAGCTACATTTTCTCGTACACCGTCGCTATCAACAAATGTTCGCCAATATCTACACCGTGATCGCGGCTAGGATTGATACGCTGTTGCACCCCGTCGTCCTCACCTATAGGTACGCGATGTTAGCCAAACGCGCGTTTCAAAATAGGAAGTAAGTGCTCTAATGTAACCGTACACATGCAAACGCGCGTTTTTGATCCAACGCTCGTAAAACGTGCGTTTGAGGATATTCGACCGGGTATTCATTAGGTGTTTTGACACACGCTTCTTGCTAACGCGCGTTTCAAAAAACAAGTGCTCTTATGTACCGGTACACATGCAAAACGAGCGTATTCATCCAACGCTCGTGAAACGTGCGCTTCAAAATATTTTTTGTAGCGCGCGTTGAATATGCGTTAGGTGGGCGTTTCGAGATACATGTGTTCTTATGCAGGCGTACACACTTCAACGTGCGTTTTCATGACGATTGTATCTAATTTGAAATGGGAAATTAAAAATTTCGCACGTTTTACGAGCGTTGTATCAAAAACGCGCGTTTGCATGGGTACAGATACATTGGAGCACTTGTACTTTGAAACGCGCGTTTGGCTAACGTGCGTTTCCTAATGCCTAATGTGTACGTGGTCTAAGACGCAATATTCAGTTTTTTTCCTTCGCGAATTTTTCCGCTGCGAATTTTGAGAAGCGAATATTTCGGCGTTGGTTTGGGGGAGCCTTTGATGGTTATCGTTTATTTTAATGGGTTCTAATAACTACCTCTCAAGTATGAGAAAGCAAAATTATAATTATGATAATAAATAAAACATAATCAATATTTCCGATGCAGAATCCCCATCTTCACATTTGATTTAGAACAAATAGTGGCGTTCTCACGGTGAATTCTTTCTCGAGTTCACACGGGACCAGAGGTGACTCCTTTTTTTTTTGGAGTAACTGTGACTGGTGTTTATCTCATTATTTAGTTTTTTTTCCTTTTTTTCTTGTGGCCATTGAATTCAATTGTTTTATTTTATTTTGTAATTTTTGAGTTTATGGGTGGAAACTCCAACTCTTCTGTTATGCAATAATAATAATAATAACTACTCTAACATAATGGGAGCTAGCAGTGCAAAATCGACTAGAGTGGAGAACTGGCCAAGACTCACCTTGAGTTGTAGAGCCATTGATGATGATGATGATGATGAATAATAACTACTCTAGACAATGCTCGCTTTCACCGAACGTAACAGTTGTGCAAGGGATGAGGAATCGTCCTATGGCACGAACGCTATAAACTCAACACGTTCTTGAGCAGTGGACATTTTTGGGAGCGCTTTCAATTTATGATAGGTAGCGGTAGCGAAATCTTCGTGTTTTCATAGAACAGCGCCTAAACGATTGAATTTTTTGAAATGAAACTGGAAATTAAGCAATTTTATCCATTACTGTTTTTCTAACCTTTTTCATTAAATCTTCAATTTACCGAAAATGAGGGGTAAAGTAGATCACTATTTTAAAGCATGAAAAAATCAAATTTATCCTCTCAGAGTCTAATGTCGGTCAACATTTATTAAAAAACATCATTAACTCAGTCTGTTGCAGGTAAGTTCTAGATGAACTTTAGCTTTGTCACCTCACACTGTTAAATATTGACTGAGTATAGGCTTAATGTCTATTGGCCTTAAAGTGCAGTCCTTCAGCCAGCATTTATTTTTTGGTTGCTTCTAGAGCGGGTAATCTTCTCTGATTGAGCTGATGTCTTTCGTGATAAGGATCATCGAGTATCAAGTAAGGGATGACAACTGGCCAGAGAGGGTGCTCGGAAACCCCTAACTGGCCAAGAACATTTCTGTGGTAAAGCAAAATGTCACATGAGAAGCAATTTCTGCAGAAGGAGAGAACTGAGAGTGAAACACTCTGGCAGAATCTCCCAGGATTAGATTACTCCAAAAAGTTCCTTCGGAATTTTGAAACTGCAAGATCCAAAAAATATTTGGATCTCAGTAAGAACCAACTACACCTCCTCACTGGTTTTCTTACAGGGGCATTGTCGCCTAAGAAAGCAGTTGCTGAGAATGGGCGTATCGGACACTGATGAGGACAGTGCTGATGTTGTTCCGCGACAGTCCTCATTGATATTTTTTTTTGGAACATAGATTAATTCAAAATAGTTATCATCGAAATGAATACCATTTTCAATTCCCGGGTCAGAGATCTTTCATCATGAGGTTGGAGAAATGATATTAGATTTTGTCACTCAGATGAGAGATATACCGGTTTTGGCCTTGTTTGGCTTCATCAGCATCCCATACATCTCAAGGACAAAATCTTCATGAAAAACTTCTATATTTGAAGCCAGTAATGGGTAAAATATAACAGAGTAGTAAGGTGTTGATATACAATTGCGTCGAAATGAAGTTTCACATCTCCAATCAAATGCTAAAAAAGAAATCTGTACTTCCTCTTCCACTGGCCTCTATTCAGGGCCCGATTGCTAGTTTCCCAAAGTGATGAAATAAGCCCAATTTTTTTTGCGACTGTAAGGCAAAGTTTTTTTTGTTTAATCGCTGCCACTGCACCCTGAAGAAATTTTTTTCAGAATTATTTTCTCTGAGGTACAAACATACTAAAGTAGTATCGGAGCCTCCAGAAACAAACAAACCAAACTAATTAACACATCAAATGTAGTTTTTACTAAACAGGAAGTCCCCATTTGCTTGGCAACTCTGTTTGGGTCGTTCCCTTTACGTGAGTTCACAACATTGAAAAAAAAATATTACTCATTCCTCATTTAAGATGAAGACATCCGGTTCTCTCGAATTTTCATCACTTTTTGTGAAACAATTAAATCTACAAACAGATATATTACTTCAACTTTTCTTGATATAGAAATTTCATTATTACTCAGGCTGTGTATGAAAAAATTAAAACTGCATGTGATGATAGTATATTCTAAAACATGTTGCAGAATGAGCTCCTAATCCAACACGAATGTGAAGTTCGAAAACGAACGACAAAGGAGTGAGTTTTCGATAGCCTGAGTGTTGGAATTGTCTTCTGCAACGAGTATTAGACGATATTCTCAGTCAAGATTTTTTTTCTAAGTACTTTTATGAAGATAAGGCATAAATTTGGTATTTTTCTCTCCATATTTATGAATTTTTGTTCTGAATACATAGATATATGACCACCTTATTTTTAATGAGTTTCAGCTTGGAAACTCCTTATTCATGTTTGTTCGTTCAATATAATGCTATGAATTTTTTTTCATACATCGCTTTCACATGTATGGGAGCATCAGAATATTGATTGTAACATCCCTCTATCGTCAGTAAGTACATACTAAGCTTCTTCTCGCTCAAGTTCTCAAACTGCACTCCCTGAAGCTATATATCTCCGTGAATGTCTTCCTGAGAAGATCGTGGTCAAAGATATATTTGGTGAGGTCTGGATTATTACCCTTAAGATGTTGGATAACTTAAACTCCTTGAATTTCTGGTATAGTAAGTAGTTAGTCATTTTAATAAGATTCGATGATATTATCAGGATAATATTGTTCCTCCATAGCAGTTTCAGCAGAGACGTTGAAGATATTACGATATTTGTGTGAGCTTCGTTGAATGATTTCACAAAATGAAATTATCATGAATATCAAAGGACATGCATTCCTTTTAGTTTATCTAATATACTCGTATATCCGTTCGGCATTCGGAATCACATCAAATGACCATGTCAAGTTTTTTTGTAGAATACATATCAATATATATTATCTATAGAAAGATTTCTGAACTGGCAATCGCATATTGATGCCCTCTGTAAAGAACAAAACAGCTCCAATTACGCGTTAAGTAGTTCGACTTCGTTAAATTTGCTATTTAACGTCTACCATTCCTTAGTATATAGTCATCTTTCTTACAACATTATGCAATGAAGTAATTCTTCAGATGTTGATAAAGTTTTCATCATTCAAGAACGAATAGTTCGATTATTGTTCAATGCCATCCGCGGTCCTCCTGCAGACCCCTCTTCAATGGTAAAAGCATTGTATAGAGAATCTTTCTTTATACGATGGTAATAGTAGTTTCACATTGGCCTTTTTATTCATACTTTTATATGCCTCAAATGATATGTGAAAAGAAATGAAGAATGTATTGAGTTATAATATTTTCCTATTCATGAAACTACGAAGTTTGAAATGTATCCACGAGTATGAACATTTTTACATCCCCTACGATGCATTCAAAGTCCCCATGAGTCCGAATTTTAGAAGAAAGTCCTATACATGTAATAATATGTCTCAAGGGATTGATTTATTAAATTATCGTTATTATGATTATCATTATTATCATCATTTATGAAATGTTATGGTCATAATGAAGGAAGTAAAAGGCCCATATTCCGTGGTAAACAATAAAAATGATTGACTTCATTCTCACACAAATAATTTTACATAGATAAATTGAAATTTTATGTGAAAAAAGGCGGATTATAGTACTTCACCCAAATGTGTCGCCTGTTCAACTCTACTCCACTGTTTCCAAGAAATTATTGAATTTAACATTTTTCATTAATAATCAACACTCTAGATCTTTTCAACCCAGGTAAATCGGAAAAATGGTAACTACCTGAATCGTTAGTACAAAACAAGTACCTACCAATTTTCATGTTTTCATAGTAAAAAATTTTTTTACTGCTAAAAATAATGACATTCAATAAAATGGATTTCATCATAACATTTGCTACAACTCATTGTTTGGTTCGCAACACGCTTCAGTTCATTTCCGTTCTGGGATATTTACAGCATAAGATATGGAAAACCGATAAAAAATGATTTTCCGCGTAAATCCACAGCGTTTTTATTATTCATCATATATTCTCCTCTACGAGTATATCCATCATTCCTATTTTCCTCCGCTCAATTCTTCGTGCTCACAAAGGTATCCCCTGGCGAATGACGTTCGAATTCACCGAAAGCTGTAAAATTACATTGTGAGAATTCCTTCTTATCTTTCATCAACTCTGCAACCCTATAGCACACATATACAGCGGGAAGATTATGCTCAATTTAGGGCTAAATAAACCTGACCGTCCTTATTCATCCTTGCTGCCAACGTGCTCCAGGGTTTTACAGGAAACGGCGGTAATCCTCAAATGGATAGCGGCACCTAGAAGCAACGGTGTCGTCTTCAGTTGCCGCAATATGTTCTTGTGTAACCTTCCTATTTGGAATTCCGCTCCGGTATGGATGAAAAAAACCTTGTACACTGCGTGAACAATTTAGTTTGACATATATCAGTTTTGTTCGGACCATGAGGAAAACATAATCGTGAAGACAGAAATTATCAGGTTTAAGAAAAGCTGAGTTGAATTCGAGAGAGAATCCCTGGTTTGCAGGAACGTCGTTTACATTTTAAGCTCTCTTAATCCCTCATTAAACGAAGTATATCCAAGGCTATCGCCTATGGACACTCCGTTTTATGGAGAATTGGGGAACATTGAATTTAAATGGACGTAGAATGATTTTTTTCGGTGGATCATAGAGAGTTAAGCAAGAAGTAAATCATTTAAATTTGGAGAAAAAAATTGTGAAATTTTTTTCAGGTCAACATATTTGTAACTGGAATATTGTAGACGTTTTCTACAATTTTGATTCAAAGTTGTTCAGTGGTTGCCGAAATGCAACAAGTACACGGAACGTTAAACGTACGAACAGAAACCCAACTACTGTTATGAGATGTTGTCAAGACTGGTTTGGTCATGCCCAAAAACAAAGAACATTAGGCATCGAATGTCAGAAGAGCATGAATGTGAAGTGATTCACTTATCTTGGTAACCCCAATTTTCTCAAAAACGGCCGAATATTTTTTCATTCTGTGAATGGCGTTTTGAACAAGTCAATGTCGACTTGAGATGCGCATGAAAATCTGCGGAATAAATTAATACGCCAGGCGTCGTAGCGCTATCAAAAATTTTTTCTCCAGGGACTACCTTTTATTATCATGCCATACGAAAGATTATTTCATTCTGAATTTTTTTTTCGAATGAAATTTTTATCCATTACTAACCTTCAGCGATCTGCAGCGTGATTTGTGTTAATTTTATTCTTTTTATTTTTTTCTGTATTGTGATAGTATGCCCTTATTTGGTGCCCTCAAATGAAGAAGGCCAGTTTTTTAGTCAATGTGCACCTTCAAATAAGATCAAATATGTGGCTACAGCAAGATGGGGCTCCATGTCACAACGCTGCCTTTATGAAGAGATATTTTGATCAAGAATTCGAAAATGAATGTATGGGAACCAAGGGACCCTTCAGGTATCGCCAGACCTAAATCTCATGGATTACTTCCTGAGGGGTACCCTCAAAAATATGGTATACCAAACTGATTCTAATAACTTGGACCATTTGAAAATGAAGATAGGAAACGCATGTGTCCAAGTAAACCCTTATATTCTGACCAATGTAACTTATAATGAAAAAGGGGAAATGATATAACTCATGTATGGATCATAATGGCCGGTATATAGAACAAATGATTTGAAATGTTCCGTTTGTTATTAAAAAAAATGTTTATCGCTATGAGATATAATATTTAATGAAAATAATAAGAGGAATAGTTTGTTACAAAACCTCCGTCATTTTACGGATCAAAATCATATCTTTGCCTTCGTAAAGGCAAAGAATTTTCTTTTTCTTATTTCCCTATATCATCATAAGTTATTTTGGTCAAAATATATTTATGTTAGAATTTTTGATCTCAATATCACTTCTTGAATAGCCTACTTGAATTCGAGGCACAAAAACATATTTATGTCTCACAATAAAGGCATACTACCATGATACAGAAAATAATAAATGGAATGGAATTAATATAAAACACGCTGCAGATCACTGACCGTTGGAAATGGATGAAAATTTTATTCTAAAAAAAGTTCAGAATGAAATTATCTTTCGAATGACATGATAAAAAAGGTATGTCCCTGGAGAAAAAATTTTTGATAGCGCCGCGACGCCTGGCGTCTTTATTTATTCCGCAGAGTTTTATGCGCATCTCAAGTCGACATTGACTTGTTCGAAATGCAATTCACAGAATGAAAAAATATTTGGTCGTTTTCGAGAAAATTGGGGTGACCAAGATAAGCGAATCACCCTGTACAATATTGACGTCGAAGACTTGTGGCCAAAATAACGGATTTGCGACAACTCGATTCTGGCTGATGAGTGGTTAGGGGTCAATCTGATCTTTTAACTGTCGGATCGATTAACCACCCTTTCGGAAGGTTTCATTATCAACCTCATCTTGTGTTATCCCTTACTGTTGAGCATCTCTGGAAACGATCACAGTGGTGTGCAAAGAACGACAACATTGGAATGTGAGATCAGGTCGTTTTTCCTGATAAATATCGATTTTTTTTTGGGTGGATGGCCGAAGAAAGGTTAGAAGTTCTCGAAGAGAAAGACGCAAACCTCATATGACAGCGCCGCGTTTCTTTCAATAAATGGTGAAGACATATTTTCTCCCTCATCTTAACTGGCTCGAGAATCCAATATTCCAGGAAGATAATGCTCGATTTGATGTTGCCAGGGTTGTTCAAACTTTTTTGAAGCGACATATGTGGTTCAGTATCCCTTAAGTAGAAATAGACCATCTTTTTGCATCAATGCCAAGACGTGTTGAGAAGTTTGTAGATCCGCGATGGACAAACAAATAATTAACGAATTGAATGAAGAAAAATATGTAACTTTTGTTCACCACCAAGTGCTGTATGGATTTCTCTACCTCTTGTATCTTATTAAGATAATAACTCCAATAAAAAGTTTTCATGATATACACCAGTTCTTAATCTCCAGAGAAACAGAAGTTTCTCAAACTATTGTTATTTTTTTCAACTAGTGTATTGTGGGTACCTGATGAAAATTATGTAGAATTTATGGTGTGACGTTCGATGTGTTTTGGGAAACCCTGTAGGTTTATTATATTTCCACAAAAAGAGGACCGAATGAAGCATATAGTGAGAAAAAATTCAAACAAAACTCTACTGAAAGTTTACCAGCGAATGTCGAACTTTTTGATTATCCGCGCAACTGTTACATTCCGGGTTCGAACATTAGATGCACACTGACTTTCCACTCTCCACACGAACATATTTCATTCGATGTGAAATTTTGTGACAGAAATAGCATGCCCTCCGCTGCTGCAACAGAAATTTTCATTTCTCACTGGTGAATTATCGTCTTGTCTGTCGAGAGTATGAGACGCAATAAAAGATTATTCCCGGGATATACGTTGGTTTTGCAGGCGGTTTTCCATATCTCAGACAAGCTTTACTCATTACAAAAAATGACTTTTTTTTGATTCGTTAATGTTGAAGCATTGATGTAAAATATATGAGTTCACAGCAAATATCTAGAATACGAAAACAAATAAGCACCTTAGGGCCACCTCTGTGAAGGTCGACTACAAGTAGATACTTCTAGCACATGAAATGCACTAAAATGCACTACAAGATGATATTTTCTTCTGTTTTTTTAGTTTTTAGGTCAGTAAATTTTCTCATCATGTACCTATTGATATTATTCTCACCTGCTTCTGTTTTACTGTGTATTGTCTCTTACTATCCTCACATTACAATTAAGCCTGTGATCGACTCTCAACAAGACATAACATGATATAACATAACCTAACGTAAAATCGAAGTCAACTACCTACGACTGATCTCTTATAACCTCGTCACTCGGTCTTCAACCATAATGTGGTAGTTCGTTTTCTTACTAGTATGACTATACCAAGGATTATGTTATGTCAATGATTCCAGAAATGTTCCATTTCATAACAATCCAAAAAATTACTGGTGAAGTCCAACATACGTCACTTGAGCACTTAAGGCCTATGAGAAAAAAGGAGGGGGCCATCACCCGTGAGAAGAAGAAAGAGGAAAATCACATTATACATAGAAGTATTTCTCGTGAATCATATTCCAAGGTAGATTATTCATTTTATTAATTCATTCTTGTTTTTATTTATTCAATACATTCGGGTACAAACAGGAACTAGATCCAAAATAGTACTCGCAAATAGATATCAAAAATAATTACTAACTTAATTTTCAATAAATATCAGATCATGTGAAGATTAACTCAAGTCTGTTTTTTAACATTTTTTTCGACATGTGAAAAGTGTATAAATCGTCTCGACACCTCTTCGCGTCTCTCACCATAAGCGGCGAGTTCTGAGTGTAAATTCGTTCTTCGAAAAGGGATTGAGATCAACCCTCAAAAGAAGACTCTCACTCTGGATCCCCAAACAATGAATTTTTTGAAGGAACAAAATGTCAAAGATAGTTCTCCGATGCCCCAGAAATGTGCTCTAGTTATCACATCTCCACTGTGGCCAAAGCCTGTTCTGAAACTGAGATATTATAAAAATACCTTTCCAATGAGGTGTCACTCTCTCCACCTTCCCTATTCAAAAATTGGGGGTGAGGGTTGTAGAAGCAAGGGTTGAAGCGCTATGCGTCCGTAATCTACATCTTAAGTTGTCCCCCTCGAAACAGTAATCGACCTGTCCGAGCATTTCTATCGAAAAAATTTATTTCGTCTGTAATCTCGTCTGTTTCGTTTTCAAATGGCCACACTGTATAGTCCAAACGGGCTTCTCGAGAGAAAAATATCCCGGCTCAATGTAATTAGGGGCAATAAAACCCAGATGCGGTAGTTTCTCTTCAGTTAAAGATGGAAGAAATCCTAACTTGACACTCAACACTCTTTGGGTCTTTGGCTAGGAGTTACAATACGATCGAATATTTGCATCGCATGGGAATCACATTCGAGATATCTTCATTCATCTTCAAAATGTTGAGAATTATTCTTCCACATTTCGTTGACAAAGTGATATCACAAAATTACTAGGTTTTGGACGCATATGCGACATCACAATGAAAATATTATTCCATGTTGAAAATGTAACCCCACAAAAGTGTCAAGCGATGTAACGTGTTTGCTGGGGTGGAGCTTCCCTAACTTCAGCTTCACTTATCTGAATTTTGCTCAAGTTGAACGAGCAGTCGACATCAGCCAAACCATTAGACGAATACCTTCAACGAACAAAAAGGCTTTCAAAATTCCTCGCTATATTTATACAAGCCGAAAATGTAATGGGGTAACGCTTATTTCATGAATGAGTTGTTTTAAAAATGAGTGTTTTCTATCGTGAGGCTCTGACTGACAGATTCATCAGTATAATACGACGATAATAGTTTCTGAATATTTCCCTTTTTGCTATGGATTTTTTTACACCCGAATGTTCTCGTGGCTTTGAATCCAGAAGTGGTTGGTTTACCGAGTAGTTCACCCACACAGTGCATGAAAGACTCTCTCTTGATGTCAACAGGAATATTCTTATTAACTTATTCTATACTTATTTATTATACCATGCAGTTTTCCTTTTACCACAGAAAAAATTGAAGATATAAGGCAGACAATGAAAAGTAATATATGATTGTTCGAAGTTTCGAAGAAAACTTATGATCCTCTTTAATACTTCACTTCATTGTGAATCGAATTTGTATATTTCCATCAACTCGTCATTTCTTGAAAATGTGCGAACTAAATTCTAAACAGAAGTGAAATGTAGTCATTATTCTCACATTTTCAAATGGTCCTTTTCCCAGATTGAAAGTATTCATTCATCCTCATAAAATCAAAAGAAAACCGGAACATTCTCGGCATATTCAACTCAACATACATATGCATGAAAGACAGAAGACATAAGTTGACAGTTGTACGAACATTGCCTATCTACTTCAGCATCAATTTCGCTGCAAATGGTAACGTATTGCCCGGCCAAAGGACGTGACTCCAATTCATACACAGGCGGACAGCTATCGCAGACCGAATAGCAGATAAATTATAACAGTTGAACAGAAATACCCCTATAGACAAGTTTCAACACAAATAAATATAACCGTGAGACAGGCAAAGCGAAGTCCTAAAAAGAGATATGTCCGTGTACAATTTCTCGATCCGCTGTGGAACAAAAACATCCGCCAGTTTTTCGATCGTTGACAATAATCTTGTTAGCGCCGGAACCCGCAGCCATTGACCCGGATTTCTGCGATTGCTAAGTCGATGATTGTGCCATCCGAAAATCTAACACCCAAATCGCAAAAATTGTTGAAACATGGTTTTGCTTCCAGGAAAATTTTAATCATCGGTTGGACGGTCGAATTTGATTCGGCGTTGTTTGCGTGAATCCGGGATAGAAAACAGGACGATGATTCAATCGTATCGAATTTTACCTCGAATTGAGTGAATTGTCCATTCATGATGAATTCCAAATAGATTGAAGAGTAATCTGGCAATCCACAGGATACACAAGTTTGGGAGGTATGTTTATCCGAACATTGTGCGATTGTAGTTGAAAACCTACCTTCTTTCATTCATTTCATCATGCAGAACGTTTTCAATAGATCATTCATTTTAACAAATGCACCATTTGTGGCTGGACGCCATAATTCTACAAATTATAATATTCCTTATTGCTGTTTTGTCAGTGAGACCTGCTTCTATACAACCATAGACAAAGAAAGAGACATGCAACTCTGAATGGCCAATGGGAGAATTATTTGCAGCGCCCCGTCCCGCAGGGAAATGAACTAATTGTGTGAAAGAGAGATATAATAGAGAAGGATGAATATCTTTACGGCAGTGTCTTTGTTTTTCGGCATGAACATAACCAAGAATTTCAATAATTATAATTTATAATAGGTCAATGTTTATAATTCTAATTTGTAATTAGAAGCGCAAAGAGGTAAGTACCTTTTTTTGTCTTCGTTAAAATTAAAAATATTTTTCTGGTGATTTTAATTAATTATACATGAGATTAGTTACCCCAGCGAATACTTAATTCTTGCTTCAATTCGAAAATACCCCTTGACTCGAGCAAAATTCATTCTTCGAAAGTTGTAGCAAATAGTGTAGTAATAAATACGAATTTCGTTGGGCAATCCTGAATGGGCAGCAGAGGAAAAGTGGATGTAATAGGTAAATCGCCTTAATTAAGTTACGGGTAAGTAAAGGTTCATATTGTTCATAAGTATATTGCTCAGCCAGATTTCCCAAACTATGCACTGCATTCAGATCAGCATATTAATAATGATGATAAAGGAGGTTTGAGAACAGCTATTGCTTTGAGAAGATTAGATTATCCAAATTTAGATAGTTATTGTGTGCTGAGTACTAGTTTCACCGAAAGTTCAGATCACTTGTTCCACTGAAAGTTTAAATGATGTAGCAAATTCACCAAGTGTTTCATGTTTTGTTGAAATAAGATCAGGAATTTTAATTCAAACACAGTTTTGGATTCCTTTTCTTTCGATACTTGCATCAATAAACAAATATTCAAGATTTAGTTGTTTTACTAGTTTTTTTTTCGTATTGAATATTCAGTAAAAAATATTTTCAGTAATGAAATGTTTTTATGATACGATAGGTATAGTACTCATTTTTGGATATAGTATTTATATTTTAATGTGGAACTTGTTGATTTTATTTATCTTTTGTAATGAGGAGGGGGTTTAGTAATTGAGTCTCCACTGCTGTGGAGAAGGCATTAGCTTCACCCCACCTTAGGGCACGAAATGAAATAAAAATAATTTCTGTTATCCATACATCTCGTATTTCTCACTTTGTTTCAGATCATCTGACTCTGAAGGTTAATTTTAAATAGCTGCCAATGATTCGAAGAAGAACAAAATTCTCGAACAATCAGGTGATTTCCTTAATTAAAGTTAAAAATAAATATTTGAATAATGTATTTCTAAATATGATTTTTTCTGTTTCTTAATACAATATATCTGATAATATTTAGTTTTTTCATAACTAAGTCAAAAATGTATATGTATTATTATTTTCAATAAAATCATTACCACGTTTGTTTGATGTTTGATTCAAACTGTTCGTTATCAACGAATTCCTGATAGAAAAAATATGATTTGCATAGTTTTAAAACATTTGGGGCACTATTTGTCGAGAATCATTCATGTTGGTTCAATTCCCTGCTCGCGAGGGCGCTGCGAACACACTTCCTTTCTTTCAGCACTGAGTCCTAACTCTTTTCTTATTTCTCTATGTTTACAACTACGTTTGAAGAAGCGCGATTATGTTATACGACAAACTCATCAAAAAGGATTATTAACACCAGTTCGAACCCGCTGCTCCGTTCGCGTAATATTTCTTTTCAAAGCGGTACTGATACATTCATGACCTCGTATCGAAGGAGAGACAGGCACGCGACCACGTGACAAAACTATCTCTTCTAGATTCAATAATTTCTCGCTCAAATTCGCATTCAACCCTCGGTAAAATACATTATTCATGTGGAAGAAATGCCGCAGATAACAAATACATTAATTTCTTCATTAATTCATTTCATGAAAGTTGGAAGCCTCTCATAATTTCCAAAATACTGAACGCATTTTAAATTGCAGTCTAGATTTTGAAAGCTCTTTTTATCGACTATCGAATTATTTCTTACAGCTCCTTCATGATTGATCAGCATCAAAGACGTTGCTCTTATTTCATGCAACCATACCTCCGGACGATTTTGAGTTTTTGCCAATAACTACAAGGGTTTAGGAAAAAATTTTTTTTTTGCAATTCTGTTTTGCACTGACTAATTTTGAAAAGTTTTACAAATGGAGGCTGATGTAGAACTGTATAACTCAGATAAGGGCAACTCGTGTTCTTTATTTTTTGTTTCAAAATTGGGATACGAGATTGCTGTATTATATTATACGTTCTAGCAATATCGAAACACGCACCTTTGAGCAATATTATTTTCCCCCCTTCTAATAACAAATCGGCTTCAAGGGGTTACGAAGTATTCATCGACTATAAGTCACATGGGATCTGCTTAATTAAGATCTAGTGGAATGAACCCACTATTATTCTGTGAAATCCTAGGGGATATATTTAATCATTTTTCCTTAAATCCTATTCTCGTTCCTCAGAGTCTGTTCTGTATTTTTGAGTGAATATTGTCGAATGATTGCTTCAATATATTTCATAAAATTCAAGAAATTTCATGCTGGGAATATGAAAAAAATTGAAATTCATGTTTGGAAGAAAGTGTTTTTTGTTCCGATTTTAATCTGAGGTGGTGTAAAAAATTGATATTGCTGCGAATTATATTGAGGGGTTGCCTACCCGTGAGGATTTCGAAAAGGTTAAATACAGGTGATAACCTTCTTCAAAAATGTTGAGTGGAAATAGACCATTTTTTTACTTGCCAATTCACATACTGAGTGGATAATAGTTTCTACCTGTGACGAAGTGAGCGTACGATCTGAATACCTAGAAAACGCAATTGTCTTTGTCAAAAAAAAGGAATTTTTTTTGTGTATTGTTTTTCACCGACATACAAAAATAATTATAGTTGGCATATTATAAGGCCAAATAGATTCCAATACCTATTTACGGCTAATTTTTGGACTTGAGTAGGTAATGGAAAAATACTCGGACCAACAATTTGAATTTTTTGAGGATCAATGTATCCTAGATTAGTACGATGTTCGAGTGCAACTTTCTCGAGTACAACACTCGAGTAAGTTGCACCATTGGAAATGCCACTACATAATTTGTGGTTTCAACACGACGGATGTCAGCAAACTACAGACGTCATGTTGGGGTATGGTATATAATATAATATTAATGATAATGAATAAATGTCGATTCAGAAAAAATTATAATTGCATATCGTCACTACAATTTGACTTGAACAAATATTGAAATCACACAAAAGTCCATGGAGTTGTGTTTGGGAATTACCAATACAAAAGGACAATGAATTTGGGGCACTCATTCTAAAATTTCGGACCAATTCAACTGCGATGGCTGCTGTCTCATTCATAATTTAACTTTCTTACTGTATGATGTTTGTGCCGATATTTCTTTAATTTCCGACTGTAACTTATGTATAAGAGAGTTGCCATCTTTAAAACACACATATCCTCAGACCTAAATCCTATCGCCTTTTACTGAGGTCATCTGAAATATGAAATTTATATCAATACTATGAGAGATGGGGCGAAACTGAGATACCGCATTTGTATTGCTGCAGACGAAATAGCGGGAAGAAATTCGGATAATTCGGAAACTCGTTTTTCAATAGAGGCAGATCATGTTTTTCTCGAAAAAAATTTTCATATTGAACATTTGCTTGGGAATCATCTTTCTCACCAACTCGTTCTTTGTTTTGATTTTTATTATGTGACTTAACAATAGACTTATCGACTCAGTAAGTGAATGGGCACTACGATAACATTTCATCATGAATTGGTAATACAAACTGAAAGATTCTGTGGAAAAGATGACATTTTCAGTTTCTAATAGATAATGTTGATTTTCGGTAGACATTCGAATATCTTTTTTTTATATTGTTATAACCTATTCCTTAGATTTTCGAAATTCTCACAGAGTTAGCAACCTCTCAATGTAATTATCAGCAGAGATTCAGTAGTTTTTGACTACACCGTCTCAGATCTAACTTTGTTTCAGATTCCTTGCATGGGATTAAGCCCTTTTTGGGTGAATTGATTGGAGCGATCATTTAACAATACGTACGCCATAAAACTGATGCAGAAAGTATTACATTGTACCTGTGCAGTAGGAGTATGTGACGTGAAAAAGTTTAACATTTTCTCAAAATATCAAAAATCCCGAATACTGTGAGACTTTTATATTGACGATTTCAGATCTACTTTCAGTTATCGTTCGACGTGGTTGTTTCGCAACACCCTGTGAATATTTTTCTGATTGAGGAAGCTAATATGATACAATAAACATATCGAAACGAAAAAGAACGAGGTTGCGAGGTTATCGCGACATGGGATAAAGTTCTACGTATGATGAATGAGGTTAGGAAATATCCTCAGCAGAAAAAACTCTGTCTCCTATGTGTTAGGAAAAAAGAACTGAATGTCATTATGACATGACACTGAAGTTTTTACAATTCAGTTGAATCAGGTTATTTCATTGGTTTCCACGAGTATAATGCATTGTTAGCAAATCTTCAAATGAATTTTGACATTTGTCAGTATTTTCGTCAGAATGAAAGTCAAAAATAGAGGAAACCGATGAAACTCATGTTCCTGGGGAAACTGAGGATATCCTTACGAAAGCGGAAGGAGCAACAACGCAGATCTTGCCAAAAAAGTTGCGAGATTCTCACGACAAGAAGTCTTCATGATGTTTAAATCTTGGATGAATTCACGGAAGATAAAAAATATCGATGCATTTGTTCCATTGACTAGATTTCAACTTTTGCGGGGAAAAAACTAAGCATCTTCGTCGGTATGGATCCAAAACACTATGCTTCTCGAATTCACCTGTCTTATAAGCAAATCACAAGGATACAAGCCAACGAAGCTCCCGTCGAAGACTACCTGTTGATAAAAGTCGGTTCGATATTGGGGATTTGCGTTGCTTTCAGATGCGATAAATTGGTCGATTAGAAAACAGAAAACATTCGACGTAAAGGCAAGTAGTTACAGTTTGACTGAAATCAAGAAAGTGTCACCATACTTGAAGGAGGATTTTCTTCTTCTTCCAGTTCCTTGACCGTTTTCGTTCGTCGAATATCATATTGGCTACCATCATTGCTATCATAGTTTCATTCACAGCTGCTCGAAATAGTGAGGTGGATGATTTTCCAAACCATTGCTTCGCATATTTTTTCCAGGAGGTTCTTCTTCGGGCAGGTCTACGGATTCTTGCCTTGAATAATCAGAATACTGTACTTTTCTGGATGTCCCATCATGTGGCCAAAGTATTTTAGCCATTTGATGATGGTGGTTTTATTTTCTTTTTTTTATACGATTCAGAACTTCTCCGTCCGTAACTCGGTCAATCCAATTTTAAATGCTTCTAAACCTTCTTTCATCTTCAGGAGTCATATTTCAGGAGATGTTCTCACTGGACTGAAATGCCTGAGTGTGCAGGCACTCGAATATGCCAGACACTAGAACTGGCGAAACGTCGAGAACTAATCCACGACGAAATGCTCTAAAATATAAGTCTCATCAATGATAGTATGTTGAACATATATTTTTTATATGTGTATACTTGTGGTTGTGGAGAAACACTGTCCCAACCACACATTCTCAACCAGAAGTTATACGCTGTATGACTTCGTTAATGAAATATTACACACATGTCTGTTTACTGCATTATCTCATTTGTAAATTTCAAATTTTCTTGAGTTGAAATAACTTTTTTTGTTGGAGCCGAAAATACACCCTGTCTCCGCTAACATTAATCCTCCCGCCAACAATTATCCTCTCGCCAACCGTTTATTGGAATCTTATAGTTCTCGATATGAGAATGTGATGTACATATGTACTTCATTCCTTATTGTCGTCGATCATCGTTCCCGAGTAAAATGAATCTCAAATTTATCCGGTTAAGCATTGAGAGTAACGATTCCGTAGAAAGCTGAATAGAGACATAAAAGGCCGAGTTGTACCTTTGAGAAATTCCACCTGTATGAACCTGGTTTGGGAGAAGCTCAGCAGAATAATTTCGAGCTGCTACTAACAGAAGTTATACTTGGCACCAGGATTTGGCTTCAACTGAATTGTGTGTTGTGTAATCATTTTTTACGTGAAAATATATTTTCTCTGGAAGCGTTTCTCCTACAGCAATTCATCCTCAAGCAATTCAGATGTTTTCATATTTCATTATTGAAAAATGTTTCATCTAAGTTTGAGTGGAGATCACCTTCCGTGAACGGTCTGAAAATGAAAATGGAATATGTTGCTCGAAGCATCACACATTTCATGATGATTTGATATTCCATAAATGTCATTTCAAATTGAATCATACGATGAATTTCACCCCATCATAAGCGTCATACTCAAAGTGAATATTATAACCTCAGCATCTCCCAGATGCTGATATTTGTGACCGATCGGATATGAGGACTATTGGAGTCACCTGTACAAAGGGGGCATATTTCGATGTTTTAGCACTACAACTTTTGAACCAGAGGAGATAGACAAAATCTGATACCCCATTCTCGATCTTTTTTTCGGAGAAACTGACAAGAGTAGTATTCATTTTTGGCTACCTTCTTTTGTTTTCGAGTTATAAGCGAAAATTGGAAAAATGGTGATATCGGAAAAAAATTATATCTCCTCCAATACTGATGATAGAGCTCTGAAATTGGAACATTATACAGGCACTTTTTTACGTAGAATCCAGTAGCATGCTCGCCTTTTTTGCAAAATTTTCAATTACGAAGCTATGACCCAAAGTTATATTTTTTTGAAGAGAAACACTAGATTTCTGTGCCATTTTCTGGAAGCCAAATTTTTTCTGATTCAAGAAATATATAACATCGTATGTTTCGTATCAATAAATCAATATGAGTATAGAAATTGGTCAAGAACCTATATTCATCGGAGTCTCAATACTTTCTATGGTTTCAATTGTCGATAAGCACGAAAAATTTAGTTTCGTATAATTACCACAATTTCTTTCTAGTACTCTTTTCATTTCTATGGTCTTGTTATAGGAAGCTACATTTTTCTGTGCTCATCAACGGTTGAAACCATAGAAAGTATTGAGACTCACATGAAAATAGGTTCTTGACCAATTTCTATACTCATATTGATACAAACTTCACGATGTTATATATTTTTGAAATCAGAAAAAATGAAGCTTTCAGAAAATGTCACAGAAATATAGTGTTTATATTTAAAAAAACATAACTTTCGGTCATAGCTTCGTAAATGAAAATGATGCAAAAAAGACGAGCATGCCACTGGATTCTACGTAAAAAAATGCCTGTAGAATGTTTAAATTTCAGAGCTCTATCATGTGTTAGCGGAGATATAAATTTTTTTCGATATGGCCATTTTTCCAATTCATAACTCTAAAACAAAAGAAGGCAGATACAAATGAATACAACTCTTGTTAGTTTCTCCGAAAAAGAGATCGAGAATGGGGTATCAGATTTTGTGTATCTCCTCTGGTTCAAAAGTTGTAGTGCTAAAACATCGAAATATGCCCACCCTGTACATATACAGGCTAAGTATTTATGAAGAGAACTATCCTTTTATTTCAAAAGGCACTGGAATATCTATACTAATAAAAGGGAAGCTCAAGAGGAAGGGGCGGATCCAGGCTCAACTTTTGGTTGGAAACTTCGGAGGGATCTTTTAGATTTTCAGAAGTCAAAAAGTTATGGTATTTCGGCCGATGATGAATCGAAATGTCATTCGCCGAAATATTTATGCAATTATTTCAGCTCCAGTGTGTGGAAATCTGTGGAAATTATTATTAGCGTCAATGGTTCAGAACGAACAAAATGTTTCAATCGGTATAAGCAGCGGAAGGAAATACATTTAAGTTGCTTATCATTTGGTTTAAACTGGCGGCAAGAAAAATGAGAATTAGTTATTGCCTAATCCACGTACCAGAACTTTTCAATTTTGATTGATGAGGGTAGTTTGCCTACAAATCTTGCGATATCTCACTTTTTATTATCTCACATCTAATTAACTCATTTTTATGTTACTTAAAGAAATTAGATATACAAAGTGAGAAGTGAACTTGTTTTTTGTTTTTCTAGAATGAAATTGTTTTAGACAGTCTGAGGTACAGACTTATGAATTAATCATTGAGTAGCTTATGTTTTTTAGAAAATCTATTTTCATGTAAGTTATTTCACTGCCTTCAATCGTCCCTAGAAACTGAATACTCTCTATGAGAAAAATATCACAAGTCCTACTCTTTTGCAGAAGGCCTTAGTCACACTCTCTTCCAGTTTGACAGATCCTAATTGTGTTAGTTAGGTCAACTGGAAGCCGCTCCCCCATTAACCAAGTAACATTTGTATAATCTAGTATGAACAAAGTCATTTTTGAACTAAAATACAAAGATCATATGGGGATTGTCTATAACCCCCATTTGTCAAATTATAGGAAAGGATCAAAATTTTAGAGGCGGTCCGGGATATTTTATGAGGGAGCACATTCCCCCAGTTCCTCCTTCACCACATATGAGTCTTTACTTTTAGTTGAATTATCCCAACTCTTATGTGCTACACTGAATGAAAACTTTGTCCAAATTTTTTCATTCTCCGTGCCATCCTTACATTTGTTTCTATAAAACTAGGCGTTTTTGAGAAAACGATGAATCCGACATTTTTCTAATTCATTTTCAATATGTACTGAATATACATTAATTGAATTTACATGATTATAATGATACATAACAATAAATTAGTCATTCAGATTCAAGGGGACCTGACAAAACGTTGAGCAAAATACTGTTTGAAACTCTGTACTTTATTGATGATCCAATTGAGAATTGAGAGTGACGAATAGACAGGATAGTGCTACAAAGTTTAAATAAAAGCTTCGTCTGTCTGGACATTCCAGAGAATGGCTGAATTTTTATTTATTCGAAAGGAAAATAGTTCAATAATGATGAAAACATTTAATCTGATGATTTCCGCAAGCCAAAGCAACATAGTTCAATGTAAGCATGTAGAATGCCTTTATTCTACGACTCTATGAATGAAGATAGATTTGAATAAATTATATTCATCATTGAAAGGACGTAGGACTTAGATGCTATCTCTTTTTGACTCGATCAAGTATCCATTCCTATAAATAATTTCAGGCTTTCACGGCAGACTATAGAAGATGAAAACACATTAAAGAACGTCACGTCATATGTCTAACCTCTGAGGATAACCCACGATAATCAATCTCATAATTTTCAATTCAATCCAAAATAACATTCTTCAATTCTAAAATGTACGCTCACCAAGAATCGATGTATCACGTGTCTCTACATCTAGATGACGTTGATATGATACTACATGAATGATTAAAAAATTATGAATTTCCAATAAGAACGCTCTGCTTTGCTCTTCATATCGTCATTATTATGACAGGAATTGGGACTTTTGGTATTTATTTGATTTTCTATAAAATATTTTGCCGACGTTTCGGAGTAATTCACTCCTTTTTCAAGGCTACAAGAGGAAAATGTGTATATAAAAATGTGTCTCCGGAATGCTAGAACAAACCACAAGATGTGTCTGGGGTGTATGACTTTTTACTAAAGATAGTGAGAAAAAAAAGAAAAATTGACAACAACCGATAACAACTGATATCAACCATATAGATTTTCAACTTTACTGTCCTTATCTCTCGAATTAATATTTAACAATTTCCACCTGTCTTGTCTTCATACTATGAACGGAGAAATTCAAATACCTAATTTTCAGTGAAAATTGGGGTGAGTGGTTTGTTCTAGCAACATTTTCATATACACTTTTCTCTTGTTGCCTTGAAAAAGGAGTGAATTACTCCGAAACGTCGGCAGAAAATTTTATAAGAAATTATATGAATACCAAAAGTCTAAATTCCTCTCATTAATTACATTGTATATTAAACATGGATACAAACAGCGACAGATTATCATTATTATATCATGCAAAAAAAAATAATATTGTGTTTAATTTCCTGTAAAAAAATTGATTTTGACAATTTTGAATCATTTTGAGAAATTTTCCTTGATAAAAAAGCATGTTTTTGAAAACTATGAATTATCAAAAGTTTTTCATTTCCACTACTGGTGTTTTCATGAAAATCGAGGTCACAACTCTTCTCCATATTTTCACCTATTTGGTGTAGAAGCAGCCAAAATCAAGCAATTTTGGTTACCCTGTACAATAGGGTTTTACCTGAAAGCGAGCGGAGTCGCAGAATTAGGCTAGTAATTAAATAAGCTATTTCACAAGAATAAGTGAATTGAACTGACAGCTCTCATGCTGCTTGGAATAGAGTTGGTTTCGGAGGGTTGAGACAGTTCGAGATTTGTCGTGGCTGTACTCAACAGTTTAAAGAAGAAGTTCTAGGTAAGTTTAAGAAAATATACGAAAAATGGTTCTTCGTCTCTAATTTTTCATCACAATGAGGAAATTAATTATGCAACCAATGCATTCGGACGAGCAGTTATTTTCTGAACCAAATTTTCATGAATTTCAGTTGAATTTCATGTTCCGAAAAGAATAAGGGAATTTTTGACTGCATAGTTGATTTAATTCCTCATTTTCATTCATTTTGCATCCCAATGAAGATCAGTTTCATGCCAGCTTGTGCACAGAGTGACGACGAAAGCTTGATCTCGTAATTGAAAGCGTTAATCTATTCGCTTTCGAATTCAAAATCAGATAAAGCAGGTTGGATGTGTTGACATAATCACCAAAGTTATACAACGATTACCCAGCGTCATATTTACTTTGAGGTCCATCTTGTATGATGGGAAAGCATGAAAATAATCAGGAAATTAATCCTTCATATTCCCATCCCGAATCGCATCATGTTCGAGTAGCTTTGTGAAGTTTGATGATAAGTTGGGCACAAGATCCAATAGAACTCGAAAGCATCAACGATACCTCCATTGCAGGCGGAAAGTTACTTTGTATGTTATTAATTTTGATGGAAGTTCATTCAGAAGTAGATATTCTGGCAATAACAACATGATCAAGATGAAACTAGAACAAAAATTCATACATCGATTAGTTACAAACCCAACTATTGTAGTTCATGAGGGTTTTTGAGTTTGGTCGCGATGTCCTGAATGTCGAATGTACAACGCTCTATAAGACCGAAATTGTGCTAAAAAGAGAATTTGCGTGATTAGAGAGTTATCGAAACGCAAATAGAGGCCTAACTTAAATAAAGTTTCCCTTATTTTGACATTTACTCATGCGCATTCGCAAAAGATTTCAAGGCGGCCTGTAATAAAATACGGGCCTCCTCTACTTAACTTAAATAAAGGACTGACGTATTTAAATAAAAGATCCCTTATTTTGACAGTTCTCGCAATATTCTAGGTTAAACAGCGTTTCACAACTGTTATATTAAAGGAAATGTCATAATAAAGCTGTCAAGATACAAATCGTTGCGATAGCTCAAATATTCGACCAACGTTAAGGGATCTTTTATTACAGGATCCTTTAATAAAGTCAGGCCTGTATTTGTGTTTCGATAACTCTCTAATGTCCCGGTCCCTATAAAACCTACAACAAAAAATACTTCTGTGTGGTCATTCTTTGGTATAAACAATCGTTTTGTCACATTTTTGCCATCAATTTGAACGTATGCGATATTTTGGATAATTGAGCTACTCTATTAACCTCTACCTATGAGGTTAAGTACTACGCGCGTTTTCTTCAGAGACCTTAGAATAACTTAACTAGTGGATCTAATCCACGACCTCAATGTGTCGTATCGTTCTTACAAATGCGCATGTAGCCATTATTCTATGAAATTCAAGGTTTTCCCTTGAAAATTTTTTTAGGGTAAGGTGAACATTGAAAATTGTTGGATATTGCCTATTGTAATAAAAATATGTAATTATTGCAATGGCTTTCGTTTAAAGGTTGGCACTCTCCTGGAAGGGGGGGCGTTAATTACCCTCCCGTGGCGACGAAAAATCTCAGAATTCTGCCTTTCTGACATCGCTCATAGTGTTTTCTTCAGAGAAATCTCCGATTGGTTAGACATTCAGACAGTTTATGAGTGGCAGTTCGGGGAGAGTAGGATAATACCCCTCGGTTGATAATTCCAATATTATCCACCAGTGCTGCGATGACTGTCCCCTGCAGGGATATTTAGTATATATGAGTCTTGACTATACAGGGTGTCCCACCGGCAGTGCCCATTAGATGTTTATGGCGAGATAATAATTCGATCGTTTCTAAATTTTGAGTAAAGAAGCCAAAAAGACCTCCATTTATGATATGTTTTCAAATATCAATGAATTCCGCTTTCACTGGAAGTGGTAACAACTTTCTCATTTCAAATGGAACATCCTGTATATTATGAGAATTTCGGATAGATCTTCGAATGCTACATTTATTTTATGTATCACTCCCTATAGCCGTTTTCCAGTTATTCACTGTTTTTCGAAAATTGTACAAATTGGGGCTTGAAGAACACTGATACTTCAATGAAAGCACAACACACAATCTCATATCTGTTTCTGAAATAAGTTACTGACAAGATATTCGACTTAACTCTGTAGAGAAAATAACACTCAAAGTGTCGAAGTTTGAATTCCAAAAAAAGGGAGAAAATAGATTTTTCCAAATGGAAGCCGTAATTTTTTCACTACCATTTCAATTTGTGAGGAAGAAATAAGTAGTGTCTCGAGGGTTCCCTATATCTAAAATGTACCATTTTCGAGATATTCAGAAATAACTGTGTAATGACTCAATATTCTATTCTGATATATCTGAATTAAAGTTTTTGAAGTTTCATGACTTGATGTATAAGTTTTGCATTACAATTTAAGCTTTTGATATATATGGTATATTTTTCGAAGAATAACTCGTTATTTTCATTGTGAACAGTAAAAAACCTAGAGCTCGTTTTCTTCAAACAATGAAATTAGTTTTGGGGAATATCAGAAACAGAAGCAAATTAATATTAGGTATAAATGATGTTTCAAAAAACTGAAGATTATTAACAATATTATTAATTAGATTTTTTGATTGGAAATCAAATGTTATATTTATACTATATGAATATCTTCCCCATCAGTAAATAGACAAATATAAGAATAATCAAACTACGTCTACAAAATGTCAGTAACAAGCAGCAGCTTCAAAGCCAAAATGGTGCATATTTCGGAAAAGATTATCATATAATCGAATAAAGCAAATTATTAGAAAGGAAGATCCAATAATTATCCGTGAAATCCAGTAGATAAAAAAAAAGTTCTACCATAAGCAAAATCGGCAATTGTGAAAGGGGCTTCCAAGTATTCAATTCCTTGCAAAATTGTAAAATAAAATCCTAGAAAAATAGTAATCCATAATCTTTAAATTTTTTGATTAAAGTGATGAACTATGATGAGTTCACGTAATTCTTTATCCAGAACTCAGTAAAATAATAATATTAAGTAAAGGAAATTCATTAGGAATAACTCGAAAACAACTTTAGATGGCTATGAGAAATGATACATAAAATGAATGTGGCTTTCGAAGATCTATCCAAAAAACTCATAATATATAGGTGTTCCATTTGAAATAAGAAGGTTGATACCATTTCCGGTGAGAGCAGAAGACATTGATATTTGAAAATATTTCACGAATGAAGGTCTATTTGGCTTATATATCCACACAAAATTTAAAATCGATCGAATAGTTATTTCTACATAAACTTCTAATGGGCTCTCCCGGAGGGACACCCTGTACATAAAACAAAGATTTAGGTACTACTTGTACTCATAGTTGTGAAAAGATATTAATGTTTAGTCAAGTTTAGTGATCCTATAGAATTCAAGTTTATATTAATATCTACTTAATAAGCGATACTTAATATACACATTCAATTTCTGAAAAAAGATTCGGTTCGCCCTATACTCACTCAAAAAATTAATTAGAATGGTATTCATTCCGTCAATTTTCGCTTTTCTGGATGCGATTAGCACGATGTTATCAAACCAGTTTGACAATACCGTGCCCTAAATTTTTTTGAAAATTCAGAATAATTACTTTCGGTTCAAATTAAGTATTTAGATGAACGGTTTGCCTGACAGAATGAACGATCTTCTGATTGCTTTATTTTGTTTTCTAATTATAGGTCCAAGTCTTTAGGGGTTCGGTATTATAAAACTCTTCCCTGGCATACATCGGTGAGCAACGATTCAATTCGTTATCAAACAATTGTTTCACTTGATAGTAAAGATACACCGGAACCGTAGGCTTCACACTTGTTAGTATTTTGAACCTTTTCAAATCTATCACTTGGTAATTGCTCGAAACTCTTCGGCAATAACTAGTTATTTGGACTTAATTCTGATCACTTTCACTTTCTTCTGTTCTCAAGAACTATTTTCAGTGCTGAACTGTGATCCAAAATGATATTCCATAAGTTGCTATAGGGACCCTATAGCTGGAACTGAATATAGGCAGTCGTCTTTAATTTCGATAATTTCAATGATTTTTTATCAGCACTGTTTCTTTCATAGAGTATTCTCTGTGACGTCTCCTGATTTACTTTTCAGCCATTTACACTTACTGACGATACGGTCTATGAAAACCTTTGAGCCAATCGAAGTGCAGCGACGGGGAACGGGGCACTACCTATATTGTCTCGAAGTGTTTCGTTGTATTTTTGAACCCTCATAACTTGAGTTTAGAATATAGTAGATGAACAAGATTTTCATTATATGATGACAGAGCTGAACTCATCGAACGTGCAATGTTTCAAGTGCTTAGCTCCTACATTTCAGATTTTATAGATATATGAATTTCGTCACTCACTCACTGATGATCATAGAAACTGTGTGGGTACTTCCTGAAGTCCTATTAAGTTGTATGATATGTGTGCTAGTTTCAGTACACAATCAAGGAAAAAATTCTTGAACTTGGAACTTTCACCCTTCAACCCTTAGGACAAGGGGATGTATAAGTTTGTACGAAACTTCCGCCAATTTTGATGATCTTCTTGGAGTAAAATTAACAACATTAAAAGATCTTGTCACAAGCAACGTACGAAAAGAATTGAAATCCAACCCGAAACATTTTCATGTTGAATATTGCCAAGGCGAGGCCGTATTTCTAACATTGTCAAAAAGTTATCATATTTCATGTAGAGCCAAGCTGCTAACTCTACACTCTCCAGCTTCACAACTCTTTCACAAACTCTATGCCTTAGTCAATATGAGTGACTTGGCTGTTTCGTAACTATAAGACCTATTGTATAACAGAAAAGTTATGGTTTATAATTCGAAAGTAGTAACCATGAAGAATTTTATTTATTTTCAAATATATCTACTCTCCGGAACGGTTCTAGAAACGAAGGATTATTTCAGTTGGTATTTACTGCATGCGTATGCGATACAATTCATAAATTCAAAAAGCCGCAGGCAGAAGTTATCTGAAGAACACGAAATGTTTTATACGATGAGAATAGGCTGACGGTGAAAGCGGAATTTACCTAAAACCCATATATTCAGTTCTAAGTTGATGGGAGTTTCGTGAGTTACGAGGATTGGAGATGTTAAACGACCAAAAAGTCATTCCTTGAAGCTTATTTCCAGCACGTGGCTGAGTTTGCTCTTACCAGACAGGTGTTCCCACATCGGTTTTTTGCAGTTCTCAACTTTACGCTCCAACTCACCGTCGATCCATTCACAGACAAAGTTTACGCAGCATATTCCATTATCGACGAATCGAGAGCTTACGGCAAAAGCTTACACAGGGAGTAGCCAGCATTCCTTAATTGATTCAAATCGCATTTAATGATGATTGTGTCTCGTCAGGGACGGCCGAAGGCAAATTTTCGAGGAGGGAAAACCATCGAAAATTTTCCAACTATTCAATGAATTAACAGAAATCCGGTATATATAATATGATATTATATTTATTTCGGTAAAAAAATTCAAAATGATGAATTTCAACAGTTTGAGAAGTATTTAACTTTTTTTCCATCTACCGAACATTCGGTGGAGTCTGTTTTTTTCGTGAAGGGTATCTTGACGTTTCTTGAAACTTTGAGAAAAACTACTCAGGGAGTTTCTTCTTTTCTGTTCCTGTTCTTTTTATTATTATAGACCTCTTAAGCTATGTTCATCCTACGATAATAACTCTCGATATGACTTCTCTTTTCGAAAAAAAAAATATGTGGTGACAATCGGTTGTAGCATGTTCCGCTAGTTCAGATTGGTGGAGTAGAAAATTGCTTTCGTGATCCATAATTGCATCCTCGGCGTTTTTTTAAACGTTGATAGAGAACGTATCTACATCTCAAAAAAATGGGATGAAACCTCAATTTCAAAAAGGGATATGCTCGTTCCCATCAAGTACGGACCAATTTCTCTTCTTGTTTTGGCGATTGGCAGGAAGAAGGAATAACTCTTGTAGCTACCGTTCATCGGTTAGAGTGTGAGGCAACATTGTAAAATAATGTAAATATTCATTGCTGAATCCTATTTTTTCTTTACTTCGATCACTGTGAAATATATTCATTTTATAAAAAGCTTTATTGATACCCATTAATTCAATTTAAAACTCATCGTATATTTTGTTTCGAACACATCGTTCAGGACTCATTCATAAAATTGCATTATGAATTAATAAATCGCAAAATATGCGACTTGATGATTTTCTAATTCTCAATAATTTCCTCGAAATATATAAATTGACAAAACAATGTTCTATATGAAATTCAGAGAATCTTGTATTAGTGTATTCAGGAGGAATAACATGCTTTGAATGATAGGCTTGTATATATTCAGAGTGTTATGTTTTAGTCATAAAAACAACAAACATTTTCAATATCTTAAAAACACCAACGCTACTCATAGAATGAACGATTGTTTTTCTTTCAGCTCATGAAAACTCGATATACCTTATAATTTTCAAAATAATCAATATTTTCAATCATAGTCATAGCTGAGCCTTATACATCGACTGAACTCAAATGATACTGAGACAAATGTGTCACAGTACCTTGTCAAATTTTAGTACCCCAATGGTAGTACTATAATTTATATCATAAGATTGTTAATATTTGTGGGATTCTGACTAGTTTTCTCTTCTTTGTATTCTGCTTGTAACTATCAATGCTATTTGGGATATAAAATCATATTATTCAATTCTTTTCTACTTCCTTAAGAGATTAAACTTCTCGAAAACAAACAGCGTAAGCGAATACAAAAGATTTACAGTAATCGAAGAAAACCACTTCGAAGGTGTAGATTATTTGCATGGAACGGGAGAAATTCAAATGATTTTCTTTCTTTGACCTTATCAGGAATTCAGTGAGCGTTGAAATTTGTATCTCAGTGAAGCAGATAAGAAGAAATAATGATCCAGATATTTAAATATTGTGATTATTCAGGTGATCGATCGCAAGAAATAAATTGGACTGCCATTCCGAATCCTCTAAGATTTTATTGGAACCAAGAGGGATTAGATCATTAGGTTAGAAAAAAGCATTAGGTCCATTATCGTGGGACATAAGTTATTGTAGAATAGCAATGGAAAAACCCGAGTAGCTCAACCAATCACTCTGATGAGTTTTCGAGGAGCGTAATGTAGATGCTTTAATGAAGACTAGGGGTATTTTATTCAACGTCAAATGAATGACATCTAGAATTTCACAAAAAGTTTTTTCTGAATTGACCAGGTGGACAGAAAATATTTGAAATTGTAGTGAGTTGGCACTCTAATATTCAATAATTACGTTATAAGGAGTGTACAGAAATTGAAGGGAATCATATCGATATACTAGAACAATGACAATCATTCACAGGATAGACAGAAAATCTTCTAGTTTTGGACTATGAGGAGTATATTTGCAATAATTGTTATTAACAAGACGAACAAACAATCTTATAGTTTTAAGATTGAAAAGAATGGGCACCTCTGTATTCATTATTGATCATTCACAGGGTGGAGAGAAAATCTCCGCTCTGGTAATGCACCACAGATAACAAAGTAAAATAGATCGGACACTGACGTTGTATGATGAAAACAACTATTTTAAACCCGAAGCGGTTATTGTCTCAACTAGTATAGTGCAGGTTACTACTTTATCACATTTTTCAGCAGGCTTGGCGCGAAATTCAAATTACGTTCTTATTTTGCATTTTAGGATTTTCAGTAGGCTAACCTTTTCTAAATTCTAAGCAATTGAAAACAATAGTCCTTCACAAATATATATTTATTACTGTTCTTTATAAAAAAAATATACAAATATAATATAAATATACAGAAAATGAGGTAATTTTTCACACTGACCCGAAAATCTCCAAAATTGACGAAAAATTCAGTAAGCACTAACCTTGATATGCAGAATCTGTTTTCAGGTCTTGGTTTTTTTTTCTAAAATACTCAAAGTCATTGAGGGTTGTCCTGAACAAATACTTCATTCTTCAAGTCTGTGACGTGGACTTTTTGTCATTATAAATACAAAATTCTCGATTTTTTCTTAATTTATAGCCTTCTTTATTACTGAATTTCCCTAAAATGTGATGATTCCTAAGTGTTTACAATCCGGTGATATGAATGATATTTGTCATCTACTCATCTTCATTTCTACGTCAACAGCGCAATATAACGTGATTCGTATGACGTAGCAATGAAGACGGCCATCATATCACCGGATTGTACACACTTAGAAATCATCAAATTTTAGGGAAATCCAGTGATAAAGAAGGCTATAAATAAAGAAAAATTCGAGAATTTTGTATTCATAATAAAAAAAACAGGCCACGAAACTGAAATATTATAACGGAATTGAAAATTGAAGTGTTGATTTGACCGTCAATAAATTTGAGAATTTTTTTTAGAAGAACCAAGACCGACCAGATAAATCTGAAATAAGATTCCTCTTCTGCATATTAAGGTTAGTGCTTACTGAATTTTTGTCAATTTTCGGATCAGTCTAGACAATTACCGAATATAAACATATATGTATATTTAAAAGTTTTACCAAAATTGACACAGGGTCGCAAAAAATTCATGTCCCTATCTTCAATAATAGCTGGGATACAGTGCAGTCACACCCAATTTCGGACACAGTGTACATTTAAAAAGTTGGCTTCTCAAGATTTGCTTGTTCTTTTTTTTCTCATAGAGTTTTTGCCTGAATTTTTTTCGGGTTTACAAGTGCAGCACTTAATCTTTCTTGATAGTTCTTGATTTGATACTGCTTCTGGTTTAATTGTATTTTCAGTTTGTAAATGATGTTGTAGAGAATCCGTTCCTGTGCCCTCAAGTGTGTTCGTCTCAAACAGTTCAATTTAGAAAGTATCACAGCTCTTTTACCCGTAAAGAATAAAGATTCAGCCAATAAAAAAAGAACAATGTGGAAAATTATAATTGTACTCACCTGAAGAAATTCTTCTCTCTTTCATTTCTTGGAATTTTGTCACAGATTGTGTTTTACAATGATGAAGAAAGTGGATAATAACTCTCCAATATTTAATAAATACCTAATAACTATCTTCTTCATATCCATTTGATCTTGTGAATGTAAATACATAATGTGATCAATAATTGTGTGAATTATATCAATAAAACATATGTTTGACAAACACGACTAAAAACCTCAAACAGAGTCATCTATTGATGATATCACTAAATATTGGCGTATGCAGAGTCACGAGTATTTGTTGTCTCAACTAAAAATATTATTTGTGGTGGGGGTAGGAAGATGTCAAGACCCAGACCCTGTAATGCACTGGTGTGCCTAAAGGTACGATTCCACCAAAATCGTGTGCGGCACAATTGTTCACGAACATTTTGTGCAGTACTTCAGCTGTACGCGTACAAGCTGTTAACATATTTAGCGACCGTTTCCACCGACAGAGCTGTGCGTAACTTTTGTACGCGCACAGTGCAGCACACAGTGTGCACGAACACGATCTCACTGTTCTCTCTTAGTGTTTCGCTTTCCTTCAACCGTTGAATATGGAGGATCAAGAAAACGTGGTGCTTTGTGATGCAGCGTGTGTAGAGGTATACACTTTGCTTAAAAAAAAATTAGAAAGAAACATATATGTTTGATTTTTGCAAAATCGTAATGAAGAAATGAATCGATTTGTGGAATGATGATGAAAATAGACCCAATGAGTAGACTTTAAAATTTCACTCGAATATCGTGCGAACAGTTTGAGTTCCTGATTAATGATGTTAGTCCTTTGATTGCTAAACGGGATACAAACTACTTTCTCTCCTATTCTGAGCCAAAATAATCTTCTACTTCCGCAAAATCTCGGTCGAGTCACAATTGAATTCTTTCGTCAACTCCTCAGTTGCGTCGTGTTTTTTATTTCTGTTGTAATCTCCGTGATTACAACCCACAGAACGGTATACAGTTCAATTTCTTCGATAAATTCGATTATTTTCCAGTTATTCCACTCCATGTTAGCGCGAACAAATAGATGTTTTCGCTAGCGTAGCGGAAGCAAGAATGAGTTCGCTGAAACATGTTTGTGTGCGTCGACCCGAGTCCACCGGTAGAAACTGTGCGCGCACAAAAGTATGCAACTGTACTCGCGAACTTTTCAACAGAGTTCGCGCACTTTTGTTGCTGTTCTCTTGGACGAGTACACCGCAACGAACATTTGTGCGGCACACTGTGCGCAACAGTGCCGCACAGTGCAGCACTCCGGTGGAATCGCTCCTTAAGAATATGTGTACGTACGCTCATGCTTGAGAGTACGCACAATTATGCTTGATAGTACGCAAGCTTATGTTTAATAATACGGCGGAAGCTTTTATGATTGCGTACTTATTTTGACCCCACCCACATTTTCAGTTTATTAAATTATAACATAACCTCTCATGTAGTGAAAATATATATATTCTTCTTCAATAAATTTGATCTGACAAATTATCACCTTATCTTTACGCTCAGAGCATATGAATTCCTGAATTACATAGCTTGTGCACGATTCATATCACCGCTTTTCGAAAATATCATTTCACCTTCAATAGCATTGTTCGTTCCTTTTTTTTGCAGGTACTCACTGCATAGTGGAAGACGGGGAATCCCACGCACGGGGGAAATCTGGGCATCGATGTTTTGTAACTATCATGAATAGGGGTCGTTGTGGATTCATTCAGATATTTTGCAACTAAGTTCAATTTTAAAAATTTGAATACAGCGTGCGATCTCATATTTGCCCGCCCAACATCCGCTTGCAATTTAACGGCATTCGTAGTCGTAGTGTCAGTTCAGACAAGGCAGCAGGCAGCCGATTGTTTGTTTCACGTCACTCTGATGAAATTTTACACAGAAATTGAAATATCGGCAAGTGCTTTTATTATTAAATCTTAATATGTAAAACTCAGTCGGCCAATTTGTTGGTTACACTATTCATAACTCAAGTTTGGATGAACTGTTTCGGTGAACTACATTTTCTTATAATATTAAATCATTCGAGTCCATGTGTTTCTTCTCAACAAATTCACATGTGTATTTTGAGATGCCTAAACGTCTCAGCCTTGGAATTCCAAGGTCTAAGAAGTAAGTTATGATTCACAATGGAAAATCTGCCCTATTCATTCTGGCACCGGGAAGAAAACTAAAAGTGTTGTTCATCACAAGGTAGTAGAATGAAGGAATTGTAAAATTTGAGAAAAGCTACCTATTTACCTCTTAAATAAAGAGAATTCTCTTAAAGTATGAATAACAATGTACAGGGTGTGCAAAATTGGTTATACCTGAACTACAACTTTTTAACCGTGAGAGATAGAGGAAAATGAATGACACGTCACGGTGGTAAAATTTTTAGTTTATAGAAACTGATCATGCCATCAACTGCATTCCTCTATCTTAATCATCTCCGTTTCTGTTTGTGCTAGGATGTTGAAATAAAAAAATTATACCTGCACTTCTTCATAGCAAGTCAGTAGCGCACTTTGTTTTTCCCCGAAAGGTTTACTTGCTGAGCTATTACATAAAGTTGTGTTTTTTTATGGAAACAAAAGTTTGAAATGGCTCAGAAAGAATCGCCATTTTTTTCTATTCAGAAATATATCATACGTCGTCTTCAGATTCATTCAGTTATCATGAAAAATTTAGTTTGTATTTGAAATTTTAATTATTGAGTCTAAAGTCGGATGAATCACAGAATAATATGTCTCTCATGGTGTCATTATTATTTGCCATTGAAAACTTAATCAAATTCTTCGTGGTTCGATCTCTATTCAGAATAATTTTTGTCAAATACTAGAATCCGAAGTCATTATTGCCAGCAATACGGAAATGTTCGCAAACTACGAGAAATATGATATGGTGAAATTATTTATTTTAGCGGCAATAATGACATTGTATTAACAGTTGTTCTGAACAGAGATCAGACAACACCGAATTGAATCAAATACTATATGGCATAATAATAAAGACACCATGTGAAGAAACATATTAATTATTCTTTGATTCAGCATACTTAATAGGTACTCAATATTTCAAATACGAACTATATTTTTCACGATAACTCAATGAATCTGAGGACAATGTATGATGTATGATATATTTTTGAAAAGGAAAACATGGAGATAAGGCATTCCATACTATTATTTCTATAAAAAAAATCACAACATTATGTTATAGCTCAGCAAGGAAACCTCTTGGAAAAAAAGTACTCTACTGGATTGCTATGAAAAGAGTGCCGGTATAAAATTTTCATTTCATCATCCTAACAAAAACAGAAACGTAGATAATGGCCAAAGATGAAATAGCCCAAATTTCGATTTTGGCCTCGGAAACAAAAGAAGATAGAGGAATGCATTTCCCGTCATTATCAGTTTCTCTGAAACAGACCAGCGTAATGTGTCATTCATTTTCCACTATCTCTCACGGTTAAAAAGTTTCAGTTCAAGTATAACCAATTTTGCGTACTCTATTCCAATGCAATAAAACTTCTTGTATATTTTGAACTTCTGCATTTTTTTGTATTTCACCTAATATAAACTCATGGACAAAATTAACGCACCACTTTATTAAATAAGCACAAGTTTTCTTTTATGCGACTGATATAATTGATATTGAAACTTGTAAATAAAGCAGAGCAATTGTTTTGAACTGAAATTGGGAAGAAAAGACCCTATTTTGGGTAATTTTGTAATTTTTTGTTACTAATGCTACAAATTCGCAAAACATGAACTACACATAAAACATGTAAACACATAAATTAGCGTGTTTCAACCGATTCTAGTACCGTGTATGGCCTCCTCTACTTCTTATTACTGCATTCATTCGCCTTGGCATACTGGAGATCAGATTTTCGATAACATCTTGGGGGATATTCTCCCATTCTGCTATTACTGCATCTACCAGTTGATTTTGGTTGACAGGTGAGGGCCTATGACTGCTAATTTTCTTTTTAAGAGCGTCCCATAGATGCTCTATGGGATTTAAGTAGGGGCTGTTGGCTGGCCATTCCATTAACTGAATATCAACTGCATTTAAGTAGTCAATCACTTACCTAGCCACGTGGGTGCAGGCATTATCTTGCATGAATACAAAATTAGACTCCACGAAGGGGGCAAACAGCATCACATGTTCAACTATGACATGTTCGAGATAATAATCCGCATTCATGGATCTCATACGAATAGGCACCAACTCTGTACGACCGTTAAAACAAATTCCTCCCCAAAACATAACAGTGCCTCCACCAAATGGAATTTTTGGAGTAATATTGCATCTTGAAAATCTCTCTCCTGGCCTTCGCCAGACACGCTCACGCCCGTCCGAACATTTTAAGTTGACTCTAGTCTCATCTGAGAATAAAACGCTCTTCCAATCATCAACCATCCAGTTTTGATGATTTCTAGCGAAACGTAGTCTTGCAACTCTGTGTTCCCTGGTTAGCAAAGGTTTTTTCGCTGGTCTTCTATTGCTCAATCCAGCTTCTTTTAGACGTCTTCTCGCAGTTCGAGATGATATCAGGGCATTAGATGCAATTGCCAACTCATTTTTTAACATTGTACCAGTGACTGTCCTGTTTCTAAGAGCAGATAGCCTCAGAAAGCGTTTGCGCCCTGGTCCTGGTCTGCGATTGTAAGATTCTGTCTGATTGAAGCATTGAACCATGCGACTTATAGTCGAATGATTTCTTCCTAACAAATTCGCAACATAGCGCATAGAATGTCCTACTTCCAGAAAAGTTGATGCCTTTACTGCGTCCTCAACCGATAAATTTCTGCGACGATTCATTTTTTAACACTAAAACTCTCAAAACTAATACTACTAACAACACAACATCTTCTAACAAATGAAATCTTTTGTTAATCAACGATTTTTCTAACAACAATGTGCTCAACTTTTGGAGACCATGTAAAATTATGACAATAATTATGCTCTCGTCACACGAAATTTTGACAGCAGGTGTCTAGATTATCAACAGACATCCATCCGTATTAGTAACAAAAACACAGTAACCTTAAGCAGATCGTTATCTTAAAATTAAAAAAAAAATTGAGTGGTGCGTTAATTTTGTCCAGGAGTTTATTTCCTTGAAGAAAAACAATGGTTAGTATAACTTTATTCATCTCTAAGGCAAGTTCTCCGCGGGTCAGAGAGCTCATCTAATTTCCAATTGCCACAATTGGTCCCACCACCAGATCTCTTACGTTCTTCAGTTTCTGGGTTTCTTGTGAAATTATATTATTTTCATCATTGTTATATTGACAAATATACACACCCAAACTATTTCGATGTAGATCAAGAATGGGAATTGGAAATTCAGGATTGATAATAAAAATAGCGAGGAAGGATTCCGGATAGAAATGAACATTTCAAAATTAACAAACGGTGACGGCGTATTGAAGTAACAATGGTGTGTACTCTTATACCTTTGCGAATCTTCTCTTAGACAAATTGATCATAGCCTTTATAGTTGCATAAAATTTGTCATCGCTTTTACTATCAACCTGAATGGTTGATACAACAATATTATTTTGTAAATAATTTTTTCTTTTAAACTCGAGGCTCTATTCCTCTCCTTTCACTTCAAAAACTTAATGAGTGTCAATATTCCCAGAGTATTCCAATTGAAATTCATGAAAGCTGATGAATGCGAACAAATCTCAGTAGGATCACGTGAAAACTGCTTCAACCAATTTGATGTGCATAAGAAGGTTAAAAGGAATGAATCAGATGAATGAGGGAAATGGCAGATTTTGCATTCACATAAAGAAGACGTTTGGACTGTGGAAAATCCCGACGCTTCCTATATTGAAGTGAGCTCCATAATAAACTTCATATTCTCTTTAACGAACTCATTCAATCACCTCTTCTCTGCATCAGTGCATGACAGATTGGGACCATGTGTTCAGAGTGCGATTTAATATTCCCTAATTAGAAGAAACAACCCAGAAAATCTCGAATGAAGTATAGAAGTAGAAGCCGCAACGCTGTTTTGTTCCGAGGCTTGGCAGATATATCAAATGGTCTATTTAGTTCCGTGAGCACCTTCTTTATGCCTCACTTTAACGATGATATTAATATCCATTACGTACACTCTGCTGTCAGATTTTATGATTCATGAAATGGTTGATATTAATTTATTCGCCGCGATATTTCATTCAGTAATATATCTAATAAAGTCGATAGAGACTGACACGATCCTTTGCTTTCTGATTCAGGAGATATTTCTATAATCGTGACTTTTTTAGGCAACATTCACGAATGCGTTTTTTTATTGCTTCTTCAGATTCACCAGTGATGTCATTGTTAGAACGATACTGAATTGAATTGAGATTTGAAATTTATATTGAACAGTGCATACCTTGAACTACTTCTAACACAATGCACATAAAAGCCTTTTTTGAATTGTGTAAGAGTTCAAGATTTTTATTCAGAGTGAACTGATGCAACAAAGCACAAATGGCAATTACCTTTGTGACTCTTCAAGATGATCGAATTTAAAAGTTACAAAACAACTTGAATTGTAGTAGAAGCTGTATCTTAATCTGGCAAGATCCTTGAGGTAGTTGCTTATTCTTACCAATTTAAATCATAAAACTTCGAAATTTTCCAAATGTGAGACATTTTCCTGTTTTCTATGGTCTCAGCTATGGGCAGCTATGGTCATGCTCCTAATCTCCCATGTGGAATTTGAAAATGTAATCGACAACACCCTTGAAATTCTTGCAAATAACAAGCTAAACCGTACATTGGACTAAGTAACGACATTACGTTTGAAATTCATGTGTATTAGGAAGGAATATGAGTAATTCAATTTGATATCTGTGTTAAATTCAAATCTCCATATATCTCATTTGATCGCTTGTAGGAATAATATTGTTCTCAACTCGTGTGGAAAGTGCTTTTCTCGCACTCAACTGCTTCACGGCGATCAAGTAACGGCAGTTTCGTGAGGAAGCATGTCTTTCCACACTTGTGAGGAAAATAAGTATTTCCTAGCTTGAGATAATCAAGAGTTATCTTTAATAATTCAATGTCGCAAACACGTCTATAGATCAGACTTACTGAAGCCTATTCAGCATTGAACAAGAATTTTTGTTAAATAAATTTCTATATTGTATATCACATTGATTTCTTTGTTGTTATTTTTTACACTGAATTATTTAGATATTCTTGTTATTTCATATTCATATTATCTTCAATACTTTTCTTGAGTATTCTTCTTATGAAAAATCTTAAGGAAAACACATCATGTATAACGAGTTCCTCCGAATTTAGTGCTACTCCATTGACTCTTTCCCTTCAGCCTTATTCTGGTTCTATAATTGTGAGGGCTGTTCAAACCCCCAACCTGATCATTTCCATATGTTTGGAGAGAGCTATAGAAACCTAATGAAAAAAAAATCTGCTATCGATGAACCAAACATCTGATAACACAAGAAAAAACCGATGAGGCATTCGGCGCTCCAAAAATTACGACGTATTTCCTAAATTGTCAAAATAACATTACGCAGATGCACGCTCTGAACTTCGGTTTGAGGAAATCGTCATTTTATACACTCCCCGTCAAAAAATTGCGGACAGGCAAAATTTTTGTCAAATTCAGCACCCTGTATCTTTTTTCGTCGTGGTTTTCCGATTTTGTTGAAATTTCCACCAGGTATAATATTGAGTCTTGTTATATTAACCTGAAATTTACTTTGCCAAAATACCTGTAGTTCATTCGTTATACAGGGCGAAACAAAACCTTGTTTTATACCCTTCATTTTTAAACACCCTGTGGTGAATTTGAGGAGGAAAATTTGATATCATTCAGTTCCAATTTGAGGTGTGACCCTTTCTCAACAAAATGTTTCTTGATTTACGTCAGTATCTGCTTAATACAAAAAGATACACATTTTCAAGGAAAGTGTTGCATTTTTTCAATTTTTATAACAATTTAAAACATAACAATACCTTATCGACTAGTAAACATGAACAAACATCTGAAAATTAATAGCGTAAATTTCCACATCGCTTTCTCATCACTTCTACCATACTTTCAATGCATTTCCGAAGAAGGGCTGTTCGTAAATCGGTCAAGGTGTTGGGCTGCCGATTTCGAACATGTCTACCTAGCATATCGCATACATGTTCAATTGGATTTGAATCCGGCCTTCTGGCTGGCCACACGAATCGTTGAATATTCGCGTTTTCAAAGTATTCTGTAACAATCCATGCAACGTGAGGCCTAGCATTATTCTGCATTGTTGCTTCCTCAGAATCAATTCGGAAATGCATTGAAAGTATGCCACTTCGAATGATAGAAGTGACGAGACAACGAGGTGAAAATACACGCTATTAATTTTCAGATGGTTGTTTATGTTTATGTGCAGGTGAATTGTGACCTTGAAGGTGTTTGTAATGTGGCTGCTTCACATAATTTGAAGTTGAATATGGGCAAGTGCAAGTTTTTGGTTTTTTCCAATGATCGTCAGTATGGTATGGTGAAGAACAATTTGCAATTGTGCATTTACGGTCAGCCGTTCACATTGTGTGACACCGTGAAGAACATTGGTGCGACTTCTGATAGTGGGCTTGATTTTTCCAGTCATATAGTCGGTATTTTGGAGACAGCATTCTACCGGCTGAGAGTTGTTTATGGGTGTCGTCGCTTTTTGACTTTCAATGTGAGGAAATGTTTAGCTGAGTCCTTGATTTTTTCTTTGTCCGATTAATGTGATATAGTTTATGGATCGCGCATCAACTCTTATGTGAGATACCGTATTCAGCTTGTTCAAAACTGGTGCTGCCGCTTCATTTTCGGGTTGAGGAAATATGATCATGTTTCTCAGAAGATTCGTGAGTTCGGGTGGTTGAGGATGGATGAAAGAAGGGCCCTACATTTTCGCTGTTTCGTCTATAAACTGCTCAAGATCCAGTATTGTGTTGTTCTTCATGGGAGGCTCATTCCGAGGTGCATTCAGTCAACATCAGACGCTCCTTTTCTTTCTCGGTTCCTGTACATCGTACTGCTAAATTTCAGAGGAGTTTCCCTCACAATGCAGTAAAGTTTTCAAATAGTGTAGATAGTAGCGTTTTCAGCCTCAGCTATTCACAGTTCAGACGTCAGATGATTGTCTCTCTCACAAATAATTAATTATAGTATTTTTTTTTCTCTTTATTGTTAGGTATCATGTAACTCATTCTCTTGTAATCTTTATCTCATTTTGTACTCATGTAAAGACAGTCAAACGGGGTTGAGTGTAAGAATAGTCTTGTGACTAAACACCGCCCCGGTATGGATAGTCTAACATCCCATTATGTCATGTATTTTTGTACATGTTGCATGAAATGAAGTTGATTTAGTATTATTATTATTATAACTAGTCGATAAGGTATTGTTATGTTTTAAATTGTTATAAATATTGAGGATGTGCAACACTCTCCTTGAAGATGTGTATCTCTTTTTTTAAAGCAGATACTGACGTGAATCAAAACATATTTTTTTGAGAAAAGGTCACACTTCAAACTAAAACTGAAAAATATCAAAATTTTCACCCAAAATACTCCACAGGTATTTTCGCAAGGTAAATTTCAGGTTAATATGGCAAGACCCAATACTATACCTGGTGAAAATTTCATCAAAATCGGAGAACCACGAAAAAAGATACAGGTTGTTGAATTTGACAAAAATTTTGTCTGTACGGAATTTATTGACGGTGAGTATATGTTTTTCGTTATTCTCGAATTATTTTCTTCGAAATAAAAAGAGATAAACTCTCGAAAATGTGTAGATGACAATTCTTCTTTTCATCATTCTCAAAAAGTGAGATTCGTGGTATATATTATACCATGTAATTAAGTCACCCCCTCTTGACCTAACGCTCTCGAGAATGGCCGATGATATTTTTGTTTACTATCCTGATCCTTTGTTCCGTTTGTGTGGCTATATACAAGGTGCCCCATAAATAGACAAACACACTTCTAGTATTCTAGACATTAGGTGGGACACTTTCTACCACACATATATAATGCAAAAATGCTGCGTTATGAAGTGAGCACCGTCGGTGAATACTCAACTAATTAATTGATAAAATTATTTATGAGGCGTTGGTTTCATGAAATTATTGGAATCAAGTGGAAAAAGTTGATATTTCACCAATGTCATGAGTCTTCACATAAAGACCATTGAATAGTGAACAGAAAAAAAACTTCGATTTGATTACGCTCAAAACCAGTGCCACTGAAGACCAAGGAGAACCTTTAAAAAAAATATCAAAGTTTATTAATTCGGTGTAAAATTTGTGAAATTATGAGAAATAAGAAAGTTGTCACAAAAAATATTCCTCAAAATTACAGGCTCATAATTGAGATGAAGAAATGCACTCGAACTATTCAATGGGTATTTTCGATAAAAAAAAAAAACTTCAGGGAATCCATTTTCGATATTAGTCAATTTTTTAACACTCTATTGCATACGAAGCCATTCTTGGTTGGTAAAATTCATGAATTTTTTTCTACCCTATTTTAAAAAAAAAATTTCCAAAAAAAATTTCAGACATATTTGATAGTTCATATTGAAACTGATTCATTAGATGTGTCTGGTTAACTTCTTATGCCATTATTTTCATTTTTTCCGCCGGTGCATACTCAAGTAAGTTCTGAGTGAAATACACTGCAACTTTGTTGCTGAAAATTAAATAGAAAAGTTGGGAAAATGTACTTGAGAAAATATAAGTATTGTTCCACGAAGCCTTAGTTTCCGTTCCCTATCATAGTTTTTTAAAAATTTTTCTTCTTTTTACTTAATTTTCACTATTTTCCACCGAAGCCATTTTTGGCTTCGCATGCATCCAAAGATCCTAAGAGACGAATACTTTGATACCCAAAAAAAGAACATTTGGCCCATGAGGAGAAAATTATTTCCACGAGAGCTCGACATCAACTAAAATAAAATAATCGAGCCAAACTCCAAAACTGAGGCTACAAAAATTAAATGTGTTTGTTGGCGATCAGAGCAGAGTTTTTTCAAGTGCCTCGAGATGTTAACCACAAAATATTTTTGATAACTGTTTCAATAGCATAAAATTGCATGTTTACTTGAACATCTTCATTGCATCATTGCATGTTTACTTGAACATCTTCGATGACGTGGAGGTAAGCCTGGTATGACAATGAAGTTGTCAGTTCACTGTCTGATTTTGTTGGTATTAAACTGATTTTAACTAACACTAGATATTTTGGAAAAGACAACTGTATATGTGGCCATCAGGAAATACTCCTACGTCCAGCAGAACAGGTTATCCTACCAATAGATATGAGACTCTCACTCCCAGAAAAAAGCGCGGGAAACCCCATAAAAGGTGCTAGAACAACGTCTCAATTCAGTATGGTCAGACGAAATCGACCATTTACCAATTGACCAATGACCAAAAGAATTGTCAATTATGCCAGATCGGTTGCTATGGAAAATGTGGGAAATCTGAAGTCTTTCTTTACTTAGAAGAGAATTTCATCTCATATGAATTTTAATACTTGTTGTGCGTGAGAAGCCAAAAATGGCAGTATTATGCATATACGTTAATGCGTTAATGCAGAGGAAGCCAATTTCGACTTCTGTTTTTTTTGTGAAATAATGATTTTTTTTCTTTTCATTTCAAGTTTTGCCTCATGAGCGTAAAAAAAACATATTAAAATAAAAAAATATTCTTTTTCTTTCCAATTTCATAATTCATGCAGTAGAGGGTGTGTTAAACTTCAAATGACGCCGTTTTAGATATCTTCTTGGGGTCAGAAGTGTCTCAAATAATTTCTAGATCATCCACTAGAAGTTTGTTGGTCTAATTATAGGACACCCGCGTATAGGGCCTCATTTGGTGGAGGTACTAAAACGGGTATAAGAAAGCCTTCTGTTCAAATATATTAATTTCATTCAGTCAGTTAGTTTAAAATAGTTTTAAATTCAAACCTAGGACACTGAACTGAACTGTAGTACTTCTCAATGAGTTTAACAGGCAGATTTTCGAGGCAATTGTATTAATCATCACATTAATCTGCTGCTCCTGAGTATATCACGAGATCCCTTCTTTGGTTCCCCTACGTATTTTTTCATGGACCATATTTTAGTGAACTCACAAAAATGATCCAAAGACATTGAATCGGTAACCTTCTCTACAAATCAATCGAGAATTATTTGAAAATTAATTTCATTGTCATGAGCTATTCCCGTATGTATCAACAATTTGATTCTCTTTACAATAATTGAATAGATAGTTGATTTTTATTTTTCTATTCCTCAGAATATCATCGAAGACTCTATTCAAGAACTCGTCACTTCGTTTCTTGCTTTTGAATTTCGAACTTGTTCAAGAGTATCAGAAGTTTTTTTTTCAAGCTGCTAGCATCGACATTTAATGTCTGGATAAGCAATAAAATTTTCATTTATTTTTCTGAATCAGATATAAACAGCGTCGTCATCATATATACATTTCCTTATCAGTATTCGAAGAAGGCTTCGTTCACAATGTCTGAAATGTTTCAATTTCATGCTCATTCGAATAGCTTTGACAACAAGTATCAATTTCCAAATGAAAAAAATATCAGACATGAAACACAATATATCTCCATGACTTACTGGAAGTAATATCAGGATACATTCCAATATTGAAAAGAGGAGGAATTGAAAAGAAACCTTGACTCTATAAAACAAATATAAAGGCATTGTAGTCCCTCCGGGTTTGGAGAAGTGGAGATTCTCTTTTGAGAAATCTCGGGCAAATATTGAATCGATCACCATCGTAATGCGTTCTTCAACAACGCTTTCATCTCACCAAGGACATAGGTATTCATGGGATTTTCGGTGAATTATTCGACTTCAATCTTTTGTGGACTAAGTATTTTCTTCGTTTTCTACCTTCTTACTCATGAAAGAAATACTTCGACAAAAATACGGGGCTGAATAGGATTATTCCGAGAATATAAAAAAATTGAAGCTTTGTCCCATACACAGGACGAATTCTCAGATTAGCAGACCAAAAATCAATCTCTCCAATGCCCATATCAGGAGATAGAGGTACTTTCATATCGTTGAATTAAATCGTTGAATAAATTGTACAAGAAGGTGAACTAAATTACCCATTGAAATTTTCCACGTATTCAAGTTTGTGACGTTCGAAAATTTGAATCGAAGTAGCTCAAATCGGTCATTAGGTACTGAATATATGACATTTCAATTAACTTCTCTTGTTATTTCCTGCTGAATTCTTCTAGTCCTAGGACCCCTCAAACGAATTTAATTGTAATGAAACACGTTTATTTTCATGGCCACGAGATACATGAGGATTTTTTTAGAATTTCGAAATTTCTGATTTGATTTTTTAAAAAGAAAAACAAAAAGAAAGTGTGTTTTTCTTGGTACCAGTAGTTCAAAATATGACAACGAAACCTGTAGTTAACAGCTCACACCAGCTTTTCAATAATCAACACCAGGGCAGGGGGTTTTCTACTTTCTTCCAGCTGGTATTTTGTCATGACCTTCCTTTTCATTTTAATAATTTAATTCCTCTTTTTTCAAGATCTTATTCAATGAAAATTATGTGAATTCGCCCCTGATCATTAATATTTTATTTTACCAGTATAGTTCCAATTCTTGACGACATTGTTGAATTCAACAAGTTGGACTACAGCATTATGGCTGAATAATACATAAACATATACCGGGATATCTGGGCCATTGCGGGAGATGAAAGTTTAAGGTTCTTCAATTCGTTCAAAGAATGTTCATTCGAGGTAAACAAATGATAAAAATAACTTCTGGTTTCTGGTTTGACCGGAAGTGACTCTGACATCTCAGTACATAGCACCCTGTATTTTTCTTAATGCAATTTAAAATTCTACTCAAAATAATCTTTCAAATGATGTATCACATTCGATTTGATGGAGAAAACGATAAGTTCAAAAAATTGCAGTGGGCTAGATATTTTTTATAATCATGATTTGGACTTTAACTTGATTGATAATTCATGGACACGATAAGACCCCTTGTTTCAGGGGTTTATTTGAAAGATTGGGAATACCAGTATACTCCAATCTATTTGGATGATCTCGAAATATCTGAAAAAGATTGATTTTCAACAGAGATTCATGATAAAATAGTTCGTTACTTATATGACTGAGAACACTGAATAACCATGAACAAATTTTGAACATCAATCAAAAATACAAAAAATCACTGTTTCTTTTTCGAAAAATTCTAAAACCGTCAGGAAGAAACAGCTGAAACTTGGGTTGTATAATTTGTATTGAATACTCCCCCGAGTTTGAAATGGAAAAAGCAGTAGGGGAAGATTTTCTATGTAAACTCGGCTATGATACCCTTTCAATTGTCGTTAACTTCATCGAATCAACCGTAAAATACAAAGTGTGATATATCTTTGAAAAGGTTATTTTGAGTGAAACCTGAAAATTGCAAAAAATGAAAAAGGCGCTATTTGAAACGGAAAGGTCAGAGTGACTTTCGAATTTTGTTTTTTTTTCAAATGAAGGTTCCTTGAACAAATTGAAAATCATGAAATTTTCAAATTGGAATGGGAAGTATAGTGTGGCACCCGGTATATGCTGAACACAGAAGTTTATTACTATGAAATCTGATCTTCAATCAAAGTAATGATAGAAAAAAACGCAATGAAGCATCACTTACACTACACCAAATGACCCCTAGTTTGAGTTTGAAGATGTGGACATTATGGTTGAAGAGTTACATAGATAGAGGAGTAATATGAGTTTCGTAATGTTGAAGATTCGACGAAATAAGACAATCAACCATGAAGAATATGTTCAACACCTACGCTTCATTAGCAGCAACTTGTTTAATGAGGAACGAAGATCCAACGTCAATAATACCGAAAATAATGGGCCAATTTCTTGACCTTGACCAATCGAAAAAAACTATCAATTCATCAGACAACGCATTGGCAAAATGAGGAGGAGCCTCGACTTCGAAAAAAAAATTTCTGGAGTGATTATGTCCTGAAAAACCAGATCGACTATTTCGCAGAAAATCTATATCAGCTGCTTTTTTAGGTCACCAATCACCGTGTAGATCCTTTTCTTCATACTCTTCATGAATTCATCTTTGTTCACGCTATTTGTTGTTTCAGATACATTGTTATCCTGACTCATAATAGAGGTGTAGTTTTTGTTCTATTGAGTTATTGTAATTTTAGTCGGGGGAATACTTAGAAGTTGCTTTCTCCTCATGTTTTAAGGAAGGAAATCCGAGTTATATGAAAACTTTCCGAGGTGACTGTGAACATAAACCATAGAGGTAGGATAAGTGCCAGGTAAGTATGTCGCTGTGTCTGCACATTATGATACCATATTTATATTCTTTCACCATGAAATACAGGATAATATATGAGTCAGGCTCGTCATTACTAGAAATTTTATGCTCTTTATTTTTCACAGGGCGTTTCAATTGAAAATGGAAATACTCCAGAGACGACTAGAGGGCACCAAGGTGGATCAAGAAGAACTACATAGTTTACAGAATCAACAGAGAAATATCTATGTTCGGATCATCAGGAAAATGATTGATCATTGAAAAACACACTATACACTGTGTCACAAATTGGGTGGGACTGTACAGTACCTTATATTATTGAAAATTGAGACATGCGGTTTCCGCTTTCATTTTTTTGTAAAACTTTTAAATCCACCAACACAAATATACCAAATACATTTGTTTCTGAAATACAGCGGAAAACAAAAATGTGCACATTTTCGATATGTTATTATTTCTCGAACCCTGTACGAGATAGAGAAAAAACCAACACTGCTTCTAATAGATTATTTCACGACAGTGGCGTAGTTGACATTCATTTTCAGAGCACTCTTTCAGAGATTGAGCACAAACTCAGAATTTTTCAGATAGAGCACTCTATATATCTCAAATTTCTGTAATTATACTTCTGAATGCATTGATGTATCAAAACCCAACCTCTGACGAATTTCAGCGTCAAAAGTCAGTAAAATTCATATTATGTTTGTTTTTCAATTGTGAGCCATGAATCCTCTCACACATTTTTTTTAAACGCCATGTGACTTTAACCTATTCATTTCATTTCATTTCAAAATATCCCTCTTCAACATGAACTTGAAATTGTTGAGAAAGAAACAAATTCTATTATTTAGATTGAAATTTTTTTGTAACTTTTATGCATTTATTAAAAAAAACATGTTCTACTATTGAAAAAAAAACATAAATATGGATTTTTCTGTTTTTTGGAATTCATTAGGAGTTAGATTGTGAACGTATTCAGATAATTAATTGTAGAAATTTGACGTCGAAGTGTACATGGTGTTCTATCTGAAAAATTTTAAGTTTTTGCTCGATCTCTGAATCAATGCTCTGAAAAATATTTCGACCACAACACTGACTTCTACGTGAAATGATCTATAGAGAGCAGTTTTCATTTTTTTCTCTATCCCATGCAGGGCTCGATAAATAATAACATTTTCAAATAGTGCACATTTTCGTTTTTACCGTGTATTTCAGAATCAAAAGTAGTTCGGATATTTCTGTGGGTGAATTTAAGATTTTGCATAAAAGTGACACAGGGTCGCGAATACCGCATGTCTCTAATTTCAATAGTTATAGATGAGAGATACATAGAGATCCATGGGTTGATTTTCAACTCTTGTGCAGATTTCAACTCGCTTATCGGTGTTTGAATGAGAAAAATCATGTGACACCCATTTACGAGGTGTTTGCGATATCCCAGCTCTAGGAGTAGAACCAAGATGATCGGCGAAGTCTAGAGTTGAATTGCATTACCATTCTTATATCAATTGAACTCGTCTCGGCTTTTGGACCACTTAGGTCACCTTTCCAGTGAAGCTGAATGTTCTAATTTTTGATTTTCCGAAAAACATTTATAAGAACACAACAATCAAACAAATTCACATCAAACAAAATTTGCAAGTGTTTCCGAACGAGTATAGATGTAAAACAGTTCAACAATGAATGATTCAGCTATTTTACTGACACCTTTTTTCTTGTGGCAAGAACTTCGTTCCGCACCTATCTATGAAACTATACCTATAACAAAAAATAAATTTTCATAAGTCCTCAATTTCACTTTAGTCAAATCCAGAACTATCAATGCATCAAATATATATATTTCAACAGAAAGCGTTTCCTAAAAGATGTATTTTTATCGACGAAAGAATTAAGCTTGAGATATCTATGAAGAGATATGCTCAGCTCTTTTCAATCATTCCATACTATTTTTGTATGGATGTGCTCTGTATATTTTTGCTGTGGTCTCATACCCCTCTCAGAGTAATCGCTGTTGATCATCCAACGAAAAAGAAAATATATCCTTCTTTATCACAACATTGATTTACAATTCGGGATGGAAAGAGAAGAATCTCGATTTGTGGCTCACAATTTTCTTGAAATTGCGTTTCATTCATTTCAATAAGAGGAAGTTTTCAATCAAAACAATGTCTTGATGCAACTCTCGATTTCTATTTATTTTATTTGGTCTAACAACAATCTGACTAGCAACTCATTCAATTTATAGATTTAATAAATGTCGAATGACATCAAGATGAGTATTTTCACTCTGATCATTATCAGGTCTCAATTACCAAATTTTTTGAGATATATGTTATGTCTGTCTATTCGCTGAGACTGAAATCTTATTCAAACATTCTCCATGAAAGTTATACAATAAAATATGTAAAGAAAAGGAAAAAACATCTCACCTTTTCTTGTGAATATCGGTTACTGGGCACACACCTCATACTCAACTGAAAAAAAAGATTTTTCAATAATGATAGGTGTAAAATTCTAAAGGTGAAGTCCAAATTGCTACAATATTGATTCAAATTACTTAAGTTTGTTCAAATTCAGGTAATGTTAATTTTATGAGTAATCGGTATTGGTCCTCAATGAATAATAATTTTAATAACAATAATCATTCATTTGCCATATTGAAATTTAAACAAATAGGACGAAATAGTAAACAATTTACCATAGGCAAAAAAAGGATATATATTGATATATTATGATAAATGAAGCAAATAAAGTTTCTTGAAACATTTGAGATCGCAAATCTGTGTGAGTGAGAAAAGCAGGAGAAAAATGTCATTATCGGGAGAATAATAATAATAATTAATAGTTTAAGGCTTTCACGACCGGATATACTGGTATGAAAAGAGTCTTCCGGGCTTATTAGCCGTGGTCCATTAGGAATAATTTCACCTAACGTTTCGCCTACAACTTCGGTAGGCATCTTCAGAGGATTCTCGGTCTAAGGTTGTACCTCGAACGCTGAATTTCTGACACTGGCGCGTTCGAACCGGAAACGTCATCTGCGCGACGGTTTATGGCGGGAAAAAGTGGCGCGTCTACGTGCGCGATGCTGATTGGCCCATCGCTCCCGCTTCGTGTCGGCTTGATCTTTGTTTTTTCTAAGATAGAAAAGAAGAGACCCCTTTCTTGCATAGCGCCTGGTTACCGACCTTAGAAAAAACAAAGATCAAGCCGACACGAAGCGGGAGCGATGGGCCAATCAGCATCGCGCACGTAGACGCGCCACTTTTTCCCGCCATAAACCGTATCTATAGTATCATACGAAGAATGTTATGATACCCCGTTCTTTTTTTTACCTCAGCTCAGCTACTTTTTGTTTCAACATTTATTGTATTATTTTTGCTTTCTTTTTCATGAGAGTATATATATATATATATATATATATATATATATATATATATATATCAGGGGAATCATCATCAGATTTGAAAATATTGTTTGAAATGTCGTCTATTTGTACTGTCAATTCACTGAAGTCTTCATTCGTTATCATGTAGGAACGATATACCTTGAGCGATTCACAAATATGTACCTAATAGAATTAGAGTCAGTTAGGTGAAAATCTCTACATCGACGGATACAAAATAGGAACTTCATCTGTTGACAAAATCCAACAAAAATTATTAGTTTAAAATCTCTTTACTTATTGATATAATTCCAAAATTTCGTTTTTTCTCTAGACCTTCTTCTGGATATGAAATAGAAAAGAACACGATGACGTCAGTTCAAAGTGGCTTCGACAAAAAACAAATACCCAAAATCAATTGAAAATTATAATCAGAAGATACTGTAATTTCAAAAAGAGTCAATAAAATTTTGTGTAATAATTACTTTGTAATAGTAATAATTTTTAGTTTCCATTAAAAATCACGAGAATCAGATGTGATGACATCTTACCTCTGGAAATCTATTTGAAGCTTCAGCATATTTCAATGCAGATTTATAAATTATCCTCGTCAAAGTAGTTCGCTCGAAATTGTTGAATTAACTTGAAGCAAAAGTCAAAGAATAGAATTGGCGATAGAAGTGATAATTTTTTCTGAATTTGTAAGATCTCATTCACAGAATTCATCGTTGTGCTGTGTTGACTTATTATTCATTTCATCATTACCCATCGCAATCCCACGCTGCATAAAATCTATAATAATTCAGATAAATACATATAAACTTTATCTATTCAAGAATTTCTCTTCTCCCCATTCATGCAAATCGGCTTAATTCTAAAAATCCATTCTTTCGTATAACTTACGCTGAAATTATGACCATGGTAATTCTCGAGAAAGAAGGGCGGATGGCAGATATAAATGTCCTGCACGTATTTTGTTCCAGGCACCTACAAAATTACAATTTCATAGTTCCATTTAATTCTGGAACGAATTCATTTCATTTGAAATAACGGGAATATATATGTTCGGTGGTGAGTTTATTATTGTTGGCAGATTTACGATTGGACATTGTCGAGAGGTAATATACTGAAATGGTTGATATAATTGAGAAGATATTCATGCAATTATGTCGAGTTCTTGTTGATGCGGAAGATCTTGGCGCCAAATATCTGGAAAATTTGAGTTTTCATGCGATTTGCTCAATATGACGAAAAGTTGGGAACATACCACAGGGTTGTTTCAATGCAGATGAAATTATACTCTTCATTGGATCTTTCATCTCGCAATTTCAAATTCATATACACAAAATTGGTATACTAGTTTTTATAGGATGGCATTGTCATGAAATATTTGGGATGTCTAGATAGTATGAATAACTCTGATATAATCAGATAATGAAAAAAATGGCGCTGACAAAATAGATGGCTTTGGAGGTTCAACAATCTCGCAATCGAGGTTGACACTGCACTGCAATTTCTAATATCGCTATGTTTTCTCTATTGTGTCAAAAAAATTGAATTGACTTTGAACAGTAGTAAGTTGACGAGTTTTCAATTACTTATCATAACTTCTGATTGGTACGAAAAAAGGAAGCTTTGTGGTTTTACTACTTATTGTCTGTAGCATCAACAACGATTTGAATTCCAATTTCGAAGGAAATGAAATATGTGAAGTTTTCGTGTTGCAACTCATGATATCTCCCATACCAATTTCAGGAGAACCGACTCAGATATGGCAGAACCTATGATGAATAACACCCACGGTATCATGAGATGCTTGATCCTATTGCTGTATTCAATAATCCGTCGCTTCCCCCAAGAATAGAAACAAAATAAATACTGTGCAATATTCACAGACAAATCAAGTATATCCCCATTGTGAAAATATATGGGTTCCATCAACTATTAGAATTAATCTATTTTTCCTAAATTGAGTCAGATATACTATGCAGGGTGTTTCAAAAAAGAGTGTCCCTCTCTCTTGAAAAGATAGAAAACTGAAAAATAGGGGTTATGTTCAGTAAGAAATTTTCGTGACGCCATCGTTATTCATATAGGGCGTCAAAAAACACACTTTTTACGAATTTGCTCAAACTACTGATAACATTGTGATGAAATTTCATACGAATATGTTCTAGAAGCTGATACATCTAATAAAATATGTTCTGATGTCTGACTCTAATAGAGCGAGCTAGTTTCACGGTTGCTGTGAACATAACTTTTTTGATATTTCATTTACTAAGCTAAATTTCAGGCGATATTCAACAAACATAATTCAATTTCACACGAAAAAAGTTCTCTTGATACTTGTGCACCGTGTTCAAAATATGAAGTAATAACCACTTCTGGTATAAAGTTTTGATAAAGTCGTTAATTATTCTTATTAGTAATGAGTGGACACGATGAAGCTCAACCCCACATTGATTGAAAGTGTCGTAATCGGTTGAGTAACCAATTTTCGAATCGATGAGTTGGTAAACCTGCAGACCGTCTGAGTCTTTATTCTGATCGATCATGAGATTTCAATCTTTTAGATTGTACAGTTTGGTCAAAACTTGAAAAAAAAAATGATTCAACAGAGGTTAGTTAACAATTAATCTCAAGAATTGAAGAACGGAATTCACCGTCACTATAATGACCTTATGGCTGACTACCAACCGTAAAAAAAATTTGAAGAGTTAAAAAAAAAGAATTGTATTGTCGTGAAAACGGAAAACATTTTGAATATCTAATCTAATTTGATTCTATTTTACGTTATTTCTTTTTTTAATTTGATCGTGATTTTCTGTTCAATTAATACATTCATCAATATTTCATACCAGCATCGATAATTACTTCATAATTTTCAGATCAAAATATTCCGAAAACGGTGCACAGTATCAAGTTTCATCAAGAGCACATTGTTTGTGTAAAATTGAAAACGGCTTGATATCGCTCAACATTTAGCTTGATGAATGTGAAAACAAAAAAATTCTGTTCAAAGCAACTTAGTACGAACCGTGTAACTAGGGCCCTCCATGAGAGTCAGACATCAAAACACAAGCTTTAGATGTATCAGCTTCCAAAACATATATGCATTAAATTTAATAACAGTTCTTTATGTCAGTTCTTTTGACCAAAATCGTGCAAACTGTCTATAGACATACCTTATCGACTAGTAAAATATAAAATATAGATACAGATGTTACAAATCCATCATGAAGTCACTACATGAAAAGCAGAAAAATGAATAGTGTGTTGAGAAAAATCATTCACTATCATTTGTAGTACAAATATTCAAGATGATCATCCTGTTCTTTAATACATTCGAAGACTACGGACTACGTCGTATTTCTTTTTATATTTTCCAAGAGACTCAGAGGTACACCGTTCTTCAAAAAGTTCAAATAGTTGGTGTCTTTAAAAATCGCGTTCTGATGGTCCGAGTATTTTCTCACTGAATTTTCAGTCCATAAATTCACCGTTAATCTATATTTGAATCTACCCTGACTCATATATTTCGCCAGTTCTCGATATGCCATTTTTGAAGGTTGATTTCTAAAAAAGAAGAGAAAAAAGTGAGAAACAATATATCAGTAGCGCATCTCTTCATTTTAAACTAGAACATGTAAACTAGAATGCGAGATACAACTTTTTGAATTATTTTATCATCAAGACGGTTCCTTAGACCTTTTCAGGCATTCGAGCTCTCACGCAGGGCTCATTGATTATTTTCAGCCAGAGTACAAAAAGAAAGATTTTGTGAAGAAGGAGACAAAATCGGTGTATCAAATTCTACACTTTTTCTAAACATTTGAATATTTTTTTACGGTTATCAGATGTATTGTATTTTTTCAAAATCCTCACAGAAAAATAGACTTCTCAACTTAATATTCGTAAAAGGTCTAGTGCATTTTCTTCACAGCATTTCATATCGAATTCGATACAAAATCTCACTATGTATAAAACATGAACTTCTGATCTATATTCCGCTTTGGTTTAACTTGGTCTTCCTGGGAGACCCTGTATACGTGTAGTAGTACTAACATTAGCTCCGACTGTAGGCAATAAGAAAAGGTGAAAAATACACTGAAACGTCATTTAAAATCCTATATCCACTTCCGTAGTCCCATTCCGCAGCGGAACCTTCCAGAAGACGATTTCAAACGACAATACCGTTATTCCCAGCTCACAAATCAACCAACCCCTGGTTTTTCCGGGTCCGAATATCCAATATCCGGCGATACCTTGAAAACCGTAGAAAATCTCATTCCCTCCTCAAATAATGGCAATAAGTATGTTGAAAGTTGTTGATTTGAGGGGTATATTTTTTTTTGTCATTTGACATGGAATTGTAGTTGAATGAATTAAAACCTGTGTGTCGATCCACCCTTCATATGTGCTCCAATCAAATAATTCAGAAACAGGCTGATTCACGTACCGTATCTACTAAATGTTTTGGAAGAAGTAAAAGTTATGTTGAGTGAGAAATGCTTTCAAAGATCTCTTCAGACAAAAATATGCCACTGAACTATTTTCAAAGGTAGGGGACTACCAAATCAAGAAATGGATATTGCAAAATTAATGACACAATACTGTCAAGATTTTAGAGGAACTGATAATGCTATAAACTACAATACTCTCTCTCCTTTTTCAACTTTCGTCATTATCTCTGTTGTTGATTTCTCTAGGATGTTGAAATGAAAACATCATACATACAAACATCACACATCACAGGTACAGAAAAGCCCACGTTGAATACAACTCCGCCCCATCTTTCTGAAGAAATTTTCTGTCAAGAGAATGTTTAGACAAGTTTATTTTTTATGTCTTGTGTTTTCTTGACAATTTCGGCCGTTGTCATGGACGAGCCCAAAATACTCGAAAAAACAAGTGACATTGAACGATGGCAGCAGATGTCTCAACCAATTCGAGTTTACTTTTAGACTGCAAGGTCAGGGGTCTATGATCATAGCCCTAATTGGGGTTGCAACCCCTTGAAGTTCAAGATCTCTATTAGAGGTTCAAGTGACACATCATTGCGAATTTTTTGAAATTTTTCTCCTGAATATACTGAACAATTTCTATTTGTTGTTGAAACATGAAAAAATGAATCATTTCAATTTGTTTTCATGAGAAACAACACAAATAATGTTATAAATGAGCCGAGGAAATATCTTGGAAAAAACATGGCACTCTAGTGGATTGCTACTAAGAAACTGTCACTTTAATATTTTAATTTCAACATCCACGAACAGAAAGGATCATAATTACCAAAACTAACCTTAATCGCTCAAATTTCAATATAGGCTTGTAATTCGAAAACAACAGAAGAAAGAGGAAAATGTTTATGCCCCTTTCATTTCATCTATCTCATTTGATTGAAAAATTGTAGTTCAATTATCACCAATTTTGCCCAAAATGCGAATCACTCAGATACCTCAGAAAGTATATCGCGTACAGGGTGATTCACTTATCTTGGTAACCCCAATTTTCTCAAAAACAAGGCAATATTTTGTCATTCTGTGAATGGCGTTTTGAAGAAGTCAATGTTGATCTGAGATGCGCTAAAAAATAGGCGGAATAAATGAAGACGGCTGGCGTCGCGGCGTTGTCACAAATTTGGACATACCTTTTCATCATTCCATTCGGAAGATAATATCATTCTGAATTTTTCTTTCGAGTACAATTTTTATCTATTTCTAACCGTCAGCGATCTGCAGCGTGTTTTTTGTCAATTCAATACCATTTTTTTTTTTGTATCTGTATCAAATATTATATCTTATAACTTATAACAATAAACATTTTTTTCAATAACAAACGAAAGATTTCGAATCGTATATTTTATATTCCGATCATTATGATTCCTATATAAGTTATATCATTCCCCTCTTTCATCATAACTTAATGATATCAAATGATATTTTCAAATGGTCGAAGTTATTAGAATCAATTTGGTATACCATATTTTTCAGGGTCCCCCCCAGAAAGTTATACATGAGATTTAGGTCTGGCGATATATGATGAGTCCATTTGCTCCTTTCCATTTATTTTCGAATTATTGATCAAAATATCTCTTCACAATGGCAGCGTTGTGACATGGAGCCCCATCTTGCTGTAGCCACATATTTGATCTTATTTAAGAGGCACATTGACTATACAACTGGCCTTCTTGAATTCAAGGCACAAAATCATATCTATGTCTCGAAATGAAGGCATACTACTACAATACAGAAAAAAATGAATGGAATGGAATTCAAATAAAACACGCTATAGATCACTGACGATTAGCAATGGATAAACATTGTGTGCGAATAAAAAGTTCAGAATGAAATTATCTTTCGAATGACATGATAAAAAAGGTATGCCTCTGAAGAAAAAATTTTGACAGCGCCGCGACGCCTGGCGTCTTTATTTATTCAGCAGATTTTTATGCGCATCTCAATTCGACATCGACTTGATCAAAACACCATTCACAGAATGAAAAAATATTCGATTGTTTTCGTGAAAATTGGGGTTACCAAAATAGATCATCCTGTACAAATATCCTGTACATCCTGTACAATAGATTGTTCACAAAACCAACTAACCTTTGCCTTTAAGGACCACCAGGATAGCACTCAAATGCCTAAACGTCGGCAAACACGAACAGAGAAGTTGATGTATGTCGCCGAAATGCCAAAAAAAAAAAAATTTCATCATCAATAATATCGAGTCATTGATTCTATTTCTTTGACACTTTTCAAATTATTTTAGAAGATCCATTAACGAAAATTTTTTCATTGTGTATTATAATTCTCATGAGCAGAAATAATTGTTCCCCCGGTTGAAAGATGAAGAATCTCGACTTGGGTTTTGAATTCCCTCTAGACCCATATTTTCGAATCGATGAAAACATCCTGCAAATAGGGTGCTATTACTTCCTTTGTGCCCAGGGCAGAAAGTCAGACGAATGAAAATATGGAAATTGCAATTTTCACTTCAATAGAAAATACTGTCGGAAAATATGAGTCAGGAATACAATTTGTATTTTTCAGCTGGCTTTTGTTCCAATCATATTCTGAGAAGAACGTGGATGTATTTCAGAACAATCCAAGTGTGGGTAAGTACATAAGAATGTTCAATTCCAAGAGGAAATGATATAGAATGCCAGCATTTCCTTTAATTCTAAAAATTATAAACAGAAAAAGTTTTTGCAATAAAAAAAATAGATGAATGAAACGATGCAGAAAAAGAAAGAAGCTGAAAAGAGGAAATTTGATAATCTATTTTGAGACACTTCCTGAAATAATCGATAAATATCAAAATAAGAAAATCAAATCGTCGAAAGACCTCAGACAATATATCAGCGTATGCAGAGTACGAGAAATCTCCGTAATATGACAGAAATAGTACAAATCGGTTATTACTTCATTATTTTCAAATCAAAATATTCTGTATCGAGTTTTAACAAACGTACTTTTTTGACGTGAAATGGAATCAGTTTTAAGTTCACTCGAAATTTTTACCAATGACCCTGATATTGAAAAAGTTATGTTCAATACTAGTCGGTACGAACCTCGTAAATTGCGCCCCCTATGGAAGTCAGACATGAAATCAAATTCATTGGATATATCGATTGTATGTACAGTTCATGGAAAATCGACTCTTCTTATTTGACAAGTGTTTTTCCTCCATCCCTAAGAGGTATAAGTGGATGCGGTGAATGCCATTTATTTCTAATGTTGCTCTCAAATTTTAACACCGAATTTGGAGTCGATTGCATGTATTTTCCGGGAAATCGATTATTTTTATTTGATTCCTAGAAGTTGCACAAAATTCAAAGGCAATTATAAATACATTTTCCGTGAAATCGAATTTTTTGATCTGACAGGTAACCCCCTGCCACTATTGAAAGGTGTGGAAGAAAGTGGTAACTTTATCAGATTTTATTTTCACTTGATTAATTCGACAATTGATCAAGTGAAACAATTAATGTGAAAAATATATTGTTGTTTCTCACGAAGAAGTCCGAAACTATTGTTGAAACATGTTTGAGAATTATAAGCCTTTTCGAACGGAAGATATTTGTACGATTGTACGCCCATGTATGGGTACATTCTTGCTTTTCTTTATATTTCTGAAGAGCTACATCGATTCTCATTTCCTTATTTTTTTTGTCCCAAATTAAATTCACTCAAACATGATTTCACTGCTTATGCTCTGGCTTTTCTTTGTTGTTAGTCTTTTTAATTCTTTTCGTCTTTCTTCTATTTAATTTTTTTTCAAGTTCATCAGTATACGGGGTAAGTCTTTCACTTGTACATATATTTAAACTGAATATTCCTGAGGTTAAAAAAAGTTTTTTGTCCCTACCATTCCTTCTGGTTCAGCACGGTTGGAAAGGTACACGCTGTTGAAAATACATAAAAAAATTTGATTTTCGAATATATCTCTTGAATGATTTCAAAGATTGAAATGACTTTCAGAATTAAGGTTTTAATTAATGTGGCGAATCTTTAGCGGACATAAAGTTTCACCCACATGTTTCATTCCTTTCATTTTGACCAATATACAAGGTGGCCATTTGAAAACGAAACAGACGAAATTACAGACGAAATAAATTTTTTCGATAGAAATGCTCGGACAGGTCGATTTCTGTTTCTAAGGGGACAACTTAAGATGTAGGTTGCGGACGCATAGCGCTTCAACCCTTGCTACTACAACCCTCACCCCCAATTTTTGAATAGGGAAGATGGGGTGTGTGATACCTCATTTGAAAGGTTTTTCACAAAAAAACACTACAAGTGCCATGAAAACACCACTTCATTTTCAGATGCTTAGTCAAGAATATTTGTAGAACTAATGCATAAAATGAAAAAACAATTACTTTGCTGAAATCAGTATGAGGTATCACTCACCCCATCTTCCCTATTCAAAAATCGGGGGTGAGGGTTGTAGTAGCAAGGGTTGAAGCGCTATGCGTCCGTAACCTACATCTTAAATTGTCCTCCTCGAAACAGAAATCGACCTGTCCGAGCATTTCTATCGAAAAACTTTATTTCGTCTGTAATCTCGTCTGTTTCGTTTTCAAATGGCCACTCTGTATGTATACATGACATGATTATATCAGAAATTCTAAGATCCCATCTCTTGAGAGTAAGTTGAATGCCAATTAATGAATATTTGGTCATTCTAGAAAATATAACTATTCTAAGTGAAATTCCGTAAAATGTGTTTCGAGTAATTCGTGATTGAAATACATTCATATCATCGAACTCTGTTCAAAAGATTCACAGAATAAAATTTCTTCTATATCTTCTATATGTTCTCGAAGGTTGAGGTGATAGATCTAATGCTCGACAAAACTTCAGTGTCATGTTTCCAGGATTGGCAAGGCCCATTATGACAGTTTAAAATGGCTATATCTTTTATGTAGGCTGAATCGAAAAAATGGTATACGAAAAATATATTTATTTTGTCCTCTAGAATGAATGTTTGAAATACACGTTCAAGTCGAAGACTCGTCCTGTATATACGGGTAAATCCTATCCATATATGAAGCTCTACACCGTTTTTTTGTTTCTAACAGCTATTAGATATGATCTCATGATCTTATGAAAGTTAAATTATTTTATTGTGCATCACAATTTTTAAAGTTTATATTATATCTCATTCCATTAAAAATAGAATTCTGATATGACTTAGCATAAAATTTAAATACAAATTTATGGACAAAGCTCATTTGGTTTGAGTTATTTGTTATATAACAGTTGAGGCTCAGAATGAACAATATCAAAATCAATAAATCATCATCATTTTGTCTAAAAAATTACAATTCTTCTCAAAATTTCAAACTGAACCTAAATAAAAAATTTACTGAAAGCGAGCAAAAACAATCTACTACTTGTCAACTGGCGCGATATTTTGCTGACAACATGGCGTCCGATATGTTTTATGTTAATGCACACAAGCAAATGCATGTTTGTGTAGAGTTAATTTTTTCTGTTATACTAACTGTACGAATGGGGACCACTTAGTGCATGAAATTTTTTCTGCTAGGGCTTTGAAAACTAATCAACAACAATTCAAATGAGTATTCATCACGTGAGTTTCCACCTTCGTTAACTAGAGTTGATTTTTTTCTGCATCAAATACGGGAAATTGTACAGTGGTGTAAGAGATTCACAATCTCATATTCTGCTATCTGGTTCTGTTTTCACACCGGTAAATTCGTAAACATATTCGTATGAAATTTCATTAGGTACAGGGTGATTCATTTATCTTAGTAACCCCAATTTTCACGAAAAGGTCCGTATATTTTTCCATTCTGTGAATGGCGTTTTAAACAAGTCAATGTCGACTTGAGATGTGCATAAAAATCTGCGGAATAAATGAAGACGCCAGGTGTCGCGGCGCTATCAAAATTTTTTTCTTCAGCGCCATTCCTATTTCATCATGTCGTTCGAAAGATAATTTCATTCAGATTTTTTTTTCCGATACAATTTTTATCCATTTCTTTCTGTATTGGGGTAGTATGCTTTTATTTTGAGACGATTTCTTGCCTTGAATTCAAGATGCAATATGTGGTTATAGCAAAATGGGGCTCCATGTCACAACGTTGCCATTGTGAAGAGATATTTGGATCAAGATTTCGAAAATAAATGGATTCTTACATTTCGACCAAAGTAACTTATAATGAAATAGGGAAATGATATAACTTATATATGGATCATCATATCTAGCTGAACTAGACATGATTTCATTTCATTAAATGACGGAGTCTGTGTAACAAACGATTTCTCTATTATTATATTCATTAAATATTTCATCTTATAACAATAAACATTTTTTGAAAAACAAACGAAACATTTCGAATGATAAGTTTTATATACCGGCCACAATGATCCATACATAAGTTATATCATTCACCGATTTCATTTCGTTTCTAATCTTTATTTTCAAATGATCCAAGTTATTATAATCAGTTTGGTATACCATATTTTTCAGGGTACCACTCAGAAATTAATCCATGAGCGTTAGGTCTGGCAATATCTGGTAGGTCAATTGGTTCCTATTCATTTACTTTCGGATTCTTGATCGAAATATCTCTCCACAATGGCAGCGTTGTGACATGGAGCCCTATTTTGCTGAAGTCACATATTTCATCTTATTTGAAGTGGCACATTGTCTAGAAAACTAGCCTCCTTGAATTCAAGGCAAAAAATTATATCTATGTCTCCAAATAAATATGTACTACCACAGTACGGAAAAAAATAAATGAGATAGAATTAGCATAAAACATGCTACAATTCGCTGACGGTTAGAAAAGGATAAAAATTTTATTCGAGAAAAAAATTCGGAATAAAATTATTTTTCGAGTGACATGATGAAAAAGGTATGTCCCTAGAGAAAAATTTTCTGATAGCGCAGCGACGCATGACGTCTTCATTTATTCCGCAGATTTTTATGCGCATCTCAAGTCGACATTGGCCTGTTCAAAACGCCATTCACAGAATGAAAAAATATTTGGACGTTCTCGAGAACATTGGGGTTACCAAGATAAATGAATCACCCTGTACAATGTTGTCAGTAGAATCGTTGGAAATGATTATAATTCATTTGCTCTATTTCATTATCGTAATGAGTTCATTGCAGTACTAGAAGTAATGAGATAATGAATTCAATCCATCATTGTTATCAGTTATCCATTTCGTTTTTTGGTTGTGAGTAGGTAGGTACCTTCAATCCTATCAATTCTTAAATCAAATCAATTCTAATTCTCTAATCTGTCAAATCAATTAAGTCGCGTCAACTGTCAAGATACATTGTAAAAGTCACTAATCTGAATTTTTATTCGAATTTCGCATTTGTATCGGAATATATTCTACAACTTGTTTCAGAATATAGTATTCTTCAACGCCGTTTATCTTGACTACAGGTGGCGTTACAAAATGTGTTTACAGAACAAACCCTAATTGTTTTTCAGTTTTCTATATGTCATTTTTTTGGAACACCCTGTATATTCAGCGAGATCATTTAATTTCAGGAACGAAATATCAAAGCATATTTCATTCATTCAAGTCCAGGAATAGATGAAATGCAGCATAAAAAACATCTCCCTGTGAGAAATTCATTTTTGAAACTAGACGCCCACTCTGCGGACGGAACTCATGCTAATGGAGTGTCATGAAAATATAATGAAGTTGAGGATTCTACCAAGTGGATGACACCTTTGATATGGGAAGTTTGGAACTCATGCAATTTGCAGTTTTCTTCTGATATCTTCTTAATTTAAAGTCAGTTTGGATCCGAGTTGGAAAAAATGATTTATTCTAGGCATCAGTTCGGAACTGGAGCGATAAGAATACCTAATTGAACATAAAAAGCCAAAGATTTGCTTCACGTTAAACATATTACCCAATTCGTAGACTTTCGAGATAGGTTTGGTACAATTATTAGAACAACGAAATCAAGATATCTAGATCTACGTGAGTTCAAAAATCACAATATAATAAATCTAGATCGAGAAGCAGGGTTGTTGATATAATAGAGAATTTTTCCTATTTTTCATGACTTTTGAAATACCTTTATGACGTCTTTTCAATTGGGGGTTGGGTTGTTGGAAAAAAACACTTTCTTGAATCTACTATATTAACTAGATATTTGGTACGTGGAACACGCTTTCTTGGGATTCAAACAAGAAAAGGTAAAGTTGACAATTGAATCGTGAAATTGAGAATTCGACACCAGATAATACCAGAAAAATTGAAGCATCAAATTCATTACAAAGACAAGACAGAAGCAAATTTGAAACCTTAGTTCTACAATGGAATGAAACAAAAAATTCTTAATGAAAAGTTCAGAACGCATTACATGATGCCACTTTTCTGTCATTCAAACGCTGTGTGAGATGTTGGAACATCGAATCGAAATATATAAAAAATTATACGAAAATCCTCAGAATGTTATAGCTGAAACCAAAAGAATTCAGCAAACCGTAAACAACAATTCAATAGCGCCATTGGTGACGAATTTATTCATGATGACAATTGAAAAACAAAATTGAATTAAGTATGTGACAAGAAGATAATACAAACTACACGAAATAATTCAACAATTGCTCTTACTGTATATAAATCATACAAGAAAATTTATCAGAGCCATATTATCAGAATGATTCATACTGCATATTGCCTCCTGCTACTCCTAGATTGATCCCTTCGTCAAAGACGTTGTAGATTCTCCACATCAAAGATTATCAAGATTTATAACGTCTGTGTTAACTGCTTCTACTTGCGTCTTTAATTATCCTAGCCTGCAAACTACTTGGCCATCTTTGGCTTAGGGTCCGTTTTATAAAGGATAGTTGACTGCCGGTCGACTCAAACCGAAAGTCAACTATTAAATTCCATATTAAAAACGTCAAACTAAAGGTTCAACTCGGAGTTGACCGGAAGTTGATCCAACCGCTAGAACAGGCCTCGAACCGAAAGTTGAAATACCAGAAACTATCATGGTCAGTTGGGGGAGCATGAAAATATTACTCATTTGTCATTTCAGTCATAATTTGTGTTGTGTTTCGATATATTGAGAGTTTGTTTTGAGAATTCTATACAATGGTTGCATTTATTTGGTGTTCAAATCAATTGATTTAATTTCATTATGTTTTCACAAAAAATATATTGCTTTTATATTTCTGAATATATCAGACGTATCACAACCTAACCTAAAATAAATTTGAAAAATCAGAAAAATCCATAATTATGTTGTTTTTTTTCAATCGTAAGACATGAGTTCTTCATCGCATACATAAAATTTTAACATACATATAAATTTCAATATAAATATTAGAATTTTTTTCGTTTTCAGAATTTTCAAGTTTATGTTGACTAGTGAAAATTTGGGCGTTAAAAAAAAATAAATGCATTTGAGAAAGAATTCATGGCCTACTCTGAAAAAAAACACACAAACATGTATTCTTCTGATTTCTGAAGCTGAAATGTATCAAAGGTTGGGTTGTGATTCATCAATGTATTCGGAAAAATTAATGCTGAAGAAAAAGGCTATTCACATTCTGAATATCTTAAGCACAAACCGTTTTCACATTTTTGGAGTCGAAGTTAGTGAAAATTTGTACCTACATTTCTAGAGTTCTGAAAAATTCGTCACAGGGTGTTCCAGATGTTGGGTCAAAAATTGGGATCAAGATTGGCTCATAATATTGGTTTTTCAAATTAGAACCTTATTTTTCATTATTGCATTGGATTCTGCGAAGAAAAATTATGATAATTTTCTATCATGTTGAAGCTCCTACAATTAATAATTCTTGAGTTATTCAGAATTCTTAGATTTTATGTCGTACGCAGCGTCAAATTCATGAAATCTATCTCATATCAACAATGATGAATGATTTCAGAAAAGAGGTATGTCACTTGTGAGTTATTGGAATAATTTGTCTTTTATCCAAAGTCATTGTTGATCTGAAACAGTTTCTATGAATTTGACGCTACGCACGACATGAAATCAGGTTATCCTGAATACCTCAAGAATTATCAATTTTACGATAATCAATATGTGGAAACAGTATCATCATCCTTCTCGGCACAATCCAACGCAATCATAAAAAAAGGGTTCTTATTTGAAAAATTAAAGTTATGGGCCAATCTTGATCCCAACCCTGTGGCGAGTTTTTCGAAATTTTAAAAATGTACAATATTTCCTCACTCGTCGACTTCTAAAATGTGAAAACGGTTTGTGCTTAGATATCCAGATTAGGAATAACAAACACTATACCGAATACTCTTATCTCCCTTTTTTTCTTCAGTTTTTTTCTAGTTATTTCAGAAAGTATTATGACGAATGCAATGATTCGTATACGAATGTATTCAGAATTGCATTCTCTATTGAATTGGAAAAAAAACTTAAGAATACATTTTTGAAATTTTTTCTCCCAGTCCAAGAATATTTGAGTTCGGTAGATAATGTGCAACAATATCATAATACCAATTTGGTATTTCTAATAGGCCTAGTTCTCCAGAAACGCCTTATAGGCCATGGTACTTGGTACACCCTGTATAAAGAGTCATTGAGAAGTAAATTATGTCGATCCAATTTGTTCTTCTGATAGTTATTCATCTGAAATTTTCATAGAATGAATAATGATATGAAGACGTTCTTCCGAAATTATTCCGGAACATATCCTCTCAATATTCTGTCGGAGTAAGGATTTCCTGCTTTTCTTGGAGATAGTTTAAAAGGTCAGAATATCTTATTCCGCACATTCTCGAGTCGAAAGGGCGAATATTCCCCATGAATTGCTTCCGCAGAATGTAATCATTACGTCGAGATTTATGGTTAACTGTTCCGGTTTCTCGAAATTGTTAAAACGGGCAAAGTGTATGAAGTGATTTCGGAGTAAAATCCTTCTACATAATGTTGCACTGCGAGAGCGGATGTTTGAGATCGCAGTTAGAAGTTGTTTCTCCTGTCCTCTCAACCTCATGACAGGAGATTACCCTACTGCATCGGGATAGAAAACTTTGTTCATTAACAATGATGAATCTCATTAGCAGAGAAGTGATCTGCTACCTGAATGCACGTCCATACTTTCTATCTAGATTAAATTCATCTCAGATCAATTATACACAGTGCGCAAGAGCCAAGAAGAATAGATTCATTACCTTGGTTACTGTATAAATTTATGAAGTCTTTTTCAGAATAGGTATAACCCCAGGCGGGTACATCGTTTCAAAGTTTGCGTCATCCTCTATCCAGAAAAGTTATTATTTTTTTATGTTTATTGCAAAAATTTCAAGATAAAAAAAATTAGATGAATATCGAAAATCCTTTTTTACACAAGCGTTTGCATTTCAATTCGTAAAAAGTCACAATTCCAAACGGTGTGGGAAAACCCGCTGCTAATCCATACATTTCCGCACACCTTCTGCGCGGAATACAAATCAGGTGTTTACTTAAAGTCCAAGATCCCAGAGCAGTATGACGTACCTTATTTTCACATGGTTCTTAAATAGTATCAGACACTTTCCATGAGCCGAAACTTTTATCAGACTCTTTGAAGCTCCAGAAAAATTAATGAACTGATTTTTCATTTCTGATTTTTAAATATTGAGGTAACTATCAATATAAATTTTATAAGTTGGACAAATTGTATTGACTAAACATTCCCTAAACTCAAATATATCAGCTGAATAGTATTTGTGTTCAAGCGATTTTAAGTCACTATAATTTTTCGAACTTATGAAATATAGTTTGATAGTTACATCAACATTTCAAAATCAGAAATGTGAAAATAGGTTCTGATAAAACTTTTGGCCCATAGAGAGTGTCTGACACTCATGATACTATTTTAAAAATAATATTTTACGGCCATCTGAAAATGAGTTTCGTCTTGCAGCTCTGATATTTGGACTATAAAGAATAAACTGAATTATGATATAGCACACTCGCTTCAAAAGTTACGCAACTCAAAATTTTACTTTTTCTGGCTAATGATATGAAAAAGGTCAGTTACTTTGCCTAAATCAAATCATAATAATTTGTTTTACATTTCAGAATCGTAATGAGTTCATTACAGTACTAAATGTAGTGCTGTAATGAAACTCATCACTGCATTGTTTTCAGTTACATGTTTTGTTTTGTAGTTATCAGTACCGACCTCAGATCCTCTCAATTTTCAAATCCAAATTACATAATCTGTCAAATTTCGTAAGTGGTACCAACTGCCAAAATACAATACAAAAGTCACTAATCTGAATTTTTATTTGCGGTAAAAAAATTGAAAAGGATTTTATTAACGTACGAATTAATCATATTGCCATACTTTCCACTATAAACTATAAAGATATAAAGTTTGGGGTATTTCTGTTTCAGTATTTTCTCAATAGAAAATATAACATCTGATGCATTTTGCGCCATTGTGCTAACCTGCCAAATTTTATAAATATTTTTCTTATCGTCCGAAAGAAAATTTCATACCTATCTACTTTATCGCAACCCTGTACAGAGTGGGCGAAATTAATTATACATGATCAATTGGTTGAGGCTTTCGCGGCCATCGTTCAATGTAACCTGTTTCACTCAGGCAGTTCAGTCCAGTGAGAACATCTCCTGTAATATAACTCCTGAAGATGCCAGGCACTCGAACTGGCGAAACGTCGAGAACTAATCTACGACGACGGCCTAAATGCTCGAAAGAACAAGTTAGAACATGAACTACAACTTTTTAACCGAACGAGATAGAGGAAAATGAATTACACATTGCGGTCGTCTTTTTTCACGGCAATTCCCTAGCGACTATGTTTCCCAATAGGTTTTTTTGCTGAGTTATAACATGAAGATGTGTTTTTTCTTATGGAAACAATAATTGATCATCCCTGAGTTTCTGGAAGGTCTATCAAAATCTCAAGATTGGATGAACTGTTTCTTATGAAAGTTTTTTGTTGGATTCTTTCACGGTGGTGTTAACATAAGATACATTTAAACTATGAAAAATTTGTTGAAATGTGTTATCACACCTTCCTTTCTTCCCAACACTACGGAAACTTTCATGACGAGAAAACTAAAAATGTGGTTCATCATAAGGTACAACAATGAGACAACTTTTAAGTAATAATAAGTTCTTTAAGAAAGGGCCCAATTTGATTCGAGAGATGTTGTAAAATTAACTTTGTCACGCTATATCACGGAAAATTTTCAACGATTGTTTTCTTACAATGCTGTGAAAACGGTTGATTCTATACCGCAGAATTTTATTTGCTTGAGTTCCCAAACATTCCGAAAAAAATTTACTTGTTTATATGTTGTGGAAATTAGTTGTCATTGATATTATTCTCTGTCGATATCTTGAATACGGAATGTAGAAATTTCTTACATGATAAATTTATTTTTTTAGTGGGTGTCAAAGTCATTGTAGTATCATAATACTTTTCATCTGGTTCAGTTGAGTAGCCTAACTAAAGGAAAACTAATTCAATTATTTCTTGTAATTGTAGTTTCAAATTGGTATCCTCCTAATGAGGACAATTTATAATTATTTAAAATTATTATAAATTGTGTCTTCAAAAACAAGTTGCAGAATGGGCAAAAACTCGCTTCCTTGTCGCTTGAGTATTAGACGATATTTCTCTATTTCAATTAAGTTTTACACTAGAAGTCAAGATTGGAAAGGAGCTTAATTTTCAGGATTCTGCGAGAGTGCTAGAGAGCATTTTGGGGTTAACTAAGCACTAAGCCGTTTGGTGACGCTGAAGTGCTTCACTTACTAATAACTGATCATGACTCTTGAAAAATGCTTGGTAACACAGCTCATAAAATCCGATTTCAAGCGAATATCCTGGTCCTCATTGGTAATTAACAACTAGGACCAACTGCATTCAAGCGACTTCGGTCATTGTAGGTTATAATCATTTTGCAAGGAATATCCCTGAAGACTATAACCGTAGATAACCGCAGGCAGGACCGTAGATTCGCTTGAAATCCAAGCGAGTATCTTGTGGTACAACGTCCACATGGAATAGATTTGTGCGGTTCCTTAATTCCGTAAATACAAAGACTGCAATTTACGGTATCAACCAGGTTCGCTCCCAATACATTATCGAGCTGCTTAAATCGGAGAGCGAGGGCTGAATTTTCTATTCAAATTAATGGGGAACCATTTCGACTCACCGGAATAAGTCAGGAAGATTTCTTATCACGTACCTTCGAATCCTTCGATACTGACTCGGAATAGAACATTACACGAGCCTTGCTTGAAATAGTGGCAGAAATTCAGCAGTGCTCCAGATATAGTTGAAGCATCAATAAGTTAGGTGGGAACATTTTCGAATTTAATTTTGTTAACCATCAACAGGGGATTAATAAAATTTGTGTCTATCAGAAGATATTTCAGCTGGTAAACTTGAATTGATTTTTAAATATGCTTTCTTTCTCTGTACATAGAAATATTGGGTTTGCTTTGTGTCCGAAAACGGTATGCCTCTATTTTTTTTCTCCACGGCTACACTATTTCGTTAGTTTACTCCCAGTAATCTCAGTCGTCAGTCCACGATCACATTATAAAACTATTATTTCGGGATTTTGACAAATATTGTATTATTTATGGTATGCTTATCTTTGAAGCATAATAATTTTTTTCTTTGTATTGCAGTCATGCTTTTTTGTTTTCATTGGTCGATAAGTTTCTGGGCCTTATTTTCGTGGTATTAAGGCAGAAACCGATAATAATGATATATTTATCATCCTTCAAGACATATAAGTACATGTGTAGGATAGGTCAAATAAATAAATAGAAAAATAATACATACTAGAGTACAGAAAAAATTACTGACAATATTAATCAGCAGCAGTATAAAAACAGTCCTTGATTAATTCAGCCTTAATAATCTTTTTGAACTTCTAGAACTTGGTGAAGTTTCCCTCTATTCCCTCAAGATACACCAAGCATTCGTAACTGTAAATACTCGCAACCGTTAGAATACCTTTTTCAATAAAAGTTTGACGACAAGAGGATATCAGAGGTATATGTTAAAAATCCTCCGTAAAATTAGCTTCTCAATTGAAAACACTTTACCAACATCAGTGGAGTTTCCCCAGAGCATGGACATCATAGGATAGGTGGTGGCTGTGACTAGACTGTAGTATATGTTCATAATAGCACCTCAGGGAAGTGAGTTTTTGACTTAACTTTTTGAAAAGATATGTTCTCAATTCTCATTTTAAGAGACAGGCTCTTCAAATATTGAAATTCAGGAATGTGATTCGAGTTGGACTCAAAATGCCATGAGAAGTACGATGCTGAAGCTTCAACCAACTCTTCAAGAAATTTCGAATGCAATCCGAATTGCGACTGGCTTTTAAATAGTAAAAGTCCTAAATATGAATATCGATGTCTCGAGTCGGGACACAACGTTTCCCAATACATCTAAAATATAGGTCATCCAAAATTTAAAGACTCTTATGTCCTTGAGTACTTGCATGACACAAGACCCTACTCTTTCACTCTGACATTAACCCAAATAGACCTACCGTTCCGTATAAAGAACACCTATCTAAAAGTTTTCTATTCATGCTCAAAATAAAGAAACAAAGAAAGCGTCAATATAAACACATAAATTAATGCTTTCTTCAACACTGAATATAACCTACAAAGTGCTTCAGTATTCAAATTCACTTTAAAGCCATGTTAACTTCATAAATATATCAATTGTTGCAATACCTCATTTTGTCCAGTGGTGTATTTTTTCATATGTATTTATTTCATCGCGTTTGCGAATAAAATAATTATATCTATGGTCGGATGAATAATATTAGAGGCGAATTCATCTTCTCCATGATTTCAAATCCTGATTTTTGCTACGTAAATGAAGGCGTTCTTTTAACGGAACGGTAGGATTATCACCTACTATATTACCTGGATATATTGTTATAACTATTGGAAAAATAATCTGACTCTGCATGAGATACTACATCATGCAGATAATCTGGATATGATTTCAGAACCACCTGATAGCAAATTTTCTTCTGTACCTAATTCAATAGTTTTCTGTAACTGAAATAACAATAATGTTGTTTATGCGCCTACTAATTTCTTATTCGTATTTCCATGCACCAAACAAGTAATAATAGTAACAAACTAGACTAGCTATCATCGCAACAAGATTGCTGGAAACTAATAGAAAAACAACAAAAACAGGACCATCTAAGCAATCAAAGAGTTTACACCAATCTTCAGGATAGGTCAGAGTAGACCATCTGATTGTTTACCAGAATAAAATGAAAAAATTGTGAAGTGTGGCATAAAAACCAATAATTTATAAGTATTAAATATAAAATAGCATAACATCCGAAAAATTGCTTCTTTAATTACGACATATTATAATTCAATGTTCATTTTTCATAGAATGAATTTTAGTAGCTCAAAAACCTACCGTTCCTTTAAAAGAACACCACAAATTTTGACTTTTCGTGAAAAATAAGTACACATCAAGATGAAAAATATGAAAAGGCTCTATTTGAACCATAATCTGACACAATTCTCATTGAAATGAAAGAAAAAAAATTTCAGGTCTATTTGGGTTAAAATCAATTCAATTAGTATCAGCGATGGTTTCATCATTATCATTGTCTCTGTAGATTTCATTATATAGTGGTTTAATTTATTTGAATAGGTTAAATTTTTTCATTCGAAAATTATCTAGAACGATATTGGTGGTTTACCTGGCTTCGGAAGTGGAATGACTTCTTTCATCACTGTTTTTTCAGACTAACTAGCTGAGGAATGGTATCATGAAAATAAACACACACTACTTTTTTTATTCCAAGAAAGTTAGTAGTGAGACTGGATCCGCCAACAATGGTATTATTTGATAATCTGCTCTTGTAGTCTGAGAAAAATTTTCTTGTAGTGAAGTAGAAGAAGTTCATGAAACACTACCAAATATGTTAGGTATCATAATAATTACCTACTATGTCGGTTGTTCAAGTTGTTGAAGTTTCAAAGTCCCATTCTGAGAAAAATTTCAGTACTCAATGGCCATAATTCATTCACATATAACAGCAATATGTGAAACACATCAACATTAAAAGAAAATAAAATCATCTGACAGAAACTCCCTCACTCTGAGGAACGCTCTTTTTCGAGATTCTTCATTTGAAAATTGAAAAGTTCTGGATGACACGCTCCTCAAATGCTCAGGTACCAAATTGAACAACCTGTAGGATATATATTTAACATTCCGCTGAGTCTTCTCTAAACGATGTAAATCAGGACTAATGTCATCCTTTCTTCGGGTGTTATAATGAAGTGCATACATTAGGCAATCATAAATGTTCATCAATGGAAAGGTTAACATATTCAGTGCAACGAATGCCCTCCTGCAGTCTGGGAGCTCAATCCTACAACTAATCTAAAGGCTCTTCTCTGCATTCCATATACTCTCCCCAAAATAAATCCTTTTCCCCACAACACAACACAATAGCTCATATGGGTATCTAACAGTGAGGGCTATGCAGTTTCCGAAGTCCCTCTGGACACAGAGTCAATTGAATTACGTAGGGGCAATGTTTTTTCACTAGTTTCCGGATCAGTCGAAATGCATGCTCCGTGTCAGGATTGGGACCAAATCAACTCCAAGAAACCTCAATGAAGTGCAAGATACCGTTTCACGATATTCTCATTTGTCCTTTAGTTATAGTCAAATTTTGATATTTCAATCATTTCATTTTGAAAATATTGTTTCCATTCGAAAATGCTTTTAAAGAAAATTTGAAATCATTGGTTTTCGAAGGTAAAGGGTTGAAGGGAGCATGGGGTTCAATACTCATGCTATCAACCTTACTTAAAGTGGTGAAATCTCTGCAATTTCTATAGTACAGTGACACGAAAAAACAAATGTTTGCTGAAAAAAACCTACATTTTTGTACGAAATAATTTTATTCTTGTCTTTCGTGATTTTTCACTTACACTGAGAAAATTGAAAAATGTGTTTTATTCTTTGACCTTTTTTTTTAAACTTTGGATTGTTAAGGTGTCAGAGCATATGAATACCAATAAAATAAAAGAACAAGAAGAAATGCACTGCTAAAAGGCTTCCCTGAAATGCCTTAGCCTCCATTTGTGAAACTTTTCTAAAAGTAAACAGTTCAAAACAAAAATGAAAAAAAATACTTTTTTCGAAATGCTTGTAGTTATTGGCAAAAACTCAGATACGTCCCAAGGTATGGTCAGTAGCGTAAGGAATATCGACCGGACCCCCCTGCAGAATTATTTTTCGGGCCCCCTCGTACGGGCATGCGTATTTATCGAAAAAAAACTTTATTCAAGAACAGTATGTGGTTTAGGTGTAACACCACCAAAATTACTCCGAAATATTACTTGAAGTAATACATTCTATATTTTATTTATTGAAATATTATTCAAAATTTACAGTAAATAATATACATAATTGCATCTTAATTTCAAATATAGTTATCAATCCCAGAAAATACTGTGTTACTTGAAGTAAATGGGTAAATAACTTTTGTGGTTGATTTCTTTGTTGCAAATACATTTATTACTTCTTGAATGTCGATATTCCTGGCTCGTTCATTCTCAATTCTCATTAAACTGGGCCCGCTAAGTCTTTTTTTGGTCATTGTACTTCGCAAATAATTCTTTATTAACTTTAACTTTTAAAAGGATCGCTCTGTCCTTGCTCCAGTAACAGGTTATATCAAAAACAACATTAAAGCAGTACAGAGATCTGGGAAATTAGTTGTAATCGAATAGAAACAGGAGATCAGCTAACTGTCGTTTTGATGATCTTTTCTAAATCTCTGATTTCAATGCAATTCTAAAAGAGTTTATTCAGAACTTAAGGTCAGAACTGAGGTCATGTTCATATTCTTTAATGATAAAATTATTTGAATTTTCTCTCGAAGACCAGGCCCCCATAAAGCCCCCCCCCCAACGCCTGCCCCCCCGCACCGCGCGGTCTGCGGGGGTGTAAGTTGCGCCACTGGGTATGGTTGCTTTTTATAAAATGACCACATGAAATAAGAGCAACGTGGTCTTCGGACAAAATGGCGCGGTGGAGAATTTTTGTTAAACATGCACAAGATTTTGTTTCACCCTGTATCTTTGATCAATCTTGAAGGAGCTGTAAGAAATGATTCTATTGTCGATGAAGAAAGATTTCAAAATTTGGGCTGCAATTTAAAATGCGTTCAGTAATTTAAAAGTTATGAGAAGTGAAAGTTTATGCCAAATTTAACTATTAACGTTTCGTGTGACGAGCAGTTTAGTGTACTCGTTTAATGAATTGTTTCGGGAACCACCTTTAGGATGAAATCATACTTCATCATAGGGTCGCTTTGTTTCTTGAGCCATTTTCTATTTACTGTAAAAATTTCAAGTCGATTGATGGATTTTGATGGAATTCCTAATAAATATCCTTAATGACTGAAATAAAAATTCGTATCCTACATATCATATAACTTCTTATTTTATTTTATTTTTCTCTACAACGTACATTATGTTATATTGAAGCTTCTTATCAAGTTTTCTCCTGGATGTATATAATATAGAGGAGGGTGTATGCTGGTTCTTCCAGGTGAACATTTCACTCGCACAATACAATCAATCTTCTCGAAGGAAACGAGCACATTTCATGTCTAGTTTCATTGATGGAGATCGAAGGCTATCTCGATCACCTCATATTATTGTTCGTTGCGCTTCTGTAGAGTATCTTGAGTAGCTTTCATGTCCTATAAATACTCTTCCGACACCCTACGTATTGTAAAATTCATCTTAATTTCCAATAGAAAATCATCTGCAACCCCCTGAATGTCCTGGATAAATAACTGGTTTCCGTCGCAGAGTAATTGTTTATTTCTGCCATGGTTGAATACGAATCGAAACCGATACATCAAGCAGAATTGCCGCGTACATTTCGGGTATGTTTATTCGGCATTCGAATATCCTTTCCACGGAGTCGAACATTCCAATAGATGTTGGAAATTGCGAGCCCGATGAATCTCCATGCATGTTATATTTTGTTTCCGGTCGTTTATGAAGATTCATTTCTCAGCCCATTGAGCTTGCCATTAGGAATGCATATCGAACGTTACAAACACGGACACGAGTCAATGAAGATATTTGTTGATTGGGCATGTTGAGATCTTTCACTTACAGTTGATCAAACACAATTAATCTTTTATAGACTAATTATATGTATCATTCCGACAGTGAATAGAAAAAAAATGTTTTGTATTGTGGTCCATACCGGGTGTCCTACGTTTACTGCTAGTTAAAAGTTTTTTCAATGCCAATTTTTTCATTTTCTTTCAGAAATATCTTTTTCAACGTGAAATTTCGAAGAACGTTACAAAATAGTTTTAGATCTGCTGAGTAAATGATATCTCCGAGGTTTTTTATTGGGAAAATTTTGGTTTTTGCTTCCTTCAAAATAGTGAACATTAAATATCATGATCCAGGAGGTTACCAAAGAGTTGTTAAAGTTGGAAACTTAACCGCATAATTAACAAAAAAATTAATTAATAAATATTTTGCAATTAAGGTGGAAAAAAGAACATTTTTTGACTTCTTCTGATAACATTAATGTAATTTAATATGGCGTGTACAAAGCAGTAAAAGCGTGAAAGATCTAGAATAAGCGTTCCCGGTAATTGTGCCAAACACCAAAACAAAAATAGAAAGAAATTCACCTGAGATCTTCACTTCAACTGTGAAAATGACGTTTGATATGATTTATTGAAATATTAGTGCTCATTCTTTATATTATTATCATTCAGTCTACAAGATTTGGAAAAAACCTCGATTCTTCACAACTAAGATCTGGTATCGCAGCTTCACTACTCCATTCAATTTTCTTCGAAAAAATAATCGAACTGATAAATATTTCTTCTGAAGAATTTTTATTTTGTGCCTTAACACACCTTACCTCTGCTGATATGCAACGTACGAAAAATTAATTGTTTGAATTTCATACGATGATTATAGGAACGTTATCATGATTCTCTCAATATTAGTCATATCACATATTACATTCTGGTATTTTGCGAATTTCACAAATTTTCGGAAGTAAAATACCCTTCCTCATATTTTTCAATTGTCTCATCGGGTAATTTTATTTTTTAACTATGAAAATTGCATGAAATATCATATATCTTCAGTTTCATACAACTTCAAATAATTGAATTTGAATGAAGATAAGATTAAATTTTTCCAAATGAATCAAATAAATGTAATGAAATGAAACTAAAAATTCCACTCAATGTAAATCAAAGAGAAACGCATTCGCCATTTTGTAGCCTAATGTCCATAACCCTTGTACAGGGTGCGCAAAATTGGTGATACATGAACTACAACTTTTAAACCCAACGAGATAGAGAAAAATGAATGGCACGTTACGGTGGTCTTTTTTAAAGAAACTGATAATGCCATCAACTGCAACTTCTTTTGTTTTCGAGTTATATGCCAAAATTGAAATTTCGGCGATTTCAACTTTGGTCATTATCTCCGTAGCTGTTTGTGCTAAGATGTTGAAATAAAAACATTATACTGACACTTTTTTCATGGCAATCCAGTAGCGTACTTCGTTTTGTCCTTAGAGGTTTCCTTGCTGGGCTATGACATAAAGATGTGTTTTTTCTTATGGAAACAATAGTTTCAAATGGCTTAGGAAGAATCGCCATTTTTTTCCCGTTTCAGAAATATATCATACATCATACATCGTTTGAAATTAAAACATTATACTGGCACTTTTTTCATAGCAATCCAGTAGCGTACTTTGTTTTTTCCTTAGAGGATTCCTTGCTGGGCTATGACATAAAGTTGTGTTTTTCCTATGGAAAAATAGTTTCAAATGGCTTAGGAAGAATCGCCATTTTTTTCCCGTTTCAGAAATATATCATACATCATACATCGCCCTCAGATTCATCCAGATATCATGAAATATATAGTTTGTATGTGAAATTTGAATTATTGAGTATTAAGTAGGCTTAATCACAGAATAATATGTCTCTAAGCATGGTGTCATTATTATTATGCCATTAAATACTTGATTAAATTCTCTGTGGTTTGATCAGTGTTCAAAACAACTGTCAATACGAAGTCATTATTGCGGCTAAAATAAAAAATTTCAACATATCATATTTCTCGTAGTTTGCGAACATTTCCGTTTTGCCGGATTCAAGTAATTTACAATTATTCTGAATAGAGATCGAAACGGAGAATTTAATCAAGTATTCAATGGCAAAATAATAATGACACCATGCGTAGAGACATATTATTCTGTGATTAAGCCTACTTGATACTCAATAATTCAAATTTCACATACAAACTATATTTTTCATGTTATCCGAATGAATCTGAGGGCGATGTATGATGTATGTATGATATATTTCTGAAACAGAAAAAAAATGACGATTCTTCTTAAGCCATTCGAAACTATTGTTTCCATAAGAAAAAACACAACTTTATGTCATAGCTCAGCAAGGAAACCTCTTAGGAAAAAACAAAGTACGCTACTGGATTGCTATGAAAAAAGTGCCTGTATCCTAGCACAAACAGGAACGGAGATAATGACCAAAGTTGAAATCGCCCAAATTTCAATTTTGGCATATAACTCGAAAACAAAAGAAGATAGAATAATGCAGTTGATGGCATTATCAGTTTCTCTAAAAAAGACCACCGTAACGTGCCATTCATTTTTCTCTATCTCGTTGGGTTAAAAAGTTGTAGTTCATGTATCACCAATTTTGCCCACCTTGTACAACACGTTTTCTCGTCGTTAGACGAATAATTCTGGATATCCATTATTACACAATGAGAATGATCAGGACCATGGTACATAATATGTACCATAATATGTAATAGGTATATTATACCTAGCGGGAAAATGAATGATATTTTTATCCGTTTCGTTTTTCGCAGGACACCATCAATTTGATTTATCTAATCCCAGGAGAGAGAAAAAATGTTGGATTCACAACAATTTTCCAGTTTTCTATGGCCCATGCAATCGGCTGAGGTATTTGAAGAGTCCTTCCTGATGCGCGTAGAGCACTTTCTGGATGAACTAAATTCATTGAAATTTTTCACTGACGATGACTTCCATGATTTTTATTTATCCTAAAAGGGGTCTACGTGCCCCTATAGAGAGTTGTAAATTCATAAAAGTAGTCATGCGTATCGGCATTCCCCTCAATCTTTAACAGATGATCGTTTTATGGACGGTTGTTTTTATTAAGCGGTACCTTTGATGCGAAGTTCTTCAAAGGGGCAAGTGCAGCTATACTCTTATTTTTTAATAGTTATTGTCCATTCTGCAATATGGATGTTTTTTTCTGAGAAGGGGGAAAAATATAATTTTTCCATTTGTAGTCCCATTCTATAGAAACAGTATAGGAAGTATTTTTAGTTTTTGGTGTCTTTTGTGTAATTGAAGGTAAGTTCTATAATTATTTAAGTGGCTGATTTTTTCCGTAAGGCTCCTTTCGTATGTTATATTCTACTTTGTTCTTTCAATATAAATTTTATAGTAGAAGATGAAGATTGGTACAGTATAACACAATTTCCTTCTCCTCATTCGAAATATTGGGTTCAAAAAATGAACTCATCAACTATTATATTTCAGTTTATTAATCAGAAGTGTAGGAGAACAGAAATGAGGTAGTCTTCGGGAACTGTTGATAAAAATGAAAACTAAGTAACTCGTGACTTGTATATAGTATTAGTTTATTATTTCCGAATCATTTTCAATTTGAGGTAAAATTAAGGACCATTCTCAACTTTCTACATCCTAGATCATGAATACTTCTTTGTATATAAATAATTTTGAAATAATAATCGAATAGTTCGACGACAAAATTATCATTTTACTCAGATTTGAATCTCTCTGCATAAATATAAAAAAGAAATAGGAAGAAACGAAGCACTGATGTAATCTGAGCCCCATCGTTTTTCGATTTTTTTTATTTTGCCCCCCGAGAAAAAATCCTGCGGGCGCCATGTTGTTACCCCTTTTTCTTTTTGGTTGAATGGAATATATGGATTATGATACGTCAAATGAATAGTAATTTGATAACCTATTCAGCGATGCGGCTTCAAGTAGAATTGATTGGAATAAAAAATTGAGAAAATACTCAATAATTTGTGATTGGAGAGCACTGTAATCAGACCCATATTCCTTATTCATTTTTATTGAGGGAAATCCACGAATTCTCTTTTTTATTGAAGAGCACCCTTTACGCTCCACATTCCTCAATTAGGAAAATTTGGATTATGTTTGTTGTTTAATTTGCTCTCTTATGAAATGAATTAGCAGCTGTATTCAACTTGTGTCGTCGCATTTTTATTGTACGATTTTTTTCAACTTTTGATATGTCACGAGCAATATTTTTCAATGTTCGATCGGACATGATATCATTTCGAATTATTTTCACGCAACCTATCATTCCATTGCTAGGTACTTCAAAAATGAGTTGACTCGAACATAGCGTGGGTCTGACAATTCATATTTCACAATGTGATCTCTGATAATATCTACGAAAAAAGTCCGATGGTGAATTTGAACCCACACTAGCAGAACTTAGTCGTACAAGTCACAATATATTGGGAAAATTATAACGAAGATAAATATTAACTGGTCCGTGACCATGTGAATTATGACAAAACATTGAGATTGTGCTACTAAAAATAATGACAACGCGGAGAGTGACATTTGCCAGCCCGGAGAGGGAGATTCACTGGCCAGGAAAGATTTAATGATACACTTTACGACTGTTCTGTAGTTGAAAAATCGAGAGACTACCAATCGATTTTAGGCGAAGTGATCCACCCAAAATTTTAATCCATATAAGTTTCAATTTAGAAAATCATTCGATGTGGTTATTATTTTATTTAGCGTATGGCATCAAGACAATAAATAATAATAATATCATATCAAACATTCCATCAGAAAATCAATGTCTCTGCATAGGCTGACTTAGGACATTTTCCCACAATGTATCCAGGTATGATGGCTGAACCTGTTTTGCAGTTGTTCCTCATTACTGGAATGTGTCATATATATATATTCGATGTGGTAGAAGAATGTTGTTATGGTTGATATAGAATCCCTGATTTCAAAGTGTCTTTGGATGGCCCAACGTTCACATTTGGTTGTCCCCCATCAAGAAAGTTTCGAACCGATTCAGAAATATTACTGCATCATCACTTAAAAAGTATAACATTTTTCAATGATAAAGTTAACACAGTGACTGTGAAAAGACCCAGAATATTATCAAGTTTCCGACGTCAAAGTTGATATTCTAATTTTGGTTTTTCATACCTCACTCGTCATAGTTTTTAACCACCGAGCAGCGGAATTGATTTGATTTAATTTCGAATTTTTATATTTCATTGGCAATTATAACATTCCTCCTGCTTATTCGAATTCATATCTAACTGCGATATTCATCATTTATTCATGTTCATCTGCTGAAATTTCCAGGCTTGCATCTGATCATCTCGCTCTGAAGCTGTAAACTGCATTAATATTCATGAAAAGGCAATAAAACAAAAGGGATTATCAGAATATTCGGATCACTGATATATCCTTAGATTTATGACTACCTAACAATGTGGAGATACGTTTTTTTTTTTATGGAAACTTTCATCCACGTAAAACGATATTTTTCATGACTGAGCTAACCATAATAATGCAGTATTAAAATGCATCTCTCTTGAATCGACTTAGAATGTTTATCTCATGTGGAGTTCACAGAAAAATGAAATGACATCCAAGTGCTTCGCATAGTGTTTAATGGCCATTCCGGATTGAGTTCATTTCGAAGTAATAGTTATTCAACATCAAATATTTCTGAAAAAAACTGAATTTTATCGAAAACTTGATTTAACATTGAACATTCAATTGTACTATTATAAAATTTACTTAAAAAAAAAGTGAAATGTATCTTATGAACATGTTGTTCTGAACTGAAACAAATGGACAATAAATAAGAAAAAAATTATAACTTGTTTTCGAAAATACCCCCTCTATCTTCTAAACATTTTCTAGCTCGTGTTATCAAATGAGCTACAGCTTTTTTCAGAATTTCTGGTCTGTTTCGTAAAGCTTCACATGCAGCTTGAATACGAATAATCAAATGTTCCCTGTCTATGATAACTTCGGAGTAAACTTCATTTTTCAAGTGTCCCCAAAGAAAATAATCCATGCATGTAAGATCAGGGGATCTTGCAGGCCAGTCATGAGGTCCCCCTCTACCAAACCAATGTCCCGGATAAACTGCATTCAAATGCGCTACAATTTCTTTCCGCGAGTGTAAATAAGATGTCTAAATTTATTTCGTTTTGTGTGTGTGTTTGTGTCTGATTTCAGTCAGTTATTAATTTTTTCAAATAATATTTATTTTTTCCTGTTGGTATGTTCGCGCCCCCTAGAGGGGTGCACCTCACAGGTTGAGAAACGCTGCCTTAAGTCATGATACTGGAAAATTAAATTCATTTGATATGAATTAACACATTATTCGGAGATTTACTGGTCCGTGTTTACTATAAATTGAAAATTCCAAATATTCAATGGCTCATAATATAATGATGCGCAGTGTGCCATTGATCATGATAGGCTTGTTTGGAAGAGTATTTATTGTAGAATCTGAGGATAATTTTGCTTTTCGAAAATTTGATGTACAGGGTGTTTTATTAGATGTGGAATAAAGAAAATCATTTTCTCAGTCCGGGCCTGCGCTATCAGAAAGCCATTATGTATGAATATTTGCCATAGGCCCTTACACATTCCCTGAAATTTTCATGAAGATCCACGCAGGCGTTCAAGAGTTATGCCAATTGGAAATTTCTGTGAAAATACATAAAACATCCAAGTTTTGAAGATTACGTTTTCTACGCCCAAAGAATGAGCAAAAAGAAGTCTAGAGTAAGTTAACCGTGAAATAATAATAATAAGGACCTGAAAGCATCTGAAGGTGAGACTGCTTAGTACGTATACTATGAATAGAAGAGGTACCCCCAGTAGACTCCATATATCTTATTTTGAACAGTACTGTATTATTTTCATATTATGTATTGTTCTCATAGAAGAGAACCGAAAAACTTTTTTTTTTTTTGTTTGGGTCGGGTGATTCTTTAAGTCAATATACTGATGAAACTTTCGAAGGTTGTTACTAAAATATTAGCTGTTGCAAAAAAGTGACTGTTTCAAAAAATGCTTATCGTGAAGAATTTGCAGAGTATTCAGCAAATGCAATTTTAGTTTTTTCAGTTGGATATTATCTCATTGAATTCGTTCAATTCAACAAATATCTTGAGAAGTCATTTGATTCAAAAACATATAGCCCGAATCATTATTAAGGAGCTCATGTGTCTTACTGAATAGTTGAGGTAGAATTTAAACTGTTCGTTTAAAGTTGTTATGTTTTCAGATTTTTCATAATTGTTCTTCAGATCACAAGAATGGCCATGAATAACTTTCTTAAGTTTGAAAAAATGATCACATCTAAATGACCGTTACTGAAACTACTGTTGACTTGAGCGTCCATGTAGAGTGAAATTTCGATTTTTGTCTATTGAAACTTCTCTATAAGATATCTTCCACGTTCCCAATTTTTTGCTCTCGGTACGTAATATTCAAATTAGTAAATAATGTGGAAATAATATGGAATACTTCTCACAAATCAACATTTTTTTGATTTTATCTGAAGAGTTATGCATTTCTTCAGATTTGAAATATGGAGATATTCTTTCAATTTCATCATTGATGCAATACTTCAAGTGGTATGCCAGATATTCTATTCAGGTTTGGATTGGAATGCAATTATACTATACATTAATAGTTTCTCAACCACTGCTTCAAAACTGGGAATTCGATTATTTTCGTGTTTTTCTCAATCAACTCGTAACTAAACAAAAATCGAATGCTGTGCTCCGAGACAAACCACAAAACAACATAGTGTCGTGGTGACTGCCTGCTGAACCTCTGCTCATATATTTTGTTTTCTCTGCAGGTTAATAAATAATGAACAAGTGCGACATTCGGCGGTTTCATCTGAATGTTGGAAATTTTTGACCCGGTTAGAGGATACATGGAAACTACCACAACTTTTAATAATTCCTGATGTAGTGGATATTTTCCTGAACTTTAATGAAATTTGTGATTTGATAATGAGAACACGATTCAAAGCTCTATTTCCTGTCGATATTTTCAAAACAATGGAATTTCTCATATCGAAATGCAAATCCTTAAATTCAATTTGAATTTCAGTTTTTTATATTTATTCAAATTGAAGCAATAAAATAAATCTTTCCACAGTGTGAACTAGAGCTCTAATCAATACTCTGTTGAGTCGATAGACTATCAGTTTTGGGAAAGTGATGAGTCCTTGAGACGTATGTAATAACCGCTGTTCATTGATTTTTCTCAAAATATTTCCTACATTAATCGTTCCGAAACTCTAAAAATTGGTGACGAAAAGAGTGATCCTACTGCAATAACAATAAGAGTTCCTCAGGGGACGGTGTTTGATGCCATATTATTTCTGATATATATCAATTCACTGGGGAACTTAAAAAGCTGAATGGAAAATAACATCTTATGCAGACGACACAGTGGCGTCTTTGAGGGACGAACTTGGATAGAGGTAATTGGAAAGGCCGAGTTAAAATGTTTGACTAGAAGACTTAGATAGTAGATCCATGAATTCTATTGTTTGAGGAAAATATTAAATGAAAAAGATTCATTGAGAGTTTACATCACTTGTTGAATCGATGTTGCGGAATTGTATCATTATATGGGGTGGCTGCTTTGAAAATTTTATGATTTCCCTTGAGGTAGCTCAGAAAACTATCCTTAGAGTAGAGTTATTCTGCGAAAAAACCGACTTTACCCCACTATAACACTATATAAAGAAGCGGATGTACTAAGTGTGAGAAAACTCTATGTTTATCAGTCAATGGGTGTGTTCACCGAACGTAACAGTTGTGGAACTGTTGTGGAATCGTCCAGTGGCACATCCGCTACAAACTTAACATGTTCTGGAGAAGCGGGCATTTTGGGATCGCTTTCAGTTTATTCTAGGTCTAGGTAGCGGAAGCGGAGCGGTGGCAAAATCTTCGTTCGCGTTCGGTGAACGCGACCAATATTATGGATCTCCAAAAGTTATAACCCACGGATATCATGTAACAATACTAGACAATATGATCACATGGACGTTTTTTCAAATGAAAAATCTCACAGAAGAATGTTCCGGTCAAATGAGGTAATTCTGATCCTCAGGGGAACTTTGAACAAAAACTTGATTTTGTTATATCGATTCATGGTGAAAAATCCATCAGTTTTAGAAACATGGTTTTTACTACTCAATTCGTTACACATTCAAGAATCGCACCACAGCATTAACATGAAAAAAAGTTCGGAGAGTTAGCAATCCTTACTTCGAATCTGCAAACTTTTGTTTCTGTACCCGTAAGTATTCGCACTACAAGCTCGCAAAAAATATTTTTTACAACAATACATTATCCCAGCAACAGTATAGCGAAGGAATTTCAAATACGTCAACACATTTTGTCCTGTTTATACTTTCAGTTAAAAATGTTCTTACCATTTTTTCTATAATTACAAAATATTAGGTTATTCAGTGTATACAAACTACATTTTCAGGAAAACTTCTGTTTTTTGTTTCATTCTTGTGATATCAATGCCTGATACTATTTCGAAAACAAATATATCTTTTCAGTAAATTATTTACATATTTCTATTCCACATATTGTTTTTCGTGCATTTTGGATTATTTTCAGTATTGAGGTGTTCAAAGAAACTCTCTCAGGGAAGTTCAATCGAAATCACGGGGTTTCTTTTGAACACCGATTATTCAATTGAAAAAAAGGTTATTGATCATTTTGAAATCTATTTTTTTGTCAGCAGCAAGCTCTAACTGAAGCCTGGGATATAAATTTTTTTTTGGATTTTTCATTTGCTTTCTTACCGGAGATATATAGCTTTGGAAGAAAAAATCGTTCGTTTTACGGTATCCACTATTGTGCTCAAGGTAAGCGTGAGATAATACATTGAGTCAAATGGTGAGATATTCATGCGAATTTTTAAATGGGGCTGTTATGTAGAATCAAGAACAGAGAGAGAATGAAACATAAAACGCCCAGAAAAACTGATCGCCATTTATTGCAAGAGTGAGCACATGACTGGTGATGTTGAATTGCCTTATTTCGTTTGAATCTCGGAAGTTTGTTACATACAAACCATTGGTTGGGGTGACAAACTTGAATATGTGTTATCGGATGAATGGAGGATTGTTAGTGGTATATATATATTCTTATGAAAATAGAAAGCTAAAATAATACAATATATGTTGAAACAAAAAGTACCTAAGCTGAGGTAAAAAAAGAACGGGGTATCATAACATTCTTCGTATGATACTATAGAATCATACGATACTATCATCACTAGTATCATACGATACTATAGAGCCAGGGGAAAAAAACCTCAGCCAAAAAAACCTGCCACCCCGTAAAAAAAATAACATAAAATATTAAATATCAGGAAAAATCTTGAAAGACATCAGTGTGAGATCATCTTCATGTTATCCGTCGATAGATTCTTCCCAAAACGGCTCGCGATTCTTAATCTGACATGAAAAAAGAAAAAAGCAGAAAAGAACCCGAATATTCAGAATAAATCAAATAATTTTGAAATTAACCACCCATTTTAGAAATGCATTCGTTACTTTATGTATAGCCTCGAAACCATCTTGAAATTTATAAATGGGACAACTATTTATAAGATGTTCTATAGTCTCCTCATTTTCCCCACACTCACAACTAGGACTCTCAACAGAATTCCATCGGAAGAGCATGCTATTGCAACGTCCATGGCCAGTTCTAATGCGATTTATAACAGACCATATTCTCCTGGGAAGGTCAAAACCAGGAACTCTGATGGAAGGATCAGAAATAAGATCTTTATTGAAAAAATTGGATACATTCCATTCAGATTGCCACATTTCTTTGTCGCTTCTATTCATACTAGTCAGAAAATTTGACCAAAAAGGTTTACGCGACTTCAATCTGGGGACCCTATTATCTGGAATATAGGTGAGTATGGGAAATGAATTTGGAAAGGAATTGAATTCATTCCAAAAATTCAAAGCTGTTGTCTCTCTGCGAATATGGGGGGGACAATATTTGAGAGGACTGGTAACCAAGGAGTAGGTGTAGACTTGATAGTACCAGTAATAATCCTCATAGAAAAATTTAGTTGGGCATCAATTTTTTTTACATGAATACTGTTCAACCAAACAGGACAACAATATTCAGCAGCAGAATAAACCGAAGCAAGCGCTGCTGTTCGAAGTATTGTTGCATTAGCGCCCCATGAGGAACCAGCTCGTTTCTGAAGAATATTGTTTAGAGTTTTAAGTTTCAAACGCAGATCATCTAAATGGGCGTTGAAATTTAGAGAGGAATCAAGTTTGATTTCCAGGTATCTAGGATTGAAATTATGTTTTAAGGGAGAAGAACCGAAAGTTACACTCAATTTTCTATGTTTCTGGTGATTATTCAAATGAAAACACGAAACTTCGGTTAGTTAGTTAGTGGTAACCGTGGTTCGAATGTTACAGATGGATTTCTCAGTATTCATATTTTATTATACAATGTTATTTGTATTCTAGAAATCGGGAAAATGAATTCATTCTTGTGATTCATATATGAAGATTCGAATATCAGCTGTGTGGATGTGAAATAATAAATCTTTTCGATAAGTACAAGTAAGTTCATGATGCAAAATTATCTAAAACAAAATACTTTAACTGGTTTATGTGCTATACAGGATCAGAAACTTCGGAGGCGTAAAGAGCAACTAGATGTACATAATATATTGTCGATTTCACTCATTTGTCCTTCTTCATATATGCGTGATATTCCTGGAAAGGTCACTTGTTGATCGGTTTCAGCAATAGATCATATACTTGTTGATAATAGGAGATTCATCATTCATTCCTATGGAGATGATGCAAACATAGCAAAACTAATTGGAAATTGTAGTTTCATTTTGGAAATCATTTGGGAGGTCGTTCTATTTCTATTTAAATGGTCACTGTAAATACTAATTTTTAATAGTTAATTTATCAAACCAACGACATTATGTCAATGCCGAATCAGTTAGATCAAGTAAAATGCCTGTGCCACAGTTGTGGGTGAAACGTTAGTTGAAATAATTCCTAATATATCAAGGCCAATAATCCCGGAAGACTCTTTTAATGTCAGTATATCCGGTCGTGGAAGCCTGAAACTATTTATTTTTTGTGTGGGTGGTCCCGATTTTGATCATAACGGTACTTTCCAACAGGAAGAATTATATATAACAATTGATGCCATGGAAAATGATGGATCTATATTGATCGTTAAGATCCCTGATGCGAAACCTTCCTGTAAGAACGTTTTCTGCTTCTAATTCTGATAATATGAAGATAAACTGCAAGCCTAGGACAATACGACTGCTTTATACAAAAAGGGAATATATCTGGATAGATAACAGAATCATGTACAAATCTGGACAAGTTCCCATCTTCATGAGTAATCAAAATAAATCGACTTCTGTTACGTACTTTCACAAGAAGTATAGAATAATTGGACGGCATGATCACCATTTACAAAAAAATTAAAATTGCTCAAGAATGAAAGCCATAAAAGTACTAAAAGTTATGCGCACATTCTTTTTAAACTGAATGAAACGCACTCTGATAAAAGTCTAATAAAGGTTCGTTAAACTATTAATCCTGCAATAAATAAGATATAAATTAATATCAGAAATAAAATTTCTTGATTATTGAAGGATCAAAATTTCAATAAACCGTTCAACCTACAGTTTGAATAATCTGAATTTATACAAATCAACAGCGTTATATCTTATATTTTGTTCCTTCTATAGGTAATTCGGATTCGATCTTGGTATAGAAAGTGAATATGTATAAATATCTTCCTTTCATTTCTTAGTTAAATTGTGTCTTTCAATCCCAAAAGCAGTGAAAGGCGAAAACTCATTCTGAATTCCTTCAAGGGTTTTACAAATAATCACACGATAAGAGAGTGAAGTATAATGTTTTGTACATTATTCTCCCTCCTGAAGGCAAAACTGAAACTCATAACTGATGCTGAATGATGTGACCTAAGTTTCAGGTATCACTTTCCGACTCTTTTGCTTTCCTTTGTCCCGAAAATATCGAATATTGTGATATGGACGACGAGCGGAATAACTTTCTTGAACCAATACTTCAAAACTGAACCATCCATTAGGCAAAGCTCAGTAACTGATGCTGCCAGTAATTGGAAGTTTACGAACATTAATGGTGCTGAAACTGAAACATAGGACGTAGTTTATTGGAGCATGTATGAGTGTGTAGGTACAAATTTCAAATGAGCCTATACAATATTGGGGCAAGTTCGATTTCCATGTGATACAGATGTCTTTCAAGGGTATGTGAATTTCCGTGTGCTCCAATCTGAAGTGAGTATTAATTATAGTTCTCCTGGGTAACTGAAGTGCGAGAATAATAACGAATAGTTCGTATTTCAGAAAGCATCACTTACCCAGCCAACCAAGATTTCACATGCGCTCTCGTGCTGCCATAACTGATATATGTAAAATAAATGTACCGTGTATATATCATACTCTTTTCACAATAGACATAAGAAACATAATAATATACATAACTTTGTTATGTTATTCATACTTTGTATATTTTATAATTCTCTGATCGAATAAAAAATATCCCATTTATATTTTTGATTGACATTATAGAAATAAGAAGTTCATTGTCTAATTCGTTCAGCAGCGGTTATAGAAAATTTTCAGATTTTCGAACATCAAACAATTTTATCCTAGGATGAAGATGGAAGCCATTGAGATATATAAACATAAGGACAACATAAACAGAAGGGAAGAAACTCTTTGGTACATAGCGCATAGTTGCCGGTGTTGAAAAAGACCAAAATCTAGCCAATACGAAGTGGGAGCGATAGACCAATCAACATCGCGCTCGTAAACCAACTACCTTCTCCCGCCAATGATCAAGATATAAGTTGGGCCAACGGATCGAATCTGGCATCACTTTTAGAAATTCAGTAGTCAAGTTACAACCTCAGACCAAGAATCCTCTGAAAACGCCTACTGTAATTGTGGGAGGAACGTTAGGAGAAATAATTCCCAATAGACCACGACCAATAAGCCCGGAAGACTCTCCTAATATCTATAGTTTCTTTATATATCTGTTTATAAATGGTTTCACTCGGGTGCATTACGTTTATTCTGATTTCTTATTTAGGTATTGCTTTGGACATGTATGTTCAATAAAATCTGTCGTAACCTTCGGTCAGGCAGAACCTTAATCCTAACGGTTTCGGGCGCAACTCATCTGTGTGATTAAGAAGGGAAATTCATGTTTTAATGAAAAAAATTTGCTGAGAATGAGAAGGTCGTTGAAAAATAGTTTTATCATTCAAATACACATAATATATGAAGAAAAGTCAAAAACATGAATAAAAATTGACGGTAGAAATAAAAGAAAGATGAATTCTGCAGATTTCAATATGAAGAGGATATTTGTATGAAAACAAAATGTAATTGTGATTATATATGAAACAAAAACAAGTGTCTGTTACTCTTGACAACCGCTGCCAGGAAAACTAGAACGATGGAGCTTTTATATTGTACGATATCAGTCAGTGTAGCATTTCTTTCTCGAGTGAAGTTCTGTTTCCCTTTATCTTTATATTTATATTCTTATATTTTACTATTTCTTCTAGATTACTTCCCGAAAATATCATTTGAAACATATGATGATTTTAATTTACTTGCATCTTCTCGAGTTTGAAACCATTATCCCCTAATAAAAAATACTTGAAGACTCAAGCAGGCTCATTTCAACTCACAGATTTTAACAAAAATTGCAATAAATATGAAACATATCTTTACTTCTTATTTTGTTCGGGTGTTGGGAGCGCGAGTGCACTACTTTTTCATCCAGAAATACTGAAAAAATCAAATTCGATGGTACTTACGTTATCGAGAGCACGATCCAGGAGATTATTGCACTCTTTTTGACTAACATCAAGGCTCTGGGGAGATTGATAGAGATATAAAATCAAGAAGCTACAGAAAGTCCCATCCCTGAGAGAAAAACACCGCCGTGGAAAACTAGAAAAAACCATACGATTTAATCGGAAGAATGGTAAACAGACGCTCATTGTATTTCCTCGAAACGAATGATGCAATCCAGAATTACCAGAGCAGCTTTTAGAAATTCCGATTAAGCACCGATAACCTATTGCAATTATTCACGAAAACACTGGATGCGTTCGCAAATAAACAGGAAGTCATTACTGTGTTTTTCGACATAATGAAAGCTCTATCGAAATCTGCGCTCTTGGTGCAAAATTCCACAACAGATAAACTACATCACATAACTCTATCAAATTCAATAACCTGTTTAACCTTCAATTTATGCAGATAATCTTCTCGTTATGTGCCGTGGCCGTAACTCATGTACTAGCAAAAAACTCATGCAGGCACCAAAAATGGTCAAAATTATTAGGTTTCACAGATTTCACAAGCGAAAACGAGGTTAATCAAATTCATGATGTTAATATTATACACTCCGTATAGGCTTGACCTTGGTTTTTTCCGAGACCGACAACCATGCGCTATGTACCAAGGGTGTTTTGTCATTCCTGCTCATGTTGTGTCTATGTTAATGAATCTCAATAGCTTGCATGTTCATCCTGGGATGGTAACTTTCAATATTTTGGAAAACTTTATTTTGTCCATATGTTGGAGCATATGTCTGTCTGATTGAACCGACAGCATCATTTGTGCTCCTTAATTCTCGTATTGATACCAATTGGTAGAATTAGGAATCCATCATTCAAAGTTCGCTCTTGAATTTACGAAAAGCGTTTTCAGGTTGTGTGAAATAAGACTTTCTAAATTGTGTGTTCAGTTGAAATAAGCGTCCTAACTGAAACAAGAAAATTCTCGATATGATACACTAAATATAAATGTATATATTCTTATGAAAATAGAGAGCTAATATAATACAATAAATGTTGAAACAAAAAGTACCTAAATAATAATTATTAATTGTTCGAAAAGTAATTTACGAAGTTTCACGAGATGTGAAATAGAAAGTATGATTTTCTCATGCCTGTATACATGTTATTTCGGGCAGATTAAATTTATCACTGTCCCTCACCCATTTCTTGAATTTTTCATGTTAATTCAGATTCCGATATATACATAAAACATCCTGCATCATTCAATCGAATATAGTAGAGACATATTTCGAATAATGATTTAACGATTCAGACTCTCCAAAATGTACTGAATCTGCACTGGAAACCTGTAAAATCATTACTGAATTACGATGTTCATTATCATCATGGAAAAATTCTTGAGAATAAAAGTAGAAAACTGAAGTATGGCTCAGCGCATTCGCCAATTCGCAACCATAATTATTTGTCAGATTTATCCCTATGAATTCGAAAAAACCGCAATTCATTGCGGTATTCTGCATTTTAACAGTAAACCTCAAATCTCTATCTTACGATTGATCTGGATCTATGTAGCCGACTTACAGATTCGTGAATTATGAAATTCTGGAAGTTTTTCTTAACTGTCGTATTAGAAGTGCCAATTTTGAATTACTTCTTAATGAGATCCCAGCAAAGAATTTATTTCTCTGTCAAATTGGACCGAAATTCAAAAACTAGCGACGAGAAAAAGAGATAAGAACATATAAAAGCTGGAATCGAGGTTGGAATTGTCTTTTGCCACTAGTAGTAGGTAGACGATATTTTCTCCATTTCTGTGAAATACTCTTGAAATTCAGATTTTATATCATAGTGACTTTCGTACTGAATCTTGGCAGTTGGTGTGACTAATGGAATTTGACATATTACGGAATTTAAATAGATCCGATTCGAACACTGATAGGAGCGAAGGTCAGTACTGACAACCACAAAACGCAATATAATAATAATAATAATAAAGTAGATTTATTTCCAGAATCATCATCAACAACAGACAATAAAGTGAAAACAAGTCAAATAATCATATACTTCATACAAACAATATTCTGATTTAAAAACACTTATAGAACCTCGAATTACTCATTGAGCAAATATGAATCACAAAAAACCTTAAACTCAGATATTGAATATGGTTCACAAATAATAAGCATCGAGTGTAAAGCTTTACGAAATTTATCATATATAACAATGTTTTTAATCGCTTTTGGAAGATAATTATACAGTTTAATGCCCATATACAATGTGGTACGCTCTGTTAAGGAATATTTATGAAGAGGATAAAAATACTCGTTAGTTCTTCTTGTATTATTTTCATTTTTAAACTTTTTGAAATAGTGATTGTTCTTACGAAGAAATAGCAAGATTCGATAGATGAACAAACCTGGAAGAGTTAATATATTATTTCTCCTGAAAATACCTCTACACGTAGCCCTAAATTTCATACGATACATTGTCCTCATCGCCAGTTTCTGGATGATGAAGACACGATCCGCATGTGAGCTACTACCCCAGAAAATTATGCCATAAGTTAAGAGTGATTGAAAGTTTGCATGGTAAATTGTTTTCAGAGTATCCTGGTCAATTTGATTCCTAACGACTTTTAGGGTGTAAATTATAGAATTTAATCGAGATACAAGACTATCACAATGCAATTCCCAACTGAGGTTTTTGTCTAATGTAACCCCAAGTAACTTTGTGTCTTTAGTAACCTGTATCTCTTGATTATCAAGAATCAGCGTATTCGGAAAAATGGTGGTGGATCTTATATGACTGAAAAAAATTATTTTTGATTTCTCTGTATTTATATTCAAGCTGTTTTCATTGCACCAATGTCCAACCAAACTCATGGATGATTTAAGTTCGTTTGATGTAGATTGCATGTCTCGTCCAGATACAATTAAGTTGGTATCATCAGCATACAGATATGGCTCTGTTCTTGTCTCGGTTGTTTGGTACTGAAATATATCAGGAAGATCATCAATATAGACTGTGAATAATATTGGGCCTAATATCGTACCTTGAGGTACACCAACCGATGATACATTTTCTGAAGATTTATATATAAGAACAAGAATGAAAATGTTTATTTCGAGATTGAACAGTTTACATCACAGAGGTATAATCGATATATTTATAACCTGTATGTGATATCTACATAATGAGAAATTCTGAAAAAAGTGCTCAACTCGTGAAGACAACTGATGAATGAAAACAAATAACAGCATCAGCAAAAAAAAACAAAAACATCGTTGTAGACTCACTCCACACAAGGTGCCGAAAAAGAGGTAATCATGTTCATGTAAAATTGTCGAAATTGGTACAGGGGATAAACATAACCACAAAATAACTGGCCCTTTGCACTATATTATTCAGTCTTGTATAATATTCAGGATCCTTATCAAGTCGTTGATCCTTTTTTCTGATCTTCCTGTCCAACGAAGTTCTTAATCGTTTTTTAAATGTTCTTAAGTTTTTAGAATTCTTCAAACTGCAAACAGAATGCTGAAATGAGTTCATTGAGCACTGCTTTCATCACTTTAATGAAAAATCAGAAATATTTCTCATGCCTCGAAACCTGCAGAAAGAAAAGAATTCAATTTACTATAAGTAATAGAAATACTCAAAAGAGAGGGCTCGTTGAATGTAACAATTTTGTAAATGCGAGTTGAAATAAGAGAATAACAATTTTTGAAAATGGCAGTTTTCCATTTTTTTTCGTTAACTTAAAATCTAGAAATAATGATCTTGTTCTGTGAGTCGTGAAAAAAAGGAGAGTGACATGTTTTCAATAGATAACGAATTTTGCTAGCTCACTATTAGTACATAAAATAACATCTATTGAAAACGAACTGAGGGCGAATTGATCGTGTCTTTGATGTTTTGGATATCGAAAGGTTTATGGGTGATAATTATAATATAATAACTTCACTCACAGATAAAAACATATAAATGGACAGATTTGCATAAAACTTTAATCACTCAAAAACTGGGTATATCTCTTAAGTAAAATCATCTCCATTCAGAATGCACGTAATGGGGCATAATGGCGATAATCTAGATGCTAGGCTATTAGCATCTAGATTATCGGAATGAACAGGTATGATTTCAATAGTATGTCTGAATTTCAGTTCGTTTTGAGTTTGAAATCTGTTTTGTATAAATATTTATGTATATATTCAATGATTATCATTTAATGTGGCATAGTAGATAGACCAGTTTCTGAGTTAATAACTTTCATTATTAAAGTTGACGTCTTTGTCGATGTCAACCAAAGTTAGCCTCAAACCATTATTCAATGATGTTAGGTACTATCCAGAAATGACTCAAAGAATATGTAAAACTTCACTAAGGCAGGATTATATTAACCTTCGGTATCGACACACAGTGCTCTTCTGATCTGTTCTTATATTCATGACAATGAAATATAGTACTCAATTTTTTTATGCGTAGAATGAAATATAACATGAACCTAGATTTGAGACGAAAAATCAGTTTTATTCAGAAAAAGGATTTCAAAACTCATCCTTAATTTATTGTGGTTTATCCTGACCATGATAAAAGTAGCCACTTATTACGACGGTTCAAATGTGGCATGTTAAGTCATTGTTTGACTGATACGTTACTGGGAATTCTTCTTAAAAGTCACCTATCAACATTTTGCCAAATACCTAAATGCTTAGAAAACTGTCGATAACTTTAAAAATCTTCAAAGAAATATGCAGAAATTCGATAAACTTTTTTAAGGAATAAGAATAATGTATCATATCACGGTTATAACATGAAGTCACACAAGAATGAGAATATATTTTCCAACAGTAGCACGTGTCACAACCAATTTACGGAATCGATCTCATTGTAGTTCTTCGGAAACGTCCGAGCATCCTTACTTTCCATTTATTGTCCTTGATGCGAGCTAAATGTCCGGCATAGTTCCATTTCAACTGTATTTTTCCCCTTGTTATTTAAGTTACTCTACTTCTCAAGTTCTCTGCCTGATCCAATCGTTCCTTCTCCTCTGCCTCAATAAGATACCGATCATTGCCCTTCCATAGTTTTTTTTTGTGATTGAGATAGCTATTAGGTATTCCGTAAAATATGAACAGTCAATATTGTAAATTCTGATTATGAAGAATTTGTCGACGCAGTAACAGAAATCTGACTGCTAGCCAAATTTAAATAGACCTTCCCTATCAAAAAAGACATTCAGAGGCACTCAGTGCAATTCGAAGTGATCTCATCGAAAAAATATCTGAACAGACACACAACCAATCATTTCAGGATCACGCGATAATGCTCCAATTTAAAATGTTACCATTACCGTGAAGCTTCCTTCACACTGAAAATTGTAAGCAGATAAAAATTTACTGAATCCATTTCCTAACAAAAAATTATAGAAGCAAATTCGAATCAGACGAAGACTGGTGAAAGCTGCTACTCTACTAGGTATCCTATTTTATCGCGATACTGGAATGTTGGCAATGTTTTTGGAACCTATCCAACACAGAGAATTTTTTTCAGTATCATGTGTGGATAATATCACCCTTACACGTTCTGACCAAATGTGCAATAGGAAGAAACGTCGAATCGGGTATGGAAGATATTGCTAAAGGAGGTTCAACATAATATGTTCACTTTAGGAAACTGATGATACGGGATATTTGCATTTATTTTCAAAAATTCCGTCGCCTTGTACTCTTACGACTTGTGTAACAAGTAAGCATTCTGGGTCTGAAATAATAAAAATATTGCAATTCATCCATCTAAAAATGATATGTGGCATCTATCCAAAACCAAAGAGATAGATTTTGAATTTGAAGAGAGTTAACTCTACATTGACTTTAAAACTTATTTTTTATGTTCTCTCGGGAACGTTTTGAACGAATCAAGATATTAAATAGATGAAAAATTCAGGATTTCACCGAATCTTGTGTGAAAGAAGAGAAATGAACAATTTTCAAAATACTGGAATGCTGATAAGTGATTTGATACTTGGTATTTCCTCCCCATGCGTTAATAACAGCTCAGCAACGACGGTTCATACTCAAAATGAGTGATCTGATCTAATCCTTCCCAGATTTCTCCGAGTTAGATTCCTAAGTCATTTAGAGTAGCTGAACTTCTGAACTTCTCAGCCCTCTATTGAGGTTGTCCGGAACCTGCTCAATCGGATTGAGATCTGGACTTCTTGGTGGTCATTCTACGATGGGGCGAGCGATGGGGTCTGGCATTATCGTCCATGAAAAGGAAATTTTCACCAATGTATGGAGCAAATGTCACTACATGCTCTTCAAGAATGTTCCATATATATACTTATCAGCATTCATTGGTCCATTATCATCGACCACTGGGTCTGTGCGAGCAGTCAAAGATATTCCACCCCATACCATAATCGGTCCTCCCCCGAAACCAGTGGAAACCAGGAAATTTCAATGAGCATATCTTTCATGTGGACATCTGTATGCAAGAGAACGTTGATCACAATGTAGAGGTAGAATCTAGACTCATCTGTGAAGAGAACACTTTCCCAATCGGCCTCTGCTCGCAAAATCCAAACGCGCCCTTCGATGGGCTGGGGTGACAGATGAGCCTCTTGCCGCGACACGAGGTCTTAAATCATACTCTCTGAGCCGATTTCTCATTGTTTGAGTGCTAATTTGCACCCCATGAGTTTGCTCAAGCTGATTTTGAAGGAGGCGAGCGGTTGCAAACGGTTGTCTCAACGAAGAAACTCTCAAGTAACGTTCTTGAATGGCAGTTGTTACCCGTCGTCTACCCTGTCTTGGTATTCGGACATTTATACCTGTCTTCCTGAATCGCTGTAACATTCTGGACACACTCGTATGGGAAACTCCAAACTTTTCTGCAATTCTTGTTTATGCCCACCCTTCTTCTCGCAAAACTACGGCACATGCCTCTGGGGTCAAATTGCATGTTTCGCGTTGCATAGCGATCGAGTGTAGAAAATCAAACGGAAGAAAAACTATTGATCACTAGAATTGATAGAGAACAACTGATTTTAGAATGAAGCAAATACATTCAAAATTTGATAATATCAGTTTTTTTCATTCCTGCTGGGAAAAAACATCTGTATTGAACTGAAACGTTGAAAGTTATGATAAGAATAATTATCACTGAGAACACCTTCAGTTGTATAATAATTTTGAGATTTCCATAATATGCGTTATTTTTTTTGCGCAGTGTAGATTCTGTAATAACCAAACTTCCAACTGTTATTAACAGAAAGTCGACTTTTAGAGGATTTTTAATGAAAAGTCAAACAGTGCAATAAAACTAAACATCTTTCAAACTTCTGAATACTCATCAACTATTTTCATCAAATATCTCGTAACTTCATTGCACTCTCAACACGATTGTTCAAGATCTTAGGCACATGGCACTGCGTGCAGCGAGTTCGCGAATTATCTGATTCTATCGTCTCTCCCGCCGCGTCATGTTGCTGTGTTTTACCCTGAGAATATTTTAACTCTAATAAAATTTATGGCGGTATTCTGCTTTTTCTCTGTGAGCTACGAATCTGCAGCGTACGATAGATCTGTTGTGGCTGACTTACAGATTCGTTACTAAGTGTCAATTTTGAGCTACTTCATAATAAGATCAGAGAATTGAATTTATTCATTTTGAATCTTAAGTATAGATTTTTGGATATATTCACTTTCGATTTGTGTTGCTTTTAACGAGAAAAAGAAATTTACAACCGAGGTGCAAAAAATGAAATACAAAGGAAGTGGAGTATAAAGAAGTTTTTAATATTCTGTGACAAAAATAAACCATTCAACATAACCTCACAATATACCTTTCGATATGTTTCCGATCACCTGTTAGCTACAGATTGATAGAAAGCGTTGAGAATCGTTATTTTCCTGTAAGCTTATGAGAAGCTACATATTTGCTTATAGATGAAAGCAGAATACCACCGTAAATATCAAATAACCACTCCCCGATTCTAGCTTAAAACTTCGAAAATATAAGAGATACTTCAAAATGTATACTTGCAATAAACTCGGAGGCTCATAATCTTAATAACTTTCCTCAGGTTGAAGTGAATGATGGAACTTGATGCAACTCATAGTAAATTGGAGAGCGAGTGACGAGGGCAAAAATTTTGGAAAAAATAAGAGTTAGAATTGCCTTCTGCAACGAGTATGAGGTGATATTTTCTCTAATTCAGTCAAGTTTTTTGAAATACTTTCGAATTTTGTATAAAAATTCATCCTAGTGACTTTTGTATTGTATCTTGGCAATTGGTGTGACTTACGACATTGACGATTACGCTGATTTTAGTACTGTAATGAACTCATTACGATACAGAAATAGGGAATAGTATATTCTAAAACAAGTTGCAGAATGAGCTCCTATTCCAACACGAATGCGAAGTTCGAAAACGAGCGACGAAGGAGCGAGTTTTCGATAGCATGAGTGTTGGAATTGCCTTCTGCAACGAGTATTAGACGATATTTTCTCTATTTCAGTCAAGTTGTGTGAAATACTCTCGAAATTCAAATAAAAATTCAGGTTAGTGACTTTTATATTTCATCTTGGCAGTTGGTGTGACGTACGAAATTTGACAGATTACGAAATTTGAATTGATTTGATTCGAAACTTGATTCGATCGGGGGTCAGTACTGACAACTACAAAACGAAAAATATAACTGAAAATAATGCTGTAATGAGTTTCATTACAGCACTACTTTTAGTACTGTAATGAACTCATTACGATACTGAAATAGAGAATAGTTATTTTCCTATCAAGTACAGAAAGTTTTACTTTTCCGTAAGAGATTTCTGTTGCCCGAAAGACGCGGAGCGAAGTAGAAAGATACTTTCTGCACAAGGTAGGACAATTATTTTTTCTACAACCCCACATTGAAAATATATATTTCATTTCAACATACAAAACATTCCATGAAAATCCATAATACACATGAATTCTACATGTCGTTACCATGGTACTCTCACCGTTGACGTTCGATGCATAGACACATATCATAATTTAGTTTCTCTATTTCAGTATCGTAATGAGTTCATTACAGTACTAAAAGTAGTGCTGTAATGAAATTCATTACAGCATTGTTTTCAGTTATATTTTTCGTTTTATGATTGTCAGTACTGACCTCCGATCGAATCAAGTTTCGAATCAAATCAATTCAAATTCCGTGATCTGTCAAATTTCGTATGTCACACCAACTGCCAAGATACAAAACAAAAGTCACTAATCTGAATTTTCATGTTGGCCCATTTTCCCTTTCAAAATTATTAGAATCTAGGGCGGTCGTGGAATCTCCACATTAGGTTGGTAATATCTTATCAGGATCTTCTGAGTTACAGGTTTTAGGTCGGTGTAGGAAATCAAGCTTGAGTTGACCTACTGAAGATATATCTAATTTATTTTTGTTTGGGTTTCTTCAATAACTTAGTTTGGGATTTGTGTATTTTTTAACTGAGTTCAAATTGGCTGGACTTCTTCAAAATACTTCTCGCAACGCCAAACTACAAGTAAACGTGAGGCATTATGTCGGTGTTACTGCAAGTTTTTCAGGGATGCAGCAAATAGTTCTCAGAGTATCGAGTTTCGCTAGTTCATGTTGAAATAATTCACCTTTTCGTAATGTTTTTTGATTAATAATTAAGTCTCAAAATTCCAGATTTCAACTAGAACAGTCAGAAGAGTTTTCGAGAATAAAAGGCAAACGGTGCAGCAAGGAGTTAGCAGTGGTTGGAAATGTATTAGGTTCACATGATTCTACATACATAGAGACGTTCACCGAAGGTATTTTTTTCTACGACCGTGCGTTTTCACCCACTTTCCCGTATTCATTTTAGTTTAGAAAGTGTCAAGTATTAGCAGGGTTTTTTCCGCACACTTTCATTAAAGAATCATGATATGTCCCTATGCATCGAACGTCAACGGTGAGAGTACCATGGTAACAACATGTAGAATTCATGTGTATTATGGATTTTCATGGAATGTTTTGTAAGTTGAAATAAAATATATACTTTCAATGTGGAGTCGTAAAAAAAGTAATGTTCCTATCTTGTGCAGAAAGTATCCGCTCCGCTCCGCGTCGTTCGAGCAACAGCAATCTCGTAAGGAAAAGTAAAACTTTCTGCACTTGATAGGAAAATAACTATTGTTTGAATCAAAAACGATGAATCAATCAGTTTGTACACCTTTTCCGCACTACTTGAAAACCAACTGACTTTGATTCAAAATCAACATTGAGAAGATATAATATTCAATAAGTCAGGAAATGAAATCTTGAAAACTCATCTCATAACAACGTGAATTTGAATTTTCTTGGTTTGAATTAAGAAAATGTAGATTATTAGTATACAATATATCTATATCATAATAAGTCTAAATCGATGGCCATATGGTAAAACCAAAGGTGCCGACTAAAGTGAATGTACAGTCATTGGATTGATAAAAAATATGAAGAATAAAAATTTGATTATGGAATGAATAGGATTTCGAATATCGACATAAAATGAGAAATTATTGTCATTGTGTAGAAAAAAAAAATTATTCCCCGGTTACCTTGATGGTACCGTGCAATATTGGCGAATCTGAACAATCATTCTGTACAGGCTGGGCATATTTCGATGTTCTAGCACTACAACTTGTGAACCAGAGGGGATAGTCGAAATCTGATACTCCATTCTCGATCTCTTTTTCGGAGAAACCTACGAGAGCAGCATTCATTTTTGGATACCTCCTTTATTTTTCGAGTCATAAGCGAAAATTGGAAAAATGACGATATCGGAAAAAGTTTATATCTCCGCTAAAACTGATTATAGAGCTCTGAAATTAAAACAATATAAGACTTTTTTACGTATAATCCAGTGGCATGCCTTTGTTTTGATAAACTATGACCCAGGGTTATATTTTTTTGAAATAGGAACACTAGATTTCTGAGCCTTTTTCTGAATGCTCAATGTTTTCTGATTTAAAAAATATATGACATCGTATGGTTCATCTCAATATGAGTATAAAAATTGGTCAAGAACCTTTATTCATCTGAGTCTCAATACTTTTCATGGTTCCAATTGTCGATGAGCTTTCAGAAAATGGCACATAAATCTAGTGTTCCTATTAAAAAAAAAAAAAAAAAACTTTGAGTCATAGCTCCGTAATTGAAAGCGGTGAAAAAAAGACGAGCATGCCACTGGATTCTATATTAAAAAGTGCCTGTATAATGTTTTAATTTCAGAGCTCTATCATCAGTATTTGCGGAGATGTAAATTTTTTCCGATATCGCCATTTTTCCAATTTTCGCTTATAATTCGAAAACAGAAGAAGGTAGCCAAAAATTAATACTACTCTTGTTTGTTTCTACGAAAAAGAGATCGAGAATAGGGAATCAGATTTTGTTTCCTCTGGTTCAGAAGTAGAAGTGCTAAAACATCGAAATATGCCCATCCTGCACAAGGGCAAGCAGAATTCATGTGAATTGAAAATTCGTTAGATAGAAAATGTATGGGCATATGACATTCGTTGAGGCCTGACTGACCTGGCCAGTTGGAGAAAGAAAGCATCTGGCTAATATGTTTTTTTTTTAATTCACCTCTTATTAACCTCCTACCTACAGATTGTGTCACCATTTTAGCGTTGTGGGTTGCGTATTTCGAGTTTCAAGTAGCTTCAATTGTAGATATACTTGTATTCAATGCAAGTTTCAAGTAAATATCATTTAACCCCATCAGGAAGCTGCTTCAAAATAAGTTTCCAAATTTTTTTTTTTTTAATATGTGGAGCGCTAGAATTTCTCGAGGATCACACTTTTACCAGAATAAGCTTAAATAATTCCAGTTTAGCTTCAGTTTTAATAAGGTTATCCAGTTTTTTCGAAACCTCGGAAAAATTTATGTAGTAGCTCCTTTCTTCAAAGTATTAATTTTAGATCATTTCAAGCTTTTAATGACTGATAACGAAAGCCGCATACCTAATTGTATTTTATAATTTTGCATCGCATTTTGATGAAGTTTTCAACACCGCATCCTGGGAGTTGCGGCAGATATCTCCAGCAAAGGGTCCCTGTGAAAAGCTGGGATTTGTAGCAGAGCGTTCCCAGTTAACGCAGTTAGCCAATTCGGTAATATCAACTTTCACAAAATACAGTCTGCTTTTCTCTATGAAATTAGTGGTCTTCCGGATGTAGCACTTGATATAAATGATGTGTTTTATCAGAAATTCACAACTGATATTTAAAATTTGTTATTCGCAAATGTTCTTCACGAATTGTTCGGTAGGTATATTTTTGTAATCACGAGATATTATGTCGACTGATTTTATGGTATTGATATCCAAATTGTCCGAAATTTTTTCACTGCAATTATTTCTCAACTCTGGGAATAAGGTGAAAAAATATTCCAGAATTCTCATACCTTCCTAAAACTTATATGGTAAATGAAAAATCTTTCAAATTCTTCTACACTGTGTTGTAAATATTTAGGAAAAAATCTGCAATTTTGAATGAATCAATTGTATCGTACATATATTTCAGTAATGTTAAATTATTTTGTCGAACTTGAATCTATTGTAAACAATTTCCTCTATGACCATGAAGGCATTAGCAGCCTCTTCCCGAGAGTTGCATACAAAAAAAAATAGTAGAGATGTGAATTATTGAATTGAGAACCGTAATTTTATTGATCATAGAGCTAACCATCAGCGTCGATTCATTCAATAGATTGAATGTTTAATCCTTAAAACTATTCATGCGATTCGGATGAAAGTATCAAATTGAGCGAAAATTCTTTATGATAATACTTTATTTCAAACAAATTCCGATTCGAAAAAAAAATTTTTCAACCCAAGAAGCAAACTAGGAAATGTTGGATTTCTTCAGGAAGAATTATTTTTGATCGAATGGAAATTGAACGATTGAATTTGTTTCCTGTCATAACTATGAAAAAGTATTCTGAATAATTCGAATGATATTACAAAATAGAAAAATGACGCAGAATTGAAACCATAATAATGGGTACATTGAAAATATGAGAAAATACACCATTAAGAAAACAAATAATATTTCATTTCTGCTGTAACCACAGTTTTGACATTCTGTCTGCATCAAATTTTGCTCTTCTGAACGTAATTCATACCAAAAAGGTTAAAGTCGATGAATCGAATAATATAGGGAACGAGCATGTCTTCCATATTCTGCTGACACCCTGAATTTTCAGAAAAATTCAATTGACACTCAGATGTCGGCTGCAATTTCTTCATGAGTTTCAGGATGACTGTTTGAAATAACTTATTACTTTTCGAATCCTCCGACATTTGGTGCGGAGCATCATTAGCAGCATTCAGTGAAAATTTTATATATATATATATATAGGACACCAAAGTTGCTATTTTATCTCTATTCAATAGAACTATGATCTTTACTTCCTTTTGAAAGTGCAATCACATGCTTTCTTAGATCTCAATTTTTTTCGTAGTCAAGGTCTGAAAGATAAGTCGTCGGGTCTTGTTTTTGAAGACTAGGCTTCGGTTTCACAAAACTTTGACTGCACCGTCAAATAAATTGGAGCCACCGCGATTCGCTGAAATTCCAAAACAGGTTATTTGATTGCTTCGAACAGGGACGGGCCTGGTATATTTTCAAAGGAGTTGGGAGGATTTCAAAGCAGTTTCAAGATTTCAAAGCAATTGAAAAAAATTTCAAAGCAGTTGAAAAAATTTCAAAGCAAATGGAGAAAATTCCAAAGCAGTTTGAAAAAGTTCAAAGCAGTCGGAATGATTTCAAAGCAGTTGAAATACTAGTTCCGAGAGACTTATGAAATTTTAATGGGTCCAGAGCGACTTGCGAAGTGAGCCAAAACGCAAAATCCAGGAACGAAAAGATCAGTTGGTAGACCCCCAAAACGTTGGAATGACAGCTGGACATTGAAGTCCCAAGAAGGCACATGACAGAAACGACATTTCAAAAAGAAAAAAAGAAGAAGAAGAAGAACTAAAAAAAATTCAAAGTGAAGTTTGAGTTATAACTTGCTTCAGAAAGAATTAACAGAAAAATTGGACAATAAGTATGGGAGAAAATTATGGGTTGTGTCCATAGAAAAAAGACTATCGGAAGGGCAATTTATTGGTTTCATTTATTCAACTATAAAAATTCAAATTACTTGTGAAACACAAAACCAACACAACAGAAATTGTTCAAAACACTAAATAAATTCTCAATTGCAAACACTAATTGCAATAAACTCTGCGGAGAGTTTGAAATCGCCAACTCAAATTAGGAAATTAGATTCAAAATGGTTTCTTTCATATGATTGATTAAGGTCGGAACCGTTTCCCTACTCAATTGAAAATCTGTTTTTTTTTTGGATGTTGATTTCTGAAGTATGCAAACGCTGAAACACTTTTTCTGTTTCATTCCTTAGTTATGTTGTTTTTCTTTATTTCATGAAATATCTTAGCAAAAGGAAAGGCTCATTTTTTATCAAATAAAATATGTTTTCTTAACATTTTGTTCTAATTATTCTGTGAAATGGACCTAACTTAGGAATGAGTAACTTTGATTTTTCCTCTACCCAAAATTCAATCATGTACCTATATTCCTTTATTTTATCGAGTCTGCGATTTTTTTTGAATATAACAAAGAATGAAACTAAATTAAATCAAGAAATGAAACAAAAAGTGTGTCTCGAAGTAGTTCTCATAAAAAAACTTTTTTCATAAAATAAGAAAACTCGCATACATATTTGCATATTGGGTGAATGGAAAATCAACGTAAATTTCTCATCACTTTGATGATATTCATATTATCGAAACTGCTCATTTCTAGTATTTTCTCCTTTGACAGATCGAAAAGAATAGATTCTCCAGAATAATATTCTCTATTTCAGTATCGTAATAAGTTCATTACAGTACTGAAAGTAGTGCTGTAATGAAACCCATTACAGCATTGTTTTCAGTTATATTTTTCGTTTGGTGGTTGTCAGTACTAACCTCAGATCTTCTCAAATTCCAAATCAAATCAATTGAAATTCCGTAATTTGTCAAATTTCGTAAGTCAGTCCAACTGCCAAGATATAATACAAAATCACTAATCTGAATTATTATTTGAATTTCGAGTTATTTCATGAAACTTGACTGAAATATAAAAAATATCGTCTAATACTCGTTGCAGAAGGCAATTCCAACACGCATTCGTGTTGGAATAGGAGTTCATTCTGCAACTTGTTTTAGAATATACTATTTCCTGATAAAAATGAGACTTGCCTTCGTTCCCAGAATCCATCAAATCAAGAAAAGCTACGACACTGAAGAAACAAACAAGTAGTGTTTCTAAAAGTTTCAAGTAACATCAAGATTCTCTTCACGAAAAGAAACAGACTCCATGAAATCTATTTAATTGAATGTTCCGTAGATGGAAATAAAGTTGATTACTCCTCACTCTGTTTAAATTCATCACTTAAGTTTTTTTTTAACGAAACAAATTTAAGATTGTATTATGCATAACGGTCTTCTGTTAATTCAATTTACAGGGTATCCCAAATTGCTTGATTTTGACTGTTTTAGGTACTTCTGGACCAGAGAGGTAAAAACTTCGTTAGGTGTCCTGGGCTCGATTTTTGTGAAAACACCGTTAGTGAAAACCATTTCACGATATCTTCATTTTTTCTTATTTTGATTTCGAGAATGTGCCATAACTTTTTCATTCACGAAAATTTCTGAAAACAATTAAAACTTTCTAGAAGCGCTTTTTTTCCGAAATAAAAAACATTAAATTTAACACTTTTTTTATTTCAAATACGAACGCATTTTTTCATTTTATTTCATAAAAAAATTTAGAGTAAAAAAAAATTTTGAATAATGTCTGAATCCCCTTGAAAAAGTGCTTGTTGAGAGTTTTTTTTTTCAGATATTTTCGAAAATGAAATAGTTATGGCACATCTTCTGAATCGAAAAAATTTGAAAACGTTGTCATATCTGCAAAACAAATGGAGATATCGTTTTCACTATTGAAGTTTTCACGAAAATCGAGCCCAGGACTCCTTTCAACGTTTTTACCTACCTAGTCTAGAAGTACCAGGAACAATAGAGCCAAAATCAACCAATTTGGGATACCCTGTACAGGGTGGGCATATTTCGGTGTTTTGGCACTACAAAATCTGATACTCCATTCTCGATCTCTTTTTGGAAGAAACTTACAAGAGTAGTATTCATTTTTGGCTACCTTCTTTTGTTTTCGAGTTATGAGCGAAAATTGAAAAAATGGCGATATCGGAAAAAAAATTTATCTCCTCTACTACTGATGATAGAGCTCTGAAAAAAAATACATTATACAAGCACTCTTTACGTAGAATCCTTGCACCCTTTTTAATCACGATGCTCTGACCCATAGATATGTTTTTTTTGCAGGATGCTTTGACCCAAAGATATGTTTTTTGCATAGGAACACTAGATTTCTGTGCCATTTTCTGAAAGCTCAATTTTTTCTGATTTCAAGAATATATATAATATCGTTAGGTTTGTATAAATATGAGTATAGAAATTGGTCAAAAACCTTTTTAAATTTCGGAGCTCTATCATCAGTATTAGCGGAGATATAAATTTTTTCTGATATCGACACATTTTCAATTTTCTCTTGTAACTCGAAAACAAAAGAAGGTAGCCTAAAATTAATACAACTCTTATTAGTTTCTCCGAAAAAGAGATCGAGAATGGAATATCATATTTTGTGTACCTATCTCCTCTGGTTCAAAAGTTGTAGTTCTAAAACATCGAAATATGCCCACCCTGTACAATCGTAAAAATGTAACTCCATATGAAATGATAAATTGATATTGTAAGTTGAGTTTTTTTTTTGTTCAATGAATTTGTTATTATTATTTTCATTCACTTCCCCCCCCCCCCAAAATAATTCGGCTTCGTAAGATTTTCACAATCAAAGTTTTGTAAAACCCATCCTCAATCTGTATTTTGGCCTGCGAATTTTTTCAGAAAAATTTGGTAGGTTTGGAAAAATGAATATTCTGACGTTTTAGGGAAATTTTCAAAAATATTCCGTGATAATTGAAAGCAGATTTTGACATTTCTGTCATAGTTATGCGGTGATTTTCATTGTTATTACTTGGACGACGTCAACGTTGAAAATATTTTCCAATAACTCAAGCTGTATTTTCAAAAATATTCCGAAAGATAAGTATTCTGATATTGCAACGGTGAAGTCAAACACAGGAATGTTTGAAAATTTTTAGTTATGATTAACGCAGATTCTGGCATAGTTCAGTGCTGATTTTCCTTTTCATTACTTGACAACGCCAAGCTTCCAAAAAAATTGCATTTTGGTGATCTTCGAAATATTTTTGGACTGAAATAGAGCTATATTTCTGACCTCAAAATACAGCTCAAATAAAAATGATTCAATTTGGACATATGCTCCCCACCATACACTATTGAAAGTCATTCATTAAACCATCAATCAGAATTACTTACACCACAGAATAAAGTTGTGGTGAACTACTGTCGTAAGTTGTCATCGTGGCAGGTGCGCTCGCGAATCGTCAAATTTAAAATTCCTCCAGAAAATTCCTTGAACTACTTCCATTAAAGTCCATAACACTCAGAAGAGAACCCATGTTTTTAAAACCGCTGAAAACTAAACGAAACTTCTGGAGGAAGAGCGCGTTAACGCTCGCTTTCGGAAAATCGGTCGGGTCAGCGCAACAGGCAGCCACGGAGCGCTTTTCGCAACTGGAAATTGGGGAGGATGGAAATTCGTAGCAGCGGCCACCTCCGGAGCGAAGAACGAAGAGCAGATTTCACGTCGGCGCGATGTTACTGGTAAGTGAATGATCATCTGCCAAAAATTGTGGAAACCAATAAAATGGTACAGGTGTCAACTGAATCGCAACTCCTCAGCTCTGAATTCAGTAACGTACATACGCTATGTGACTGAAATATCGAGGCTTCCCAAAGCAAATCTGACAGGGAAGTTTTTTTGGCTGTTCCACAGTTTCGTTTTTCTCAGCCGTTCAACATAAATTGTGGATATCTCCGCATGACGCGTCATTTTTGAATTCCGTATTTAATTGCTTCAATTGCAGGAGTCATAGATTAAAACTAATCCTTATATAGATGGGAAACTGGACTTATAATTTGCGGAACTACAGTGACTTCATTCAAAACAGTGGCGACACGTTTATGTCTCATCGTTTATTAGCTGTTCCTTGTCACGTGGTAAATTCCGCCATTAGGAGGCAAATGTTAAAATTTATTACTTCCTGTGTTGACATTTACTTATTTCGTCTATGCAAGTTTGTCAATGTGACAGTATATAATTCAGCCCATCAGGAAAATTCGGGTTATAAGTCGTTGTTATCAGTTTATCAGGATGAGAGCATAAAACATAAACTTTCTGGTTTTTTCCATTTATTAATTTCTACATAACACGATCTCTTAACCTAATCTCTCTCTCTAGCGCGTCTCCACTTACTGTCTCGCCCACCTCGAACATAGAGTCCTATTCGTCACTTTACCTTAGACCAAAGATTATAGAGTATAAAGATGGGAAACGAAGCGACTACAGTGATGTCAGCGACATCTGTTTTTCAAAAGTAATCGATCTATGGTTAAAATATTTAATTAGGGTCCATTTGGCATAGATTATATAGAGATTATTAGTAGGCTGTTGTCAATTCTGAAAGAAATACTTGAATAAATATTTTTGCTGAATGATTGTATTTTCTCGCGTATTTTCTACTGAAATAATTCGAAATCTACAAGTGTACCAACTAGCTCACTCCATAATCTTGGTTCGTGTGTTTTTCTGTTATAAATTTTGTGTTAAAAACTGGCCGACATTCGAAATGCATGGTAATTAATTGCAGAAATAATAATCTTGAATGTGCATTCTTTTCATTACCAAAGAGAATAGAAATGTAAGTTTTGAAACTCTTATCATGTAATTGTCTTGTTCATTGCTTTTTATTTTCAGTGTTGTCAAATGGATAGAGGTTTCGGGGTAAAAATATATTGTTCTGGATAATTTGTTTGCGAACCGACTTTTCTTCGGTCTCATTCATTAGATCAAAAAGTTCCACTCATAGAGGCAATGGTGGTCAGAAGAACGACTTATAGAGGTGGTGGTTCTCTTGACGACCCTTCCAGCAGTTCGACTCATCTACTAGACCCTCTAGACTCATTGAGGTTAAAATACACTGGGTAAGATATGAATGAATCGGGTCCAGAACAACTGTTTGACTTATCGATGTTCGATTTATCGATAGTTCACTCACAATAAGTTCTTGAGATTGTTATGATAATTCTCTTATATGTGAACAAATTTTTGAAATGTACTCAATTTCATAATTATTGTATTGCAGTTGATTTTACACAATCATTTCAAATAAAAATATAAAGAATCCAGAAGCGTATTTCATTTGATTCAAAGCAATATGCAGAAGTAAAGATCATCCTGATCAAAAAGCGGAGCCTTCCTTTTTTTTTGTCGATCAGGATATTTTTCTAAAAGCTCGACAAAGTATTCAATTAAATGAAAATTTATGAGAAATGTGTTTCGAATTTCGCGCCTATTGAAATAGTTCCCTGTACTGAATAATGTTTTCAGCGTCATCTATGTGTCACAAGTAAGAAACTAGCCAAAAATCGTAGTCGAATTTTAGTACCACAGATACAAGGGCGTTTCCTATCTTTCTAACTCTATAATCTTTGCCTTAGACCTGCTTCTGTGCATAACACCTTAGATCTACTCCTGTGTCTAACATTGTCAATAAGTATATTGACAGATATTGATTTCAATCATAGAGAAAGATCTCTGTGAGTTCAATTCACCAAACTGACAAAACAAAAACATGATAAATTTGCAGTTTCAGACCAAACTTTCAACATTTCAACAATCTCTTGAAACCTTAATAAAGGTATTCCTTCATGCATACATTTCTTTTAGTTGTCTTTAATCTTAGAAAAATAATCACTGGAATACTTCTCCTCAAAAGAAATCGGAAAGACCTGGATTGGTTTCCCAATAGATCTATAGCGCAACCAATCTTGATCTATCAAATTCCAATTTTTCGCGGTCTAATGATATCCGACAGCTTTATAGAATCGTGATAACAAAGTTGCATGAAAATCAGTTATTGTCTGACGAAGAAGTCTGATTTAGACTCCGAAACGGTACGCTTAAGATTTCAAAGTGTTTTCATTTTCTTTCTTTACATTGTTAGGCACAAATATTTTCACGTGAAGGTATGGCCCCTGACAAATCAGTGCTCAAAATTTTTACGCAGGGACCTTTCTTATATTATTAAAAAAATTTTCTAATTCTTTCTTATTTCAAAGACTGGGAGAGAAAACCCATATTAAGTTTTCAGGAAAATGCAGAGTCCTCCCAGAAAATGTTCCAATAAATATCCAGAACGAAATACTGATGTTGCCTGCACCTCATAGTTTTTCGAATATTTTTATTTTAACCTCCCCACTGAGAAAAAAAATCTGCGGGCACCCATACAAAGAATTCCAGGATTTTGTCCCTGGGGTGTATGGGATACTGATGATGCCGACTAAGGCTGAAACCGGTATATCTTTCCTCTCAATGACAAAATCTAATACTGTTTCTCCAACCTCATGATGATAGATCTTTGAGTCTAGGAATTGAAAATGGTATTCATCACGATGATTACTATTTTGAATTCATATATCAATATCTCTTTTATTGTTGTGGGAAAATATTGAATTACCCACTGAGTTTATCACCAAACTATAATTTTAAGCGTATCAATAATTGAAGTAGTGTAAGTCACAAATTCCGAATTTATTATATCGACATTTGGGTACATGAGGTTGCATATAATTCTTCTAATAAGTGTTATAAGTTTGACCTAGTATAAAACAATCTTTTTCATATCTCAATGCAAGTTTCAATCAATTGCCACATGAAACCAAAATTTCTCAACATTTCACCTAATTGTAGTTAGACCACATTCTCTATGAGCCACTCAATTTAAATGACTATTTAATGTTCGAGCATGAAGGTGCATTCCGAGTTGTTTTCGGAGTCATTGTATTCAAATAGTTACTAATGTTTATACTCAGAAAAACAAATGTACTTGTTAAGATAAGAAAAATTCGAGAAGTTTTCCATACAGAGTAACACGTCCATTTGGATGACCTAACTTTATTCATTGTTCCTGATATTCATGAAAGAATATCGAATGATTCTGGCAACGGGCAGTATGCCAATGTCCGGTTTGGTCGGATTCCAGTATAATGGATTGCGTTTACATATTTTTTGATTTGTGTCTTCTCTCATGCTGATTTAGTTTTATGCGGATAACCAGTCTTGTTATTTCATCATTTTGTCGTTGTTTTTTTACGGGGAGACAGGTTTTTTCGGCTGAGGATTTTTCCCCTGGCTGTATAGTATCGTATGATACTAGTGATGATAGTATCGTATGATTCTATAGTATCATACGAAGAATGATATGATACCCCGTTCTTTTTTTTACCTCAGCTTAGGTACTTTTTGTATCAACATTTTGTGTATTATTTTTAGCTCTCTTTTATATATATGGATATATATATATATATATATTCATATATATATATACAGGGTGTACCAAGTTCGACGGCCTATTAGGCGTTTCTGGAGAACTAGACTTATTTGAAATCTGAAAATTGGGATTATGATATTGTTTGACAATATCTACCGAGCTTAAATACTTAATTTCAAATAAGTCTTGTTCTCCAGAAACGCCTAATAGGCCGTCGAACTTGGTAAACCCTGTATATATATATATATATATATATATATATGAATTTTTATATGATTTGTTCGAATACGATTTCTACGAAATCTGTTCGAATTTTTCTTTTGTCAATGTATATTTACGGTTGAGTAAGTGCCCCTTTGCAGTTGTGTAGGCACGCATGAGTGTTGGAATTGCCTCCTGGTACGAGTATTAGACGATATTTTCTCTACCGTGTAATTATCCATTATTAAGAGACATAAGTTATTCACGAATTCATCTCTGTGAAATTTCAGACCACTCAGGGTAGAATGGAAATAATTGAATAAAATTATTTTCAAGGTTGGTTGCACGATCTGAAAAAAATACGTAAATTCGAACCAATCGAATCACCTGATTTCCAATTTCAATGAAAACTTTGGCTTCAGACAGGTGCTTGATCAGGCCATCAAAGTCTTATGAAACCCACCAATACTGTTTCAATCCTGATGATTTAGCTCTCAATCGGTATGCCGGGGACAATATTTCCGTAGAAAATATTATCACAAGGGAAAATCACAGACTTGAAAAAAGATTCTAATTTAAATGCGAGAATGGTAGCGCTCTTCGATATTTCACCGTAGCCGTAACTGCAGGAACAGGCAGAAAAGAACAACCTGCCTTCAGAACAAAGATATACACATTAATTCCCTCCGAAGAATAGCTCGATTAACGTCAACATGTAACCATTATTATTCCTCAACTTCAATATCGAACTCTACAAAAAAGGGCGATCGGAAACGAAAATATCAAATTATACGAAAAGGAAGCATGAATCATGGCCAGTTATTTTTTGTGAGACAGCTGTGTGGAATTGGCGATTCGGATAGAGGTTTTTTTGCATAAGATGTTCGATATCGCCCACTTACGGTTGAAAAAAATTGCAAATAAGTTCATCGCCTCTGATTAGTTTTATATTGCGAAAGAACGTATTTTTACTGAATGAATTTAATCTTATATACAGGGTGTCCCATTGGGAGTGCCCATTAGAAGTTTATCAGAAAAATAATAATTCGATTTTTTTCAAATTTTGTGTGAAGATATAAACTGAGAAGACCTTCATTCATGATATATTTTTGAATATCAATAAGTTCCGCTTTCTCCGGAAGTGGTATCAACTTTCTCATTTCGAATGAAACACCCTGTATATTATGACATTTTAGGATTGATCTTCAAACGCCACATTAATTTTATGCATTACTTCCTTTATCTATCTAGAGCCGTTTCCGAGTTATTCACTGTTTTTCGAAAAAATTTACGAATTGAGGCTTGTAGAACACTGAGAATTCAATGAAAGCCCAACACACAACCTCGGAAGTGTTTTTCGAAATGGGTTACTGACAAAATATTCAACATAACTTTATAGATAAAATAAAGTTTCGATATACTGGGCGGTGAAATGAGAATGTCAAAGTTAAAACTCAAAAAAAGCCAAATACTCGATTTTTTCAAATGGAAACCATTTTTTTTTCACTCAGATATCAAGTTGGGAGGTAAAAATGTACCATCTTCGAGATATTCAGTAGAAACTGTTAGAGTATAAAAGTTTGAATTCCAGAAAAGTTAAAAATTCGATTTTCCCAAATGGAAACTGTTTCTTATATCGAAAATGTACCGATTTCGAGATATTCAGAAATAACTGTTAGCAACGAGCATATTATAATATGTGAGGTATCCATTTTGATCTATGTTCACCCTTTCATGAGAATCTGTATGACTTTATTCAAAATAATCCAGGTTTGTTCCAACTGAAGAATTTATCGTGCAATGTATTGGCAGAATTCTGTTCCAGAATGCATAGGGAAATCCACCAACCGGGAAATATTGAAAAGGTGCGAAAAATTTTTGGAAGTAGGTGGACTAAATTTTCAAAATGTGTTATGAATCAATTTTCTATTCTGATATATCTGAATAAAAATTCGGGAAGTTTCATGACTTGTTTTTGAAGTTTTGCATTACAACTCAAGCTTTTCATATGTATGTCATATTTTCCGAAAAAAACTCGTTATTTTCATTATGAGCAGTAAAAACTAGTAGCCGTTTACTTCGAACAATGAAATAAGTTTTGAGGAATATCAACAACAGAAGCATGGAAATATATTCAGAATAAAGTCAAAGGTTTTTATGAAAGGGCGAACATAGATTATATTATATTATGATCGTAGCAGTTATGTCTGAATATCTCGAAAATTATTCATTTTAGATTTGGGAAACCTTGAATAGATTTCACTTATTTTTAACCCACAAATTCTTATGTGAGTGAAAAAATACGGTTTCCATTTGAAAAAATCGAGTTTTTGGCTTCTTTTAATTCCAACTTTGACACTCTCATTTTACCTCCCAGTATATCAAAACGTTATTTTCTCTACAGAGTGACGGTGAATATTTTTTCCGTAATCCATTCCAAAAAACAGATCTGAGGTTGTGCGTTGCGGTTTCATTGAATTCTCAGTGTTCTACAAGCCTCAATTTGTTATTTTTTCCACAAAACAGTGAAATACTCTAAAACGGCTCGTAATGACTATAGGAAAAGATGCTCAAAATGAATGTGGCATTCGAAGATCTATCCGAAAAACTCATAATATACAGAGTGTTATATTTGAAAACAGAAAATCGATACCATTTCCGGTGGAAGCGGAAGTCATTGATATTTGAAAATATATCATAAATTAAGGTCTACTTGGCTTATATCTCCACACAATTGAAATTAATCGAATTATTATTTCTGCACAAACTTCTGATGTGCACCTATACAGGGTGGGACACCCTGTATAGCAGAGGTGGCCAAGAGGTCTACCGGTCGCCCGCGAAACATATTTTGGTAGCCCTCGAGAGATGTATAAACTAAATTGAAAAAATTTTTTAATGTTCTAGCTTAGTGAATATAAGTAAAATAGCTACCCAAAAACATAATGCAGCATGAACACAAAATACTTTTTAATTTATTGCTAAAATGTTTTTCTCTTTTGTAAAATTTATTTCACTGTCGCCCGCAAGAAATATTTTTAAACCCCGGTAGATGGCAGAGGGAAAAAATTTGGCGACTTCTGCTGCAGAGGAAGCCCATTGCGTGTCCTGATCTCGAATAATAACAACCAAATTTAGCTTGTGATTCGAATTTAATAGGAGAGGCGTTTGTCGTGACATTCCCATCCTCAAAACACTTTCTTATCTTCACATCGAAACACAACAGAAGAACGATTTCACAGTTCTCAAGTACTTTTCCTATGAAATGCAATATTCAATTTGATCTGAAAATATTCCATTACTTTTATTCCAAGAGCAACTACTGAATTCCGATTTCATAGGTTCCACCTCGATTCATTATGATGATAATTTCTGATCTATATCATGAAAATTCAAAATCTGCAAGCCTTTTTATTGAAAAGTATTGGGTTCACTGGGAAAGAGACAGACATAATCAGATTCGATCATCATGATAATGATGTTTTTGTTCATACAAATCGGAACACGAATCATTTCCAGAAAAAGTGGGGCTTATGATAAAATCCAAAAATTCATGAACTTATTTTTTTCACCAACCTAATCAGGATACTTCCACTCCACTTTCGATATTTTTTCTTTCAGAAACTGAAGCCTCAAATATATTTGGCTATGGTCGAATCAGTTTCGAACTGAATAATTTCTCTGAGAATTGGAATTTGTTTACAAATCCATACGGAATAATGCTTCATGTTCTTTATGTAACAAATTAGGTCATTATAAAGACAGGAGAGAACAAACACATATGGCCATCCTGTTGCTTGAGCACAAATATTAGACAATTAGGCAGATCCTTGTTCCTGCACATTGCCTTGCGGGTTTATTTCACATTCACCTACAAAAGAGCACATATCTCAAGCAGAAATTTCGGAAGGTGTTTAATTAGACTAATTATGGTCGTTGTACTGTAGCAATAGAAGGTTTATGTTCGGACAAATGAGTACAACAATATTTTAGACAAGAGTTCCGGAATTCAAAACGTAATGCCATTGCTTAAAAAATATGGGTAAAAGTTGAAACATCATAATAAAAACAATGGATTTGTCCACCATCAAGATGAGCGCACCACACAAAGAGAAGAGGAGTACATAGAGAGATAGATAGATATTTATTCATTTTTTCGGTTTTGAAAAATACGTGTTCTGACATTGTCCCGGTGACGTCAAACGCAGAAATGATTTGAAAACATTTCGTGATTATCGAAGGTAGATTGTGGCAATAATTCTCATATATGGTAGTTCTGCTTTGATTTTGGTTTTTACTACATCATTGAAATCAACCTTTCAAAAAAACGCATTTCAGCGAGCTTCGAATTAGTAACTTTACACAGAAAATATTTCAAAATATGAAACACATATCAAACATAATTTCGTCGCCAAAATACAGCTGTCATTAGCCCTCATCATCTGCAAAAACAACAAAATATTCCTAAGCACTATATGGTTCATATTTCATATTGATTTGAACACAAAATTTCAACAAAAAACATTCTCTCTATGTTTCGAACAAACATACTCAGGTAAAGCATTATACGTAGTTTAATGAACATATATTAGCACCTGGAAATATTTTTTTTTAGTGGCAGACTGTGTGTGCGATGGATATTGATCCGCCTTCCTAGTTTTGGTGTGTTAATTTTTGTATCTATCGAATAACCCTTTCTGTTGTATAATAAATTGAATCAATAATGAAGTCATATAGCTGAAATTGAACTCATGTATTCATAATGAATAACTAATTGAAATTCTCACCCCATCTTCTTCATTCCACGAACTTTTAGACCTCTCCTCGTACATAATCGAATATAGCAGCCTATTAGGAGGAAGATCCTCGGGGTGTATCAAACATCGTCTTTCTTTTTTTTATGCTCCCAGGAAAAGGCTGACCTCAAAGCCAGTTTTCATGCGTCCCGAGATGAAATCAGTAAGAATTGGTTAGTGCGCGTCTTGAACTGCTGCAAGTTGTAACCAGAAGGGAATACATCTTGTGGTGGGGTATTTCATAGCCTTGCAGTTCGGTAAAGAAAAGCCCTCTGAGATACTGATGTTCTTTTCTAGCTGTAGGAAGATGCACGGCAAACCGGTGACTATTATTGGCTAGTCTTAAGCTTTTGGTGAAATTATGGTTGCAATGGCAGCAGAACTTTTTCCGTGGTAATATCTGTGAAAAAGACCTTCCTGCGGTGAACGGAGTCAAGTAGGTGCTTAGGAGGTGAACTCCAAGCATGGGAGCAATCTGCATAGCTGGACGAACTTGTGCCTTGTAGAGCAACAATAGCTGCTTTGGAGCTATATTTTCACGAAATAGATAGGACATATAGAAAATTGAAAACTAAAAGAGATTTGTTCAGTGAATATTTTTTATAACGCCATCACTATTCAAAATACAGAATTCACATTGATCATGATTTTGCCCCGAAATTACTGGCATATGAATATGTTCTGGAAGTTGATACATCTATTGAGTGTGTTATGCGCTAGTTACACGGTTTTAAATATATTATTTTTGATATTGGAATTATTGAGCTGAATTTTGGGTGATTTCAAACATCATTCAATTCCACACCAAATAGGTACTCTTGATCAAACTAGATGCTATGCACAATTTACGCAAAATTTTGATTTAAGAATTGAAGCAATAGCCGATGCTGATATAGAGTAATGATAATCTATTTTTCATATTTTTAATTATCAAGCACGATGCAGCTCCAAACCACATTGATAGAAGGTGTCATAATCGGTTAAGTAATTATTTTCCAAATCGATGGATTGGTAAAAGTGTAGAAGCTGTGCAGCTTAATTTATTCTATAAAACTAATGAAATATATTGTATGTATTTTTTCCTATAATGAAAAGTTCTCGTTGGCTTTGGCAAATTTCCAACCCCTGAATTAACGTAATGAAGAATCTATCTTCGAAATGAACAATTTTTTCTGAAATTGATGTTACTGAGGATTTATCAATTCCAAAATCGTCAATTCGAAACTTATTTACTCTAAAAAAAAGTTTGTGGTACACCATCAATATTTGCCAAAATACTCGTGTCTAATTACTTACGATTGCCACTGGTGAAAATTAAAAAAACAGAGATACATAAGGAATCCTCGTGATTCATATTACAAATATGACAAACCTTATTCAAATATCTGAAGTGGTATTGTAGATATTAATAATAAAATCATTCAGTTTTGAAAACTTTATACCCTGTATCTCAAGAAGTGAGACGTTTTGGACATATTCATATGAAGTTCTTAATTAACCCTATGAATATTCACAATTCACAATGAATTAAGAAACACCCTTTATATTTTATAATTTTTCACTTCTGTGATGAAATATTTGAAACTTTCAATTACTTTTTGTTACTTGAAACGAACCCACGCCCTAATGAAAATAATCCTTGAACCCAATTATTATCTCATTATCTGGGAGAAGGTTTGATACAAACAGAACTCAGAATAACATCCGGTTTGGGAATGAATAAGGTGTACGTATAAAATTTTTCGTTTGTATTTTTAAATGCCGAGAAAACCTCTAAATTGTCCTCACTCATTTTTGATTGTTATATCTGCTTTCTTCAATAATTGAAGAAACTATAAGATTGTAACCAATTCAGACATGAGACAAGTTTGAATTCCACCCTCAGGATAGAATTGTTCATTATTCACGCAAATTCATTGCATGACTGGAGGATTCAAAACGGATTCGAATGGATATTCTATGATCATCACTGACTATCTACTCCGTATAATAATAGTTGCCTACGTATCTAACACAAGGCAGATTTTCATGAAATTTCAAACGATTTTTGGTAGATCATGAATTTGAATTGAACTGACTTTGATAGTGCCAACTGTCAATTCACCAGAGTTTTAGCACCACTTCTATTCAATTTATATTTGTGTGACATTCCATCTACTTCTTCGGAGAAATTTATTTATGCTGATGATATTGCTCTGGCTTTTCATCATTCTAATTTCCAAACATTAGAAAGTACCCTTTCCGCAGATCTGGACATAATGAAAAATTATTTTTTGAAGTGGCGTTTGTGCCCGAATGAAAATAAAACCGAAGTTTCGTGTTTTCATTTGAATAATCACCAGAAATATAGAAAATTGAGTGTAACTTTCGGTTCTTCTCCCTTAAAACATAATTTCAATCCTAGATACCTGGGAATCAAACTTGATTCCTCTCTAAATTTCAACGCCCATTTAGATGATCTGCATTTGAAACTTAAAACTCGAAACAATATTCTTCAGAAACTAGCTGGTTCCTCATGGGGCGCTGATGCAACAATACTTCGAACAGCACCGCTTGCTTTGGTTTATTCTGCTGCTGAATATTGTTGTCCTGTTTGGTTGAACAGTGTTCATTTAAAAAAAATTGATGCCCAACTAAATTTTTCTATGAGGATTATTACTGGTACTATCAAGTCTACACCTACTCCTTGGTTACCAGTCCTCTCAAATATTGTCCCCCCCCATATTCGCAGAGAGACAACAGCTTTGAATTTTTGGAAAAAATTCAATTCCTTTCCAAATTCATTTCCCATACTCACCTATATTCCAGATAATAGGGTCCCCAGATTGAAGTCGCGTAAACCTTTTTGGTCAAATTTTCTGACTAATATGAATAGAAGCGACAAAGAAATGTGGCAATCTGAATGGAATGTATCCAATTTTTTCAATAAAGATCTTATTTCTGATCCTTCCATCAGAGTTCCTGGTTTTGACCTTCCCAGGAGAATATGGTCTGTTCTAAATCGCATTAGAACAGGCCATGGACGTTGCAATAGCATGCTCTTCCGATGGAATTCGGTTGAGAGTCCTAGTTGTGAGTGTGGGGAAAATGAGGAGACTATAGAACATCTTATAAATAGTTGTCCCATTTATAAATTTCAAGATGGTTTCGAGGCTATACATAAAGTAACGAATGCATTTCTAAAATGGGTGGTTAATTTCAAAATTATTTGATTTATTCTGAATATTCGATTTCTTTTCTGCTTTTTCCTTTTTTCATTTCAGATTAAGAATCGTGAGCCGTTTTGGGAAGAATCTATCGACGGATAACATGAAGATGATCTCACACTGATGTCTTTCAAGATTTTTCCTGATATTTAATATTTTATGTTATTTTTTTTTACGGGGTGGCAGGTTTTTTCGGCTGAGGTTTTTTTCCCTGGCTCTATAGTATCGTACGATACTTGTGATGATAGTATCGTATGATTCTATTGTATCATACGAAGAATGTTATGATACCCCGTTCTTTTTTTACCTCAGCTTAGGTACTTTTTGTTTCAACATTTATTGTATTATTTTAGCTCTCTATTTTCATAAGAATATATATATATATATATTCACCAGAGTCATAATGATAATGATGGAACTACCAATACTCATGTTACTAAATCGTATTAACTATATATCTCTCGATCCATTTTATAAAAATCGAAAAATTCAGGTAGGAATGTGATGAATTTCCGTGTATGTCCAGAAACTTTTAGCTAGAAAATTTTTTTTGGACAATAGCTCATTGTAGGCTCAATTCATAGCTGGTACAGCAAATGGAACTATGCCGTACGATTCGTGAATATATGGTCTTTCGTTTGTTTCGAAGGAGTTGCCGCTTCAGTTGTTTTCGTATTTCGCGATGCGTATCCTTATTTAGTCTCGATGTGTGTTAGTGTTAGTGACGTAGGATTTGTTCATCAATCAATGTGATATTCAACTGGAAACATTATTTAACAAAAAATCTTGTCCACTGCTGAGTAGGCTCAAGTAAGTCTGTTTGCAACATCGAATTCTTAAAATAATTCATTATTATCTTGAGCTCAGAAAAAGATCTTTCTGCACAGAAATAGTTGAAGAAAATTTCAGAGCTGTGAGTTATTCCTGCTGAATACATGACTGATTCAGGAATTGGGATATTAAAATATGAGAAACCCTTTCGTTGCTCACACAATGTTTTGTGGAGTTTTATTCATCTTCTTATATCTGTAGAACAGAGTCAGATTGTGTGATATGTCGAATAGAATTAGTAAAACCTTTATATGTTCAATGAAATTCAGGAATATTTCCCTATTTTTCGGAAATAATTATTGAACCTTTATTATTCAGGTTTTGTTCATTATATCATTCAAAAAATATCGGAAATCGGCAAGTTCAGTAGTTATTGGGGCCCCATTCAGAGATTTTCGTTCGGCTTGGCGGACCCTTTAGTACCGGGGCCCCATCGCACCGCTGGGTCTGCGTGGCTCTCTGTTACGCCTCTGTCTACAAAATAATTCATCGAACCTTTTCCAGCAGGAAACTCCCCATTTATTCTCATTCCTGTGGGCTGAAGTTCATTTCAAACCCTTGTTCCGTTATTCAGAATATGGAAATTACCAAAGCACACTTTCAGCATATTATCTTATTCTGCCTCATCTTCAAGGAATGCAAATATTGCAGTATGCAATATGCCGTTTGTATATATAGATGATGAAAGGAATGCGAATAAGCTAGAGAACTTAGCACATAGTTTCTGAATACGAGATGAGATGCCAAACTTCTCCTTCATATTCGTGATGAATATAATTTTAGACATCCGAGTTGATTCAATATGCAATGAAAAGATGGTGAGGGTGAGTAAATCTAGGCTTAAGAAAATTAATTTCGGAAACTTTCAATGAAAACAGTTGGTTAATAAATCTATGTTTCTCTATTTCAGTATCGTAATGAATTCATTACACTAGGAACTGAAAGAAGTGATGTAATGAACCCATTACAGCATTGTTTTCAAGTAATATTTTTCGTTTTGTGGTTGTCAGACCTGACCTCCGATTATGTCAATTTCCAAATCAAATCAATTGAAATTCCGTAATCTACAAGATACAACACAAAAGTCACAAGGATGCAGTTTGATTTGAATTTCCAGAGTATTTCACAAAACTTGTCTGCGATGGAGAAAATATCTTTTAATACTCGTTGCAGACGGCAATTATATAGGAAAAAGAGCTCATTCTGCAACCGTATTTCCTCCCAGACGTTTCAAATTTCAATAAAAAAAATTACAGGTTAGAAACATTGTATCATTTTGACAACTTTCGAAATCAAATGATAAAATTTCTAGCTCCTCCAAGGATGGAGGTTTGACCAAAAGAGTTCACAATGTTGTTGAATTTCTCAAGCTTCGGAATAGGACTGGTAGTATTCATCGACGTGAGTGAATGAAATAAAAATGAGAATGATTACTTGAAATGTACAAGGACTATTGAGCACCAGGATATCATTTTTGCTGAAGTTGTTTGTAACGTAAGAGTTAGATTGGAGATTGAAAATGAAGTAGCAGGACAGTTCGGAGAAGTAAAAATGATTGATGGAGACAACTGGGTATACGGCATCAAGCTGTTTCTTGATGATATGTATTGTAGATTGCATATTGTTAAGCCCAGAATATACATACATAGCTATTGTTAAATTCGAAGCACTGATTCTCATATATGTCAAGCAAAATCGTAATTCCTCCCATTAAAAAAATGAACTTTTCTTACATTTAAAGTCTTCAATTTTGAATATAATCCTTGGGGAATTATTTTAATTCCTTTTGTGGAAAGCCAGACCAATCCAAGAGCCAAATATTCTGCCAGTACACAATCAGAATTAGTGTCCTAGAAACTATGAATTTTTTGCCTTTGAAGTGTATTCGAGGAATTACCTACGGCCCACAATGCAGGTTCTACCAACTTGCGGAAATTCGAAGAGCCCATAGTTACGAAACCTCTATCAATAAAAATATTGTAAATCGCCAGGTACGAGTTAACGATCGAGTGAAGCTGACAATGAAGATTGAGATTAAGATGAAAAAAATCATATTTTTTAATTTCTGTTATAATTTTAATAATTGTCATAACCATAATTTGATGTTGAAAACATTCACTTTGTAGGCAAAAAAATTAATAGTTTCTAGGGACCTAACAAAATTTTGATTGCGTCTGGTACAATGTTAGGCCCTTGGGGTTGGTCTGGCTTTCCCCTGAAGACTTCGACTGTAAAAAAGTTTTTCTATTTCAATGAAATTTAGGGCGTCTGGGAGGAATTACGGCTCACGAAAACGGTCTGGCAATATGAAATATTTATTTTAATTCAAAAGAAGTAGGGGTCGATAGGTTTCAGGTGCTTCAAATTTAACTGAAGTGCTAAATCTGGCCATTTCGCAACAATGTTTCTGTGATTTTTTTTTATTGAAATTCAAAGCGTCTGGGAGGAATTACGGCCCACGGAAACGGTCTAGCAATATGAAATATTTATTTATTTATGATATTTTGCGTTACATATATCAAAATCAGTGCTTCGAATTTAATAAAAGTGCTGAATCTGACCATTTCGCAACAATGTTTCTATGTATGTATGTATGTATATGTATATTCTGGGCTTAACACTATGCAATCTACAATACATATCATCAAGAAACAGCTTGATGCCGTATACCCAGATCTCTTCATCAAGCCTTTCAATCCTTTTTATTTCTCCGAACTGTCCTGCTACTTCATTTTCAATCTCCAATCCTACTCTTACATTACAAACAACTCCAGCAAAAATGATCTCCTGGTGCTCAATAGCCCCTGTAATCATTCTCATTTTTAGTTCATTCACTCACGTCATTGAATACTGCCAGTCCTATTCCGAGGCTTGTTGAATGAGAAATTCAACAACATACATTGTGAACTTTTTTGGTGTTGAGTTTCTGTCCCAACAACCAAACCTTCATCCTCGGAGGAGCTAGAAATTTTGTCGTTTGATTTCGAAAGTTGTCAAAATGACAGAATGTTTCTAACCTGTAATTTTTTTTTTGGAATTTGAAGCGTCTGGGAGGAATTACGGCCTACGGAAACTGTCTGGCAATATGAAATATTCATTTTTCATAATATTTTGCGTGACATATATAAAAATCAGTTCCTCGAATTTAAGAAAAGTTCGGTATGTTTTTGTCCACTTTTTCTTCCTGCTACCTGTGAACGGGCCGCCTAGCCAAGCTGATATACTTTCATCTACATGTACCTAATACAGTAACCCTGACACAACGTATCATTTTGTCCTGTATATGGGGTAGAACGAAAAATGGCCTGTCTCTTGAAAAATACATAAAAAAAACTTCGTGAAATTGGTTGGTTATTCAGTTGGCTCGAGTCTTAACAAAATATATTTTAGATAGCTGAATTCAAAATGGCTATGTCGAGTTATTTATTTCTATAAAAAAATCAGGATCTCGAAAAAGATACCCCATATTGCTCTGGATTCCCATACATATTTTCACATTATTACTGATTCCTACCACTGAAATGAAACTAAACTTACGGTTATAATTCTGGGTTTTTGTGGAACCATTCCTGTTATGGGAAAACAAATTGAAGGATTGTGTGAAATTATTTGAGTGAGGGTTTTCTCATGAATCTACTTCAAACTCACTTCTTCCATCTGATTGGTATGATTAATTATATAATAAAGTATACTTCTTCACTAATGAAGATTCAAGATGACCAAACCTCGTTATGCTTTCCCACTGCGTCCCCCGCCCTAGATGAGGTCCCAACAAGCGGAATTTCACTCCTGAATTAATGTTATATTTCAGCGGTCCCCACGATTGGTTCATTTCGCATCGTCTCCAGGCTTGTATTATAACGTAGAATAACATACAAGAAGCCTCTTTTCATCTTCAATTCTTGAATACTTAATTATCCATTACGCTTCGCTTTCAGCCGAGAAAATTCTTCCTGGCTCTGATTTTAAAACGAGGTTGTCTATAATCAAGCTCGAACAGAAAAGAAAGTAAACACAAGGGACGAGATTTCTTTTGCAACTACAATGCCGGTGTGGAAATCTGATGTTTTTTTCGGAACAAAAAATCTATCTGTCAGCTGTCATTTGATCATACCCTCCCTGATGTACCAGTAATTCAATCCAGTTCTTCTGAAGTTCTTTCTAATCAGTTTTTAATTTCACGAAATCACAATTTTCACAGGAAAGGGGCATATAAGTAACAATGGGGTGATAATTCACCTCTGATTGTTGAAATTTAGATGTCGTATGCTATGGGTGCCCCAAAATCAACTAAGCATAAATTCCATTGATGTTTCGCTGAGGAAAGGGAATTAATTAATTGATTCAGGGACGGCTGAAGTGGACTATGAAAGGCAACGCCTAGAGATAGTTTCTGCTGATCAGAGAAAACATCTCTGCCGCGATGAGCTTTTCCAAAGGAAGTTCTACTCCCTGAGGCTTCATAACATCCACGATTCAGATGCTCAAAATGATCTATTAGAGTTATTAGAGGCTTGGGACTAGCATCTGCGTCGAATTCAGGTGATGACATATAAACCAATGTTATTATTAAACATGGAGTTTAATTGTCTTATGTCCGTTTAGAAAATCATACCCAATAATTAGTTTACGACTGCAGAAAAAAATGTAAAATAGGTTTTCGGAAAGTTTATACCTTCGTGCATTTTTAGAGTTAGAATTTCCAAAAGATTAAAAAAAAAGGTCTAATGCAAATCGATATTGATTTAATCAAAACACAAACACTAAAATGAAGTCTCGAACTTCTCGATTAAAAAAAAAACGGTATATGACCAATTTTTTGAATCTAACTTAAAAATCATAGGTTAATTGGATTTCGAGATCGAATCATTAAATTTCTGTTTCTAATTGAAGGATGCTTATACAAAAATGAGAGATTGGTGTCTAGTGAATGATTTGAAATTGAATGCTTAGTAAACAAACCTCGTAATGTTCCAAACTGGGAAATCAAAATTAGCTTTATAGCCTTCTGATGATGATATTTCGCTAGATAGATGTCGGGTTGATAATACAGAATGTGAAAGGTTCCTTGGTGTTTATGTCGATTTTAATCTGGAAGGTAGAAATCATCTAGACTACTAATTATACCATTTATGTAATAAATGTATTACCATCTATGTAATAAATGTATTACCATTTATGTAAAAAATGTATTTGAGAAGTCAGTGCATGTATTCATCTTGAAATTTGTTTATTTTTTTTTTCAATACTCATATGTTATTTCATGGTGCTCAGCTGGGAAAACAAATATTTGTAAAATGAAAAATAGCTTCAAGGTCTATGCTGAACTTGAAATATAGGCAGATTCCGGGGGTGTTTTTCTCTATAAATAATTTTCTATTTTGGCTAGTTCATAATTATATTTTTATAAAATTTCTTATATATCACAAAAAAATTAACCGATTGTTTCGAAAATGAAAATACCAAAAGAGCCAGATGCACTGTGAACCGTGACTTAAAATTCACGGTTCAGGGGACCTATTCTCGAAATCATTCGCAACTCCACGCATACGCATTTTTACGAATGGCGATTTACGTTTCAAAAACGGCATTCTTGACAACTTCGGAAGGTTTATGGCAGGGATTTACATATCGGCATACTGTAAGCTCAAATTTTCAGGTATCTGGATAATATAGGTGAATATCGATGAAATCCAACACCTGACTTTCAAATTCAATGTCAATGATATCATTCGAACTGTCAAATATTTGCGAGTTCTCAAAACCACTCGCAGTGAAATACGAGCGGTCCTAAGCACAGAACATAAAAATGTACGTCGTATGCGGACGGTCAAAAATACAGATTGGTCTGTCATTCTCGAAGTAATAGATGCGAACGATCGCATAAATTGCGAATGATCGAGAATAGGCCCCCAGGAGATGTGATTTGTTTATGTTTTTCTCTGATAACCTAAACTGTTGAGTTTCAACAGACGTTTGTTTTCATTTATGCCAGGGATATTTTTATTTTTTAATTATAATTGACGATCCAAACGAGACATAAGTTCGAGGTTTTTCATTCTGCAATATTAGTAGCTGTTCAAAAAATTATCTTCGATATCAAATTACTAACTAACAGCAGCTTCTCTCTAGTTAGAAAAACTTGCTAATAAATGACTTTCAATATGCCAATCTCACATTGAAGAGAAAAGTTTTTCTGTTTCAAAATACAAAATTTCGGTAAGAATGGCAGAAATCGTTCAGAAGTAAGATGAAAAGAATTGAATACATATTTAAAGTGTTTTCTACTATCCGTTAATATGGAAAAACGCAGTTCATCCCTCATAAACTAGTTATCGAAACGTAAATAGATGTTTTCTCAACTAAATTCTTCCTCACTTCGACATATACTAATGCGTCTTTATACAAGATTTATAGGTGGCCTGTAATAAAATACAGACACTCCATTCACAACTTGAATAAACGACAGCCATATTGACAGAGATGACGCTAGATGGCACTCCTCATTTTTATGTCTGCCTAACAAATTGAATATAGATCTGCGGCTTATTTTGGTTGTCATCGACGAAGACTTCAAGTAGTTTTTTGAGAGTACTGGACTAAGGAACCTACTAGAAGCCAAATTTCAGAAATAATTGAAGAACATACTAGTCAACAATGTATTTTATTTAGTAGAGGAGTTTGTAACATTTCGGAGCACATGATTTTTTTGTTGTATATTTGACATTTATTTGTATCTTAATTCAACTACGTTTGTGCATAAGTTCATAATGTTCTTTTCTATTTATATATTTGAACGTGTAACTTGTTAATTCATTATCTCATATATACATTAAATTCATCATTGATCAGATCAATGGAGCAATTCTAAAATATTTTTTTCAATGACCGGTGAAGTTGTGGAAATATTATTGGCTTACTTAAGGTGAGTGTACATCTGTAAAAATTCTTTACGGATCACCTGATCACTGAAATGATAACTCGGAACAAAATTCTTATAGCAACCCACCTTGGATGGTAGGGTGAGAAGTTTTCTTCAAATACTAGGAACCAACGCGTTTTTCAATTAAATTCAAGTGAACTTTAAATCCTTACCGCATAGATTGCGCCCCTATACAAAATCACTCTATTACTTTCTCTATTACTTTGACTCAACTTTCAGTAATTTCTGAGCAATGACTATAGTTAGTAGAAAACTATGACGACATACTTTTTCAGCATTCTTGAATGAGAGAAGTGTTAGTTCTTCGATCAGTGTGATGAACGAGCTCCGACTTTGAAGATTAAAGTGAAGTTAAGTTGATATTAACTTGAATTAGAACAACATCTTTCAGAAAAGAACTTTCATCCTATTATAATTCACGTGGTAGTGGGTTCGAATTCCACGTGGTCAAGGGTGTCTGTATATGCCTTATGTTGTATTTTCAAACGAATTATGAAGATTTTCTGATGGTTGAGGTGCGGAGTTCACAAGGCCAAAAGCACACACCCACAGTACACACTGTGTATGAGCTTTAAAAAAATTATAATTCACGTGCGGTAACATTTCTACAAGCTGATGAAAAAGTTTTCAAATGCGGACAGAACCGCATGGGATATGGAGGGTAAAGGGTCCAAATATATATATACATATATATAGATAACATCTGTCGGGTCACTTGGCGCAGAATATTTAACCCGTCCAAAGTACAAACATCTCGCGAATACGGCTGAACTAAACACATCACCGAAAAACCATATTCGCATGAGTTCTTGATATTTACACAGGCCAAAAAATTCGGCTTTCCTATCTCGCCGAATCTTTCTGTTCAAACAGAACGATGATGGACTTGTCGGAACTCTTCAGAATAATGTCTGATTCATTTTCGTTTGTTTGTTCTGGTTTTCCTCTTCTGAACGAATTTGAGGTTTCAAAGTTGTCCATACTTTAATTCTCATGAAAGCAGGAAGAGGAATTTTGACCGTCCTCGAAACTCGATAAATGATTCGTTTTTCATTAATTCGTTTTTGCTCTATTTTCTCTGTTATTTCTTTCAGAACTGCCAAAACAGTAAATATCCTATTGAGAACCACGATGTGGCTTTGTCATATATTCTGATAAATGTCTGGAATTTTATTTTCATTTCCATTCAGAATCAACGTTCTGCGTTTTGGTTGGACCAACATCAAGATAAAAACATGATTGTGTTAATCAAACGTCAACTCAAGCAGGGAGAACAAAATGCATTCAGATGGTGCTCAACCCTACAAGCCTCATATTATTTCCCACTACCTTATGAATTCGATTGGGGATGTTTGTACATACGAACATATGCATTTTCATATATAGCATAAATTAGACGTATTATCGGAAATATTTCTCTGTTTCAGTATCGTATCTAATGAAATTATTACAGTACTAAAAGCATTGCTGTAATGAACTCATAACAGCATTGTTTTCAAGAAAAAAAAAATTCTTTGCCTTTACGAAGGCACATCGAGAACATTTTCGAAAAATAGATGAATTCAAAATAGTAATCATCGAAATGAATACCATTTTCAATTCCCAGGTTCAGAGATCTTTTATCATGAGGTTGGAGAAATGATATTAGATTTTGTCACTGAGATGAGAGATATACCGGTTTCGGTCTTGTTGAGCCTCATCAGTATCCCGCACATCTTCAGGACAAAATCTTCATAAAAAACTTCAGAATTTATAGCAATTGGTTGGTATATCTCTCATCTCAGTGACAAAATCTAATATCATTTCTCCAACCTCATGATAAAAGATCTCTGAGCCTGGGAATTGAAAATGGTATCCATTTCGATGATTACTATTTTGAATTCATCTATTTTTCAAAAATGTTCTCGATGTGCCTTCGTAAAGGCAAAGAATTTTCTTTTTCTTAAAAACATCAGGTTTCACAGTCACAAAAGAATTGGGCGTTTCCATCACTTTGAGAAACTACCAAGCGGGCCCTGAATAGAGCCACTGCTAAAATCTCATTCAGAGAAAGAGGAAGTACAGATTTCTTTTTTTGCATTTGATTGGAAATGTGAAACTTCATTTTGACGCAATTGGATGTCACCACCTTAGTACTTTGTAATATTTTACTCATTACTTCACAACCAATTGCTATAAATTCTGAAGTTTTTTATGAAGATTTTGTCCTGAAGATGTGCGGGATACTGATGAGGCTCAACAAGGCCGAAACCGGTATATCTCTCATCTCAGTGACAAAATCTAATATCATTTCTCCAACCTCATGATAACAGATCTCTGAGCCTGGGAATTGAAAATGGTATTCATTTCGATGATTACTATTTTGAATTCATCTATTTTTCAAAAAGCATTGTTTTCAGTTATATTTTTATTTGTTTCTCATTTGTAAACGTCAGTTTCCGAAAACACCATATTAATCAAGAAAGTTTATTTTATCAAGTCACTAACTTGTAAAACTGACAGTTAACTTGCAAAATTTTCACGAGGTAGTAGTATAAATTACATTAGAAAATTTTGTTTTATCGTCATATATGGTACAATTGTTATTTCCAGTAACACAGATTTTTGATGATGAAAGAGTATTTTTGTTCTGCCACACAATACGACGACTTCAAAAAGTCGTCGCATTGTCGCTCGTACCTTGAAGCAGTTTTGCAGGTAATAAACTTGATGCTACACTGCCGGCTTCTCTTGGTACATTCATTTTCGCTTTCGCCAAAAAAAAGAAAAATAAACAACATGTTCATGGCAACGCTTCCATAGCTTACGACATTTGCGACAAATTATTGAGATATTTTAGGAATTTATCTAACCTTTTCAAAAATGATAAACATAAAACAATTCACACAAGGTTACGGGTTTTACAGGCTCAAGGAGGTAACTGACTGGTCTACGGCTCGTCAGTTATATCCTCCATTCGCCCGTAAAAACCCCCTTACTTTACTAGTAATGTTATTTACTATTGTTTTGTGGATGTCAATACTAACCTCTGTTCCCATAAATTATCAGATCAATTCAAATTCAGTAATCTGTCAGATTTCGTTAGTCTTACTAATTGTCAAGATAACAAATCAGCACCTCAGAGGTAAAATTTTGAGTACCAAAATCAAAATTAGTCAGAAAAGAGATTTTCCGGTTCAATTATTGTTTCGAGCAATTTTAACCACTTATTCTGGGCGAGAATATGTACCCAGGGATCCACTAGGTAGAATTTAATAATATAAAGCCAAGAAAGTAGATAACAAGTATTTGAAAAAATAGTTGTTTGATATCGGAAGAATAGTTGCTTGATATCGGAAGCTGTCAGCAGGGCCACCGCCAGACATTTTGCCGCCCCGGCAAAATAAAATTTCGTCGCCCCGGCTCTGAGTAGAAGTTCAATGTATTAATGTCGCGTCCTGAATTTTTATTATTACTAATTTCTACTTCCAAGGCAACACAGCTTTCGCATGAAAGACAAAATCAAGAAAATGTTAGCCGGAGTACTTGTAGATTTTTTCATTGTTTTCGTTTCTCGATTTGATAATCGACCTCATAAAATTTTTTCACGGTACGGTGGCCAAGTTCCCGACTCAAAAATTTGGTCCGGATTGTGTGAGCTCGAATTAGCCCATCAGATTTTTGGACCAAAAGGGTTAAGACCCTTTTGGGAGATATGAGGCCGAACTTTGGCATTTCGAATGCAAACTAATCTTTTTTATTGCAGATTCGGATCAAGCGGGAAAAATTCTCAACAGAATTGGTTGAAAACAAAAATTTTTCGACAAATTTGGGTCCCTTAAGCATTTTTTCTACAAAAAATCCGCGGGATTATTCATACCGGAATGCGAAAATTTATATTCTAATAGTGGGGTCCTCAGTACTTTTCTCAGGAAATCGAAAGGGGCTCATTAAATTCTGGCCCCTATGAGGTTTTTGTGTGATATGAGGACAAATTTTGAATTTTCAAAGATGAAGCCCAAAAATGGACGAAAAATTTTTTGTTCAACCAATTCGGATGTAAAATCTCCCGCTGAATCCAAATTTGAAATTAAAAATGAAGGTTTGCATTTGAAATTGCAAAGTTGGACCTCTCATCTCGTATAAGCCTTTCTGGACCCAAAATCTTAATGGGGTTCAAGAATTACTAACTTCAGTATCGGAATATGAATTTTTGTATCCCTTTGAACAAATAACGCTGCATATAGGGCCGAAATATGGACGGAAAAATTTTTGGTTTCAACCAATTCGGATGAAAAATTTCCCGCTTAATCCGAATCAGTAATAAAACAGAAGGGTTTGCATTTGAAATCCGAAGTTCGGCCTCATATCTCATTTGAGAGCTTTCTGGTTCGGAAATTTGATCAGCCCATTTGGCTCCACGGACGAAAACACTAAAGACTTTAGTATGGCATTTCAGATTTTCCACCTGTGAGCGAAATAAATTCCTCGTTTTCAAACTACTATGAGTATTATCAAGTAAATAACTCATAAACTCATTCAAGGCGCCTTTTCGATTTTGAAGCGACGGCGCCTTATTATCAAAATGCTCACTTGAGACGATCGATAAAAAAAAATCTTCTACCGGTATAACGAGTTTAATTGAATTATTATTCAGTTGTTCGTGTACTAATAAAAATGGATTGATCGAGCAAATTCAAAAAGCCACCTCATAGTCTTGGCATCTTTTGGATTTCATACTCAATTACAGGCGACCTTTTGATTTTGAAGAAGAAAAATGTCAGCAGGGCCTGCTTTGCCGGCCCTGGCGGCGGCCCTGCTGTCAGATAACATATTCATTACGCGGTTCATTTGAATTTTGACTTGGTACTTATGTTATTTCCGATAGCTCAGTAAAAATGTAGAGAAAAGCAAACTGTATTTGCGGAGCGAAAGGCGAGTTCATGAGAAAAGAGGCGGTCAACAATGATGACTTACCAAATCTTCTAAGGCTGATGACTTGGAGGGCACTGCTACAACTCCCAGCTCTTCTCAGGGACCCTTGGCTGCGGGAAATCTGCCCCAACTTTCCGTTCTTAATATGAGGTGTTAAAAACACAATCAAAATGCGATGCAGAATTACACAATAGAAATAAGCGGTTTTCATTATCAAAAGCGTGGAATTATCTAAAACAAATAGCGAAATTTTAATCTGTAGGTACAGAAATAAGCGAGAGAAATCAAAATTCAAAGGCGTTTTTAACTCGTTTTCACTAGGAACCATCAATCGAATCGAATAATGAATGAATGTTCACATACATAAACAGTGTGCTGAGAAACAACAAACTATCGCGACAAGTCCTCATTGTTGACTGCGTTTATGCGGACTCCTTTGCAATTAGTCTTGCCCTCGCTACGTTTCAAACCAAACAACTTAGTTGAGTGTCTACCAACAAAATCGATTTCATACCAATCTCATATAACTTACACTAAATGAACATCAGTTCTCATCTACCTTATATTCGATCTACTTAATCAATTCATTCCGCTCCATTAACGAAACTATTCCTCCGTGGACGGTTTTCTTCGGTGATGTTAATCCTATCAACGAACCCGTTCCACATGGTGCACCTGTACAGTGAGGAGTCATCGATCCATCATGTGGATTCAAAGCACCTGATGCAGCTCTAGCAGGGGCGGAAATTCCGAAGACGATTTTCTTTCCGTCAATCTGATAATAGTTATTGTTTTCCACTTACCGGGACGCGCCTAACGTTAAGACCTGAACATTGGGAATTTATATTCAATTCAGTCAGACGCCCTGAAATGTCGTGCGGGATGATAGACGCCCGAATATGTCATCTTTTCGTATTGTTATTTCTGCATTCTCACTGCTCTCGAATTCTTTCGAGCTCTCCTAGCAAGTTCAAGGTATTTAGGAGATCGATGAGAATTTTCCGTTAGTAATCCTCTTTCTGTTGATTCCATGTGAATTGAACAGAAATTCTCTTCATTGTCGGATGGTAAATGTATCTCGAAGGTTTCCGCAATATGGTTTCGGAGTGGTTCAGCGAATGTCATTAAAAGGCGACCAGAGGCTTGTTGGACACAAAGACTAGATTATATTATGGAAATTCACATTATTATCATTATTGAAACTATTGCATGAAATTGAAAGAATTCCGGACTTGTTTGCCGTGATACATTAGGAGTAATTTAATCTTCAGAGGATTCTTGGTCTAAAGGTACGGTTTCGCTTATGCGTCGGACGCATGCAGCGACCGCCGAAAGTGGCTGCTGCGATTGTTGTATAGACTGTTCATAGGAAACAGCGAAGAAGCGGTTCCGTTTCTGCAGTCAACGCAGCAGTGGCTGCAGCATCCAAACGGCCCACTGCTTGCAGTACCAGTCTGTGCGACGTCGCTGCAGCGTGAATTAATTTATATAGAGGTTAAAATTGTTATTATTTATCGAAATGATAGAAAATGAGTGTTGAAAAGTTTTCGACGGACGAAGAAATGAAACTAATTGAATTAGTTTCCACAAATAGATGTTTGTATGATGCTTCTTATGCTGAAAGACAGTGTATGGCGAAAGATCGCGACAGAAATTGAAGGAAAAACAAGTAAAAGGAAATTTTTCCTTTATCATTTTTAATTTGAACTCTTTATGTGAATATAAAACAGTTTCATATAATTGAATATTAATTATTCCAAGCCCTACGTTCCTGTAACTATTTTTTCTTGTCAGGCAATTTGACCCTCGGACTGCGAATGCATCTACTCTGGCAAATTCTCCTTTTCTTCCTATTCTTATACATCAAATGCACAGCACGCCTTTTCTTATTTTTTCTTTTCATATACAGGGTGACACAGACTCATGGTACACCCCCATTTTCTCCCTTGTTTCTGCAGCTATATTTCTGAAATTCGGAACATTGAATATACTCACTATTTAGAAAAAATCCAATTTCCGATTTTGCCGAAAATGACATCCACTTTGGAACTTTGGATTGAACCGAGAGATACTTAAACTCGTCTGAACTCCATTATCGTGTTCGTATTGGTTATACAGAAAAATAGTTGATATGGATGGATACCCCACCGATGGTACTCTCGAATGACGTCAGAGTACCATTATGCTTCCATTTGACAAAACGAAGTTTCCAGTGAAAAAAGCTTTTGGTTTACTTTTCGGGCACGTATTTCAAACCACGATACTTTTTAAATCGAAATTACTATAGTGTAGCATTATTTTGATTATTTGGAATAATTTTAGGGAGTTCATGGCTCTCTAGATCGAAAAATAAAATGGGCGTAATGAAATATCAACTTTGAGGTATCATTAGATTGAGAAAATTATAGAGATTTTAAAAATGTAATAATATACCGGGTGTCCCATTTGAAAATCGAAAGTTGATGTCATTTCCGGAAAAACCAGAAGTTGTTTTTTTTCTGAATATTTCAAAAAGTGCCCTAGAGTGAGTATATTCAATGTTCCAAATTTCAAAAATATTACTACAGAAACAAAGGAGAAAATGGGGGTGTACCATGAGTCTGTGTCACACTGAATTTTAAAATAATTTAATTCTCCTCTTCTTCCGAAATATGAAGCGCAAGTACACTTCATCTTCGAATTCTCACTGTTGACTGTCGGCCGAGTAGTTTGACTGCAGATAAGGAAACCACTCCGACGTCACAGCGGACGCGAGCAGTAGCTGCTCGCAGCATTCACTGCATGCGTCCGACGCACAAGCGAAACCGTACCTTAAGATTGTACCTCGAACGCTGAAATTCTGACACCGACGTGTTCGAATCGGAAGCGTCATCTGCACACCGGTTATTGGCGGGAAAAGGTGGAGAGTCTACGAGCGCTATGCTGCTTGGTCCATCGCTCCCGCTTCTTATCGGCTTGATCTTTCTTTTTTCTCTCTTTGTAAGATTAAAGAAAAACTACGTTAATTTATAGCCCCACTTTAGGGGAACCAATTGTGTATGATTAAAGATGATTTGTGTAAGATAATGATTTAACACTAAATGCCCCATCTAGCCACAACATGAAACCACCTAACATCCATATAAGGTAAAAGGAGATAATATGCTTCTACTCCGGCTAATGATAATCAAGAAAAATTGACCTTGTGAAAGCTCTTGTCAAGAAGAGATTTTGGTATTAAATACGACGTTGTTTGATAGTCAATGAAGTTTTGACATGATCGAACTTCTACAAATAATGATAATAGATGAATTTGATAGCATTGACAACCGCTCTAGCCTTTTTCAACTATGTAATTCATCGTTGAATCCATATAAGCAACATCGGCATAATCAAGTATAGGGAGCAAACGTGAAACGGAGGTTTTTTATAATAGTTTCAAATGATGAAAAAGGTTTTCACGAGATGGATATGATGATGCAACGAGAGAATTCCACTCAAGGTTTCATTCTGAGCATATCCCAAGACATATGAAGACATTTCATGCATAATCAGGTTCAGACCAAGATTTCTGACATTCGAAACATGAGGAATCGTAGACGGTGTGCCGTTATGTTTATGTGTGCTACAAGTGCAGAAGGCATTTATATTCTTACATGAGTTCAAAATTCTAAAACGAGTGAAGTGGCGAGTTTTTGAATGAAACAGTGTTAGAATGAGCCTTCTATACGCGTATCATACATTATTTTCTCAAATTCGCTGAAAATATCTTTAGTTTAATGAAATATTGCAGTAAATAACGTTCAGTGACTTTTCCATTGAAAAATATTGATTGGCAGCACTCATAACTTTGACAGATTTTTAATAAATTTGTGGGAGGGGGACAACACCTTATCAATAAGTATTACTAAAATAGTGCTAGAGTTAAATTTTTTTCTAACATTTTATTGTTCTAGGAGATGTCGCAGAATGAACGGTTTGACACATAATTAGAGAAACATGATTTTTACGCCCATCAACCGAATTTGAGCTAATTTCGGACCCTATGACATTATGTTCTAGAGATATTGATATTAATCATGCATAAAAAAGATTAAGAAATTCTAGAAATGTCATCGTTATAAACCGTTGTACACTCCCGTGAAAATCTTCAGAGATAATAAGGATTTGAATCGTAACCTACTGTCTATATTATGTACGAGGTGTTTAAAAAAAAAATGATCCCATAATCCCATCTTTGGGATAGATAGAAAAATGGAAAATAATAGGGGTTTGATTAATGAGCGCCCGCAGGGGTGCCAGGGAGGCCCTGCTGAGATTCCGACTCGCTTCTTGTTTTCTAACAAAACCGAATACTGATTTCGTCTGCGTTTCATCAAATCATTATTTGCTCCTCCTGAGAAAAATTCTTCGGGCGCCCATGGTTTGATTGGTAAAAATTTCTCGTAACGCAATCCCTATTCAAAATATAGGACGTTGAGGGAGAAAAAATAAACTGATCGTACACATTCGTTTTTATAAAAACTTTCGTCGACTGTGGAATCGTTTGAAGAAAACTCACTCATCAAGTTGTCTTGTGGCATTTCCCTGCTGTACTCTTACGACTAGGGTAAAAGTAGGGATTTTGGGTCTGAAATAAAAAAAAAATATTGTAAGTCATCTATCCCGAAACGTTATGGGGTCATCTATCCCAAACCTATGGAATAGGTGAAGCACCTGTTTAGGTACAACGAATTTCTAGAGGGGCCGTTAGATTAATGATTTAAACCTTTATGAAAACAAACCCAACCTTCAACTTTCTCAGACACAATATCGACTTTTAGCAGATTTCTAATAAACAATGGATCAAACTGAACACTTTGCGAACTTTCCGACACTTACCTTCATCAAAAATATCTTGTAACTTCATCGCACTTTAAACACGATTTTTCAGAAACGGCAAGAGTAAAACGTCTGCATCCACAATTCTAAGGCAAATAGAGCGCACCGAAATCGCGACGTCTCTCCCGCCGCGTCATGTTCCCTGTTTACATAAACAAGAGATCTTGAAGTTTGCCAATATTCAAAAGGCAGTTCTAATAGCCCTTGAAGGGCTACGTAATGATAAAAGGAACGTTTCCTACGAAAAATCATATCAATGGACACCACCAGACATTTATTCTAGAATTCTTGAAATTTTTCAACGAGCAACGAGGTTGAGAATATACTGAAAGCTGGAAAGTGTACCTAATATGATTGATATATCGAATACTTATATCCTGTGTGTGGAGGGAAATCGAGTCGATTAATAAGTTCACAATTTCAATATTGATTCTCTTCGGATTTTTCTACGCATAGGGTACTTTGACCAATCTAATAACCAGTTATAGCGAAAAACTAGATCTTAGTTTCATAATAATAATCCTACACAAAGTATTTATGGATTTCTTCCGAAATTCACAAGATATTGTCTTTCATGAGGTTTCGAATCAAGGAACACACTTCTTATGATGGCAGTTCTAAAAAACAAATTATTTCGGCGACAAAAATTCGCAATCCGACGCGAAAAAGAAGTTAGAATACAATAATTATTCACAAATTGATGCAGCGTCGAGTTGAGTTCCTCACATATCTCACAATTTTCTTCGAAAAATTTCGTCAATGAAAAAATGCAGAATGAAGCTCTGGTCATATTTTTGCTGTCTAGTGAAAGTAAAAATAATTTCAGTTGATAGAATTTTGTACTCAGAATTTCAATTGTTCTGAAATCTGTGTCAGTTAATTATTCCGAATTACAGTTAATCCTGCACAAGGGAATATTATGGGGTTACCCATATTTCTTTCTCGTTGAGAAATGCAACTTGGTCTAATTATTATCACAAAAATTGAGTGATAAAAATACGCCATTCCCCTATGACGTCTTTTTCCGATTGAAACAATTCAATAAGAGATATGGAAGTGATTCGTCCTTGAAAGAAGCCGAGGAGTTGTGGTTGAGTGGATGTGGATATCCCCAAAATACCCTAGGGATTCGACGTACGCGATGGCAGATTCGGGCGTTTAGGAACACGACCAAGAAGTGACACAAGACAACCTGACGGAGCAATCCTTCAGATTGCTCTCTCGCTTTGACACATAGTTTGTTCATCAATTCGTAATGCGAGCCCAGAGGGATATCTTGTTCTGGTAGAGTATATGCCTACTGAATGATTTACCGCCCTCCTCGCAAGGTGATAAATAGTTGCTCCTGAAAGCTGAATGTCACTTACATAAGTGGCCACCCGACAGTGACGTCAAACAAATGTTTTGTCGCTTTTTGGAACAACGCGAGTGAACAGCGTTTATTATTCATCACGTTGAATTGTACAAAGTTGCATCGCCGTGACAGAAGTTGAAATCAATTAATCTGTCTGAAACGATGGGTTTCGGTATACACAGAAGATAACAAATATTTTTCAGGCTGACAGAGGACACTTTTCAACGTTTCAATCGGCTATCAATTATTTTTTCGGTTAACTGGAATTTACCATAGGACTGAGAGGATATTCTGGAAATTAACTGGAATGTTATAGGGGTTTTTCATATTTTGTGCATTCGCAGCTACAGTATTCAGTAGTTATGTTCCGAGTGCATGCCAAATACTCAGAAATTCCCGACGGCGAGAAAAATATCCGATAATTCAGCAAGTACAAGGGATACCTACCTGAAGGGCAGTTTTCGAAAAAAATGAAATATTCAGATACAAACTGCAATTGAAATGAATAAAATCTTTCCGATTAACAACTAAAATATTCATCTAAAACAAATACATACCCGATTATTCTGACCCTACAAAAATATTTCAAAATATTAATTAGTTGCTAGGTAATTTGTATCATATGCGCAAATTCCCTTTCAAAAATTGGTATGCCTGGAAATAATTAGTGGAGTTCAAAAAACTGTTTTAATCATTCTCTTAGGCCTCTAATGAGAGTAGTTTGAGCTTTGCCCCAATTTCCCAGTGGAGCGGATGTCGTGACGTTCGAAAACCTCAAAATTTTCGGACTATTTTAAGTTTTTCTCGAATAGCTCCTTAACTAAACACTTTATGAGGAACCTTGTGATTTGCATAAGTGTTCAGCATTAAATTCTGCTTCTAGAAAGTACTACGACATAATATTTCGAGCAAGTTGTTTTAAAGAAATCACACGTCAAAATATGGCAAATTTTTACACTTTTCGAAAAAACATATTTTTACTATAAAACGTTAACTACCTATAAAACTACGAACTTAAGAACGAAATGTCATAGGATAAGAGTTGAAGACTATCATATTGTAATAAAAACGAAACGCAACCCCTCCAAACCACAATTTTGAATCGCGCAGTAGCATCCTGCTGAGGATGCTGATGATTTCATCGTAGCTAGTGATGTTGATTCAGCTCAGCAGTCTCATGAGTGTGTGGATAATGTTGTGAAGAACACTGACCTTCTTGTTATTTTGATTGTTCCAGCCCCTATATATACCAACATATTTTTACTAGGACCTGGCAAAGGCAAGCAATGTCGTCTTTTCTCCTTTACCCTACAAGTTTTCATCTAGTTCGAAAACATTATTATTACCTCATGCTTTTAATGGCTGCGACACTACGTCATCAATTTTCGGTAAGGCAAAAATGAAATTCCTTAAGACGTTTGAAATCAACACAAACCTGCTGAAAGCAGCAGAATTGTTCAGCAAATCTATTGCCTCTGCCGATAAGTTCGACGAGTCAGGAAAGAAATGCATGGCATAGAATAGATTTGAAATGATTTGAAGCAATTTAAAGTGTTATGGTACGAAAAACTCGAAAACTTGTTAACCAAACCTTCATTTAAGTATGCCTATGTGCCTCCAAAGGAAGCAGTACCTCCATAACACTCACAAGTTACGTTTTAACAGGTAATAAAAATATGTAATATATTGTTCTTGAGTAGTGATGAGTTGAATGAGGAATAATGTGTTGTTTCTCGAAACAAGAAGGAACAAGTAGTGCAAGGGAGAAGACAATTTATCGCCTTGCTTCCTTTTTGTCAGGATTGAGTAAAAAATTTTGATGCACATAGGGCTGGAGTAGTCGAATTAACAAGAAGGTCAGTGTCCTTCTCAACAATAACCACACACTCATGGGACTGCCGAGCAAGTTCAACAGCACAAGTTAATATTGAATGATCGGCATTCTTAGTAGGATGATCTACGAGATTTAACATTGTGAATGGGAGGGGCCAGGTTACGTTTTTATCACAATTTGATGGTCTACAACACTTGACTACATTTCATTCTAAAGCTTCTAGTTCTAGAGATATTTTACGTTACATAATGAAAAAATGTATTTTTTTCAAAAATTGTAAAAATTTGCCACATTTTGACGTATGATTTTTATGAAACTACCTATCCAAAACATGTCATCGTAATACTTTTTAGAAGCAGAATTTAATGCTGAACACTTTTGACCACGGCAAAGTTTTTGATTAAGTGCTTAGTTCAGCTATTCGGAAAAAAACTAGAACAGTCTGAGAATTTTGAGGTTTTTCGAACGCTCCACTAGGAAATTGGAGCAAAACTCAAACTTCTCTTAGTAGAGGCCCATAGGAATGATCAAAAGAGTTTCCAGAACTCTACCAATTATTTTCATGGAAAAGTCTAATTTGCATTGACTCAAGATGAGTTGCCAGCGGCGTACTGGTAAGAGTTCGAGGCTGACATACGTACATGAACATTGATAGATTCATAGCTTTTATTTGAAACTATAAAGATTTCTCAGTAAACGATTTTTCGGATTGTGTTGAAATGAAAAAAAAAATTTTGGAAGGTGCGGGGGAATTCTGGACTTTGCATTTCATGTGATTAGGATAGGAAGTGCTTAATAGGTCTTTATTGATATTTCATGTTCAGGTCACCTCAGGATTTTACATTAAACCAAGGCTGGAATCTTCTTAAGTATGGTGGAATACCTATATTCATGAATGGTAATGAGAATTCGAGATGTGTTCAGGTAGGGGAGGAAGTAGTAAAGGCTTACTACAGAATTTCATTAATCAAAACGCAAAACAGAGGGACGGTAAAATTAAATAAAGCTCATAACATTGCTTCTGCAGTCTTGTGCTACTAGACTCAGATCTACCTATACCATTTCCAATTGTAATTCAGTAATTCTCAATTGACATTCAGAAAACATCACTTTTATTTGAAATAGGTCAATTGTTTTTTAGATAACATCAAATGCAATTCAGATTAGTCATCTGAATTTCAGAATGTCATATGAATTTCAGATTAGTCAATTGAATTCCAGAAAACATCAAATGTAATTCAGATTTGTCATTTGAATTTTCCAAATAATCAATTGTATTTCAGAAAACATTAAATGTAATTCAGATAACATACTGAACTGAGTTTGAGGTATGCGCAATTGTAGCAAATGTAGTTCAGATATCACACTCAATTGAATTTGAGATATTTCAGAAATCGCAATTTGAAATTCATTTTATACACACTGTGATACCAGATGCCATTTCAGAAGGTATCAATTGTAGGTGATTCGGAAACAAAACCATAATAATAAATGAATTTTAATCGTCACCTGAAATATTTAACGTTTAACACAAAACTAAAAAAATTCTAATCTATACTGGCATGTCTGCCATCGCATTCGCATCTCAGCTCGGTCAATAATGGTCTAAGAGCCAGCGTTCGGCAGACTTACGGTATTTTAGCAAACTTCATATTAATGTCAGGTATACTATGACACCTACCGTAGGTGAAATGGGGATTCGCTATGCTCGGCGATGGTTCCTTGGAGCGTGGCCGGAAGTCCAAAAACGAGAAAATTGGGTTTTTCAACGTGATAGTAGCATGTCTGCCTTTTTGATATATTGTACTATACACTTTTCTATATCCAACAATTCAATGGCAGACATTTATTCCGGTTCCAAGTGTAATCTCTAGGTTCATGAAAATCGAAAATTTCATAAAAAATAACTTTATTTTAGCAAGGCTGAAAATAATGTATGTTATTCATATGTTTATCGAATACACATATATGACGAGGCAGACAGATAGGTCAGTTCTAACGTGCAGGCAGACCACATAATACTTTCGGTGTCGTGCTGATGAGAACGTACGATTCTTTCTGTTTTACTCCTCATTTCATTATGAACTATTGTTTGAGCAATGCTGCAATTTACACGTGGTATTCATACTATAATCATGTATACATATTGAAATAAAACAGACAGATATATCGGTTCTAACATATAGGCAGACGGCAGACCACATAATACATTCGCTGTCGTGTTAATGAAATTGTTAGATTTTTACTATTTTACTCTCCATTTCATTGACAACTACTGTTTCAGCAGGTCTGCAATTCACACATGCTACTCAAACTATCATAATCTATACACCATAAAAAAAACAGACAGACATATCTGTTCTAACCTGTAGGCAGACAAAAAAATGCATTCTCTGTCGTGTTAATGAAAGTGTGAGATTTTTACTTTTACTTTTCTACTTCACATTTCAACGAGAACCAATGTTTTAGCAATGCTGTAATTCACACATGGTATTCATATTTTCATTTTGTATACATAATAAAACAAAAGAGACAGATATATCGGTTCTAACATGCAGGCAGACAACAAAATATATTCGCTGTCGTGATAATGAAAGTGTGAGATTTTTACTTTTATTTTTTTTCTCCACATTTCAATGAGAACCAGTTTTTTAGCAATGCTTTAAGTCACAAATGGTATTCATATTATCATTATGTATACATAATGAAACAAAACAGACAGATATATCGGCTCTAAAATGCAGGCAGACAACAAAATACATTCGCTGTCGTGTTAATGAAAGTGAAAGATTTTTACTTTTTTACTCTACATTTCACTGGAAAATACTACTTCAGCAGGTCTGCAATTTAAACATAGTATTCATATTATCATAATCTATACACGATTAAACAAAACTGACAGATATATCGGTTCTAACATACAGGCAGACAACAAAATACATTCCCTGTCTTCTTAATGACAGTGTGAGATTTTTACATCTACTTTTTTACTCTTCATTTCACTCAGAAACACTGTTTCAGCAGGTCTGCAATTCATACTTTCATAGTCTATACAAAATAATAAAAAATAGGTAGATATATCGGTTTTAACATGCAGGTAGACAACAAAATACATTCGCTGTCGTGTTAATCAAAGTGTGAGATTTTTACTTTTACTTTTTTACTCCACATTTCAATGAGAACTAGTGTTTCAGCAATGCTGTAATTCACACATGGTATTCATACTATCACAGTTTATACACAACAAAAGAAAACAGACAGATATATCGGTTCTAACAAGCAGGCAGACAACAAAATATATTCGCTGTCGTGATAATGAAAGTAAAAGATTTTTACTTTTTTACTCTTCATTTGACTGGAAAATACTGCTTCAGCAGGTCTGGAATTTGAGCATAGTATTCATATTATCATAATCTATATACAATTAAACAAAACTGACAGATATATCGGTTTTAACATACAGGCAGACAACAAAATACATTCCCTGTCTTCTTAATGGAAGTGTGAGATTTTTACATTTACTTTTTTACTCTTCATTTCAGTGGGGAACACTGTTTCAGCAGGTCTGCAATTCATACATGGTATTCATACTTTCATAGTCTATACAAAATAAGAGAAAACAGATAGATATATCGGTTTTAACATGCAGGCAGACAACAAAATACATTCGCTGTCGTGTTAATGAAAGTGTGAGATTTTTACTTTTACTTTTTTACACCACATTTCAATGGGAATCAGTGTTTTAGCAATGCTGTAATTCACACATGGTATTCATACTATCATAGTTTATACACAACAAAAGAAAACAGACAGATATATCGGTTCTAACATGCAATCAGACAACAAAATATATTCGCTGTCGTGATAATGAAAGTGTAAGATATATTTGTCTGTTTTGTTTCATTATGTATACATAATGATAATATGAATACCATTTGTGACTTACAGCATTGCTAAAAAACTGGTTCTCATTGAAATGTGGAGAAAAAAAATTAAAAGTAAAAATCTCACACTTTCATTATCACGACAGCGAATATATTTTGTTGTCTGCCTGCATGTTAGAACCGATATATCTGTCTGTTTTGTTTTATTATGTATACAAAATGAAAATATGAATACCATGTGTGAATTACAGTATTGCTAAAACATTGGTTCTCGTTGAAATGTGGAGTAGAAAAGTAAAAGTAAAAATCTCACACTTTCAATAACACGACAGCGAATTTATTTTGTTGTCTGCCTGCATGTTAGAATCCATATATCTGTCTGTTTTCTTTTGTTGTGTATAAACTGTGATAGTATGAATACCATGGGTGAATTACAGCATTGCTGAAGCATTGGTTCCCTGTCAAATGAAGAGTAAAAAAGTAAAAATCTCACACTTTCATTTACACAACAGCGAATATATTTTGTTGTCTGCCTGCCTGTTAGAATAGATATATCTATCTGTTTTCTATTATTTTGTATAGACTATGAAAGTATGAATACCATGTATGAATTGCAGACCTGCTGAAACAGTGTTTCCCAGAGAAATGAAGAGTAAAAAACGTAAATGTAAAAATCTCACACTTTCATTAACACGACAGCGAATGAAGTTTTTGTTTGCCTACATGTAAGAACCGATATATCTATCTGTTTTATTTCATTGTGTAGAGATTATGAAAATATGAATACCATGTGTGAATTCCAGACCTGCTGAAACAGTGTTTCCCAGTGAAATGAAGAGTAAAAAAGTAAAAATCTTACACTTTCATTATCACGACAGCGAATATATTTGTTGTCTGCCTGCATGTTAGAACCGATATATCTGTCTGTTTTCTTTTGTTGTGTATAAACTGTGATAGTATGAATACCATGTGTGAATTACAGCATTGCTAAAACACTGGTTCTCATTGAAATGTGGAGTACAAAAGTAAAAGTAAAAATCTCACACTTTCATTAACACGACAGCGAATGTATTTTGTTGTCTGCCTGCATGTTAGAACCGATATATCTGTCTGTTTTCTATTATTTTGTATGGACTATGAAAGTATGAATACCATGTATGAATTGCAGACCTGCTGAAACAGTGTTTCCCATTGAAATGAAGAGTAAAAAAGTAGATGTAAAAATCTCACACTGTCATTAAGAAGACAGGGAATGTATTTTGTTGTCTGCCTGTATGTTAGAACCGATATATCTGTCAGTTTTGTTTAATTGTGTATAGATTATGATAATATGAATACTATGTTTAATTTGCAGACCTGCTGAAGTAGTATTTTCCAGTGAAATGTAGAGTAAAAAAGTAAAAATCTTTCACTTTCATTAACACGACAGCGAATGTATTTTGTTGTCTGCCTGCATTTTAGAACCGATATATCTGTCTGTTTTGTTTCATTATGTATACATAATGATAATATGAATATCATTTGTGACTTAAAGCATTGCTAAAAAACCGGTTCTCATTGGAATGTGGAAAAAAAAAATAAAAGTAAAAATCTCACACTTTCATTATCACGACAGCGAATATATTTTGTTGTCTGCCTGCATGTTAAAAAAGATATATCTGTCTCTTTTGTTTTATTATGTATACAAAATGAAAATATGAATACCATGTGTGAATTACAGCATTGCTTAAACATTGGTTCTCGTTGAAATGTGGAGTAGAAAAGTAAAAGTAAAAATCTCACACTTTCATTAACACGACAGCGAATTAATTTTTTTGTCTGCCTACAGGTTAGAACAGATATGTCTGTCTGTTTTTTTTGATGGTGTATAGACTATGATAGTTTGAATAGCATGTTTGAATTGCAGACCTGCTGAAACAGTAGTTGTCAATGAAATGGAGAGTAAAATAGTAAAAATCTAACAATTTCATTAACACGACAGCGAATGTATTATGTGGTCTGCCTATATGTTAGAACCGATATATCTGTCTGTTTTATTTCAATATGTATACACGATTATAGTAGGAATACCACGTGTAAATTGCAGCATTGCTCAAACAATAGTTCATAATGAAATGAGGAGTAAAACAGAAAGAATCGTACGTTCTCATCAGCACGACACCGAAAGTATTATGTGGTCTGCCTGCATGTTAGAACCGACCTTTCTGTCTGCCTCGTCATATATGTGTATTCGATAAACATATGAATAACATACATAATTTTCAGCCTTGCTAAAATAAAGTTATTTTTTATGAAATTTTCGATTTTCATGATCCTAGAAATTACACTTGGAACCGGAATGAATGTCTGCCATTGAATTGTTGGATATAGAAAAGTGTTTAGTACAATATATCAAAAAGGCAGACATGCTACTATCACGTTGAAAAACTCAATTTTCTCGTTTTTGGACTTCCGGCCACACTCCAAGGAACCATCGCCGAGCATAGCGAATCCCCATTTCACCTACGGTAGGTGTCATAGTATACCTGACATTAATATGAAGTTTGCTAAAATACCGTAAGTCTGCCGAACGCTGGCTCTCAGTCTATAATATTTTCCAGATATATTAGTCTTTTTTCAATTACCCTGGTGGCACACAGGTGGAATTCTGAGGTTTGTTTTTATGTAAGTTCTTATTTTCGATCATAAAATTTCAATTGGATTGAGCATGGGAGAATAAGGGCTCATCCGCAGCAGTACTGCTACTGTTTGGGTGATTACGGTCTCCAATCTCGAATGGCATGCAGAATTATCATAGACGAACACTCAATCTGATAACTAGTTCCTCATATCTTGTTACAAGTGCAGCAAACCCTCAACCCATTCATTTGCTGAAGGCGCTGAGAATGAACCTCGTAGTCTCTAAATGGCTAATACACCAGCTGCCAATTGCATATCCAATTAAATATGTACTCAATTTGATTAATTTTCATTAGGTGTGCTTCCTGAAGCTGCGGTGTTAGGTGAGGAATCGATTGAGATTATATTGGTTTTATTCATACATGGAAAAATACCTGATTAAATATGATGATTTATGATTGTCGATATGATAACCATTATGAAAATTAGTATTATATGACTCAAAATCCGAATCAAATTGAAATAATATTCGAAATTTCTGAATTAAAAATTAAGATTTCTGAAATACAATTGACCGATCATTTCATATGACATATTCTGAAAATCAATTGACTGATCTGAATAACATTTGATGTTTCCTGAAATTGAAGTGACTAATCAGAAATACAATTGACGGTTTCTGAATTACATTTTGAAATGGTCAGTCAGCAATGGAATCATCAAAATTGTAGACAAGATATGCTCTTGCAAGGCTTGATCAGGTGGAGCTTGCGAACATATATCTGGTGTTTTGATAGGCAACTCGTGGAAAACAATGAGAGCCAATGCCATCACAACGAAATTTTTCAATCCTGAGAATCACATTGCGATACACAACTATAATCATATTTTCTACTAGAACCGGTCATTTTTCACTGAATTTTGAGTTCCCTAATTATAATGAAAGATAATATAGAATAATTTTAAATGGAAAAAATCGACAAAGTAACATAACTTTTGATATATTTCAAATCGAACTAATGTACTCATCCATAGTCCAAAAAGATACACCGGAGTATCGTTTATTTTGAATTTCTTATAGTCATCATAATTATAAAAAAAGAATGTCAGCTTCCTTTTTTTTATGACCAACGATGAACGTTTTCAGTTAGATCGTAGCTAATCGAATGAACCAACGGGAAGATAGGTAAATCGTGAAATTTTATAGAAGAATATATAGCACAATATTGCTCAGAAGATTGATTTATTGAATTACAGAAGAATAAGGAACCAAATAACTACAGAATCTCAATCACCAACCAAAATCAGGTAGCTTTCCGAGAGTTCTTTCCAGTTGTTCAAACATATTCGCAGGGTAATAAATCCGGACTGTAGGTAGAATGTTGCAGTAGCTCCCACTCCCATTATTTCTCTCGGAAATGCGGGTTTCACTTGTGTTTTCAGAACGTTGCAGTAGTATGCATCTTTGATGGTACGTTGGGTGCACAGATTGCTCCTCCGAAATGAGTTGTTCTACGCGACGAATGTTGTCTGGTATGATGCTAGTGCGCGGTCGACGATCATGTGGCTCATTATCGACGGTTTTACGGCCATACTTGAATGCTTTGGTCAATCTAAACATGTCAGTCCTACTCAGACACTCACTACCGAATTGTTTTCGCAGATGATGAAAAATTGTTGTATTTTCAAGGTCTCCCCACACATATTTGGATCACCCTCCGTAACTTAATCTCTCTGAGAGTGGGTTCTATCATATTGACTTTTATCAGAAATGATGAATAATTAGGTTCAGCACAAAAAGGGTTATTCATTCAGTATTATAGTAGTCAATGCTTCGCAGAAATATTCAACCGGTAGAAGCATATGACTGTGCTTATATAATATGATTTATATTTCACCTTCAACTCATTTAATTTATGACCCATAAAATTGAGTGGAGTTTCATTTAGCAATTCGATTTGTTTATGCTACGGATACATCATTACTTCCTATCATTGCTCTCAGCTCGTTTCAAGTTAATCAAAAGATTCTACCAGAAACTTTAGATGATTCATATACAACGTACAATATGGGTATCGGAAATTTTGTTTAAGCGATGATGCTCACTGCTTTGATGTTGTTTTCGTTACTGACCGTAGAAACATACGGTACCTATTCAGTTGGCTTTTCCAGAAAGTAATTGCAATATAATTTCGTCTCTGATATTTTAGATGAGAGAATACGGGAAAACAAGCCTTTTAGTGGAAATGGCGTTCCTAGAATCCTATGAGAACACTATTGTACACTCTACTACTGGTCGATATATTTGTGTCTTGAAAGTATGTTAGACCGGTATATGGATTAGGACGAAATATAACATGAAAATGATTCAAGGACAAAGTAGATGAAAACTATTTCTGATTTCGATTGAATTAATGCACCAACACAAATACAAAATTCGAGAAATACCCAAGTGTTGGAATTGCATTCTGCAACGTTGGGTTTTACGAAATACTTTCTCCATTTCAGTCAAGTTTTGTGAAATACCATCGAAATCCATGTTATATTCAGATAATATTCCGTAGTAGGGCTGAAGGTTATTGGATAATTATTTATTTATTTTTCATTTCCTAGTGACTTTGAATGGTTTTTTGGCAGTTGGCGAGACTGTTACGAAAATTGACTGACTAGGAAATTTGAATTCCCGTATTATGAAAATTGATAGGATCGAAAGTCTTTATTGACAACTACGAAACGAACTTTAAATAATGCGGTACTGAGTTCACTACAGCACTGTTTTTAGTGCTGTGACTAACTCATTACAATATGTACTGAAATAGATGAATGTATTTGAAAACATAATTTTTCAATTTTTTCTTATACATTTTTGAGCACACAGATATGAAATTGAAGTAGAAAATTTTTAGTATACATGGTGAATTCACTGAGTAGATTTCATTCTGCTCATTTCAGGATATGAGGATGTATTAACAAATGACAGATTCTTGATACGATCTGATATACTGCTCCACAAGAGTGAGGGATATCGTATTCAATCGTTTTGAAAAGTATGTAATCCTCGAGAAAATTTTCCCTGAAGATTACACACTTCTCGAAACAATTGAATACAATATCGCCGAGGATATCCCTTACTCTTGTGAAGCAGTTTATTTACTGATCATATTATCTTCAGATATCAATAACTGAAAATAATGTTCCATTACGGAAATCAATATCATGAATATAAATCTTATTTTTCTGATCGTTGAAAAAATTCAACCTTCTTATCATCTCATTTTCCGGAATATCTATCTATTTTATCAGGTTATGGACGCCAACACAAAAGATCCGATAAACGTTATGCAGAGATTCTATTCTCCTTTTGAACTCTATATTACATTTTCTTAGACTTAAACTCCAAATGTTCTGGGAAATAAATGCACTGGGCCAAAAATTAAATTAATAAATGTTGAGAAGGCTGGAAAAATCGTCAGCATGATGAAGCGAATCCTTTCATTTAACAAGACTCTCAGGTACGTCTGAATGCAGTCTAAATTTATCATCATTAAATTGTTCTGGATTCCGCCCATGGAGAATGAATACAACAAAGAAGTTATTAATTCTTTCTCGCGTTCTGGGTTAGATGTGATGAAATTCTTTCCGAGTAGAACAGAATCCTGCTCGGCTTTCTATGGTATTCCTCATTGTTTTATCTTCTTGCATTGAGTAACGCCAAATAATTAAATTTTTTTCAACGATATCCCTGAAAAATTCGAATGTATGAGTTTGTCGAAACACGAGCATGGCTTTCGGACGGGCAGAGCAATCCAAACTGTCGCTGCCGAATTAATTGAATTTGCCTGTAACTGTTTGGATGAAGACAAGTATTTGGCTGGAATGTTTTTCGACGGGCTCTCGATTGTTCACAGTGTTTATTATTCACGTAAACTATCATTCTAGAACTGATTCAATGGTAGGACCCATCCCTCTATGTTTTATTACTATTATTATTATTGATGGAAGAAGATACTGGGTGAACCCAAATTTTTTTTGTCTTTAGCATCGCTTTTTCATATCGACGATATTATTAAAGTATTCATTGAACTGGTACGGTATGTTCGCTCTTATTAATAATTATATTAATGAGAGCGAACATAAGGCTTAACTAATGCCGAACTAACACTGCAGTGGCAACTCTGCCAACACGTGTTAAATGAAACGCCAAACTCCTGATGGTACTACGGATAGATAATAACAAAAGGTTTAATAGGACCAGATCATAAAATGAATAATATATTAAATATTTTCCCAGAGAGGAATCCAGTTCGCATAAATATATTCTATGCCTCATCATTTTCTCGGAAGGACAAAATTGCGTATTATTTAATATTTCCTAGAGCTCACATTTCCCGTTGACAAAATAATCATTTTGCCACGCTGCGAGAAAGACACATAATATACTTAATTTAATGTCACAAATTTTGCATTTCAAGAGTAATGGACGGGAATATTTGAATATGCGGAGCGAAATGATATTTCATCATGCTCTTTCTTGCCCTCCGGTACAATGCTCTTTTCTACATTATGCAAGAATGATGGGGTCTCTTTTATCTGCAGCCTAGAAAGGGGACATACACATTTATTGTGTTAGATAAACAGTTGGTGATAATAATGCTTTGTTTATTTTTAAATCGATATAACACTGATATCGGACAAGACTTTTATGAATTTGCCTTCAATTCAATTTGCTTTCTTGAAAGACTTCAATAGACTCCTACTCCTTAGTATCTGCCCAGACGGCACCCTATATTCCCGGAATATTCCTCCAATCTGCCATTAAGCCAAAAGATATTGCAATATGCGAGGCATATGCCAGATATATATCAAATATATCTGCTCTCAAAGGAATATTCCAAATATATGCCATCCCAGATATGTCTGGTATATGCTATGGGAATATCTATATGATATGCGTTTAGAATATTATTCAATAGTATTTATTGGTATATATACATGAATCTTCATGGAATATTACAAACGTTACAAAACCCTTTTTGAACGATAATTGTGTGTAGGCACTACCACTACCTCGATTTTGCTTTTGTTCCGAACTCATCAATAATTGATGAGTTTGCTATTTTCCAGTAAACTGTTAAAGAACTACAAACTTTCTATATAGATTATATTTTCGAGGAATCGCAGTTATCATCAAGTTAATTATAGTTGGATTCAAGTTAAAAAATAACACTTTCATTCGCTTAATAATTTGATCTTATTTATTAAACTGAGTAAACAATGGAATCAATGATTTGTAATTTATTTATATGATTGATACAATGAAATGAAAGAGCAGGCAACAAATTAAACGTTTTAATTTGTGAAAAATGGACATGCTATCGACTGAGAGTCGAGTGACTTTTTAAATGATTGAAATGTTCGATGAAACAGAAAAAGAGGTCCATTATGATTTTGATCTTATAGGAAAGAGATCAAATATATATTTTCAATAAATGGAAAAACAATATATGATATTCGAGCAGATATGTGAAAAGGGCGTAGACAAGTTGTCAAAAATCATATATGATAATCAAATATTAGTCAGCAGAGGTGAGAGTAGCTTATTCCACTGGAGGATCGAATCACTTGTGCTCATATTTTTGTTTTCATGAAGCTGCCCTGTGGTGACAGAGATGTCTGGAACTTAGAATCTTTCTAGTTCAACTTAATACTTCTTGCTTTTCATTGAACCAAATACATTGCATTTCAAACATTTCAGAACCATTGTAGGTTGAGGAAGTTATGTGGCCACCACCACCATATTTTCGCCCTTTCTAGATATTTCCTTGAATTTTATCAAAATATCTGACAGAAATACCAATGACATTATTTCTTTACAGGAATAAAACTACTCCTTTATAAATAAAAAATTAACTATTTTCTGGCCTCTACCCATTCTTAACTCCTGCAATTCTATCCCTGAATTTACCGATAAGAATATCAAATTTCGATTTTACTGATTTGACTTTTTCTTATGGATGTAAACATTACGTCACGACGTTTTCAGTCAAAATATTCATATTTTTGTTTTGTGGTCTTGGATTGAGGTTATTTGTGTTCTGTGATTAGCAGTTTCAGTTTGGCGTTCCAAACTTCCAAAATGGTCGTCACGTCACGGTGGTGACATGAGTTGAAAGAGTCTTATTGAAAAATTATTAAATTGTGTGTGGAGTTGAAAATATGTTATTGTTTGAGTATTATGTGATAAATAGTTTGTGATGCAGCCGAGCACATGATAAAAGATAAGACAGGCAGACAAGAGCATGACTGTAGGAGCGTGAATATCAAATCAGCGTTGGTAGGTACTCTTATATATTTGGAATGCTTGAAAAAGGTTTTCGTAATATGCCAATCACTTGTCAGTGGTTTATCTTTGGTTATGTGTATTTACGTTTTTTCAGGTCAAAGAATTGGGGACTTTACAGTGAGGAAGTGATAGAAAGGATATTTCCTATATTTTAGTTGGGTTGGGAAAAAGGCAAAAACTAACTTTTCATCCCTAATAAAATTGTGCAATGTTCTCAAAGGTATAATATAAATAATTTCAGTGATCATAAAACCCATTTTATGTTTTAATAATATTTTCAGAGGTTCTTAAACAGAATGAAAATACTAAATTTGTTACTGAAAAATGGCTCTACGTTGTGCAGATAGCTCAACCAAAATTTTGCTTTCATTCCAAACGTAAAAACTACAAGAGCATGAGTGGAGGAGCTTCTCAGGTGTAGTAAGTCTCACCCAAGCAGTATATCGTAATTTTGTTTCTGCAAGCAAAAAGGCTGTACAGGTCGAAAATATTAGTGGCATCAATACGGATTTAGGCCCTAAAAATCAAAAAGAGGGATCGTCTTCGAGAAGGAAGGTTGCCTCGATATAAATTGCCAACACTGCCTACTAAAATTCAAAGTAAGTTTATAAATATTAAATAATTAGAACAGATTCCACTATTACTATAGCAGTAGACAGCCTCTTATCTTGAAAATCTCAGAATCACTGGTTTTTTTCAGGGCCAAAATCAAAGAATTCCAAGGAAAAAGGCGAGGAAGACCAAAAGCTACCTGGATGAGCGGCATACAGAAGACGATGTCTGAGAGACCGGGAGAATGGGTGTTGATAGAAGGGACTGGAGTCTGGGAATTGGAAGGCCTGGGATGTTATAAACACGGATATCTATATCAGCACCCCAAAGGTAAAGTGTGTCAAGTCATAATATCAAAATTAGACAAATGAGAGATTTTTCAGTTCGATCATTGTTTCAAAGAATGTGTACTGCCATTACTTGGCGTCTTCATAAACCTAGGGAGTCAAAAATGTGTTCCACTAGCTAGAATTTACTAATGTGAATCCAATATTCTATATAGGTCGTGTCTGAAAAAATGTGACTTAACACACTTTACCTCTGAGGTGCTGATATATAGATATAATGTCGGTTTTACAAAACTTTGTTAGTACCGTTTAATTAACTGGGGCCACCACGATTCGTAGAAATTTCAAAACGAGTAATTCGATTTGTGAAACCGACCCATAATCTGATGAGTCGATTTCAAATGGCTGTTTTGGTTGGTTAACGGTTGACCGCTCGGTTCATAAATGACAACGTCAAACGAACTGCGCTTTCGAATTCTGTTCAAATTTTGGAGAAACATCTGATTTGAGACGTCACCAGAATGTCATTCGAATGCGGTTGGTCCAAAACTGACGGACCAATCTATGAACCAACCAAGAACCAGTCATTTGAAATCGCCTCTAGTTCACAAACCAAATAATTGAAGTCCACAGTTCAATATTTAAATCATTTAAAATATTACCTCATTGTGTTTTCCCTATTTTTTAGTTTAATTCATCAAATGTTAATTTTTACTTATTCTTAGTATTGTTTTGTAAAATACTAAGTTGATTTATATTTATATTTTTACTTTATGTTCATTTTTATGATTTAATGTGATAATTTTGTTAATTATTGTTATTGTACAAAATATTCTTAAAACTGTAATAAATTTTTTTGAAACAATCTAATCAATGCATTATTATTTAGTACCGCTACAAAAATTTACATATATTTGAATATATACAAAGATATTACCAGCATATGGCATGGACAAATCAGGAGATAAAAAGATATTGCCAGCATATATGTAAGGGAGATATTCATAGATGAATCTGTATGGCATATGCCATGGAGATATTTTTGAAGATTATGAGATATTCCTGGCAGATGTTTCATGGTGACCTTGGATATTCCTGCTATCTGCCAGGCTTATGCCCTGGGAGATTTGGAATATGTTTGGAATATCTCAATATGCCAGCGGTATATTCATTGAATATGCATGGAATATTTCTGTGCCGTCTGGGTGATACAAGCATTTAATGTTCTCAGAGTCTCTAGAAATATCAGGGGAAAAAGTTTCCTCATGATGCATCGGGGCTCTAACTGAGAAAATTCATGAATCTGAAGTAGTGATCAAAAAATTTTTCATTCAAAATAGGTTGGTGGTGTAAGGATCAAAAATAACCAGTAGAATAATACTCTGTCAGTTTATCCTTACACCACCAACCTATTTTGAATGAGAAAATTTATGTCAGCATTTCTTGGAAAACAGTTTTGGCCCAAAACAGTTATCATTGGAGAACACGAATTTTTTTCTTTGTTGAAAGCAGGTTTCTTGGTTGAATCTTGAGAAAAGCTGTGACGCTAGTGAAAAAGACTTTTATTGCATCTCAATTCATTCGTAGTAAGCCTTGTTGATTAGAGTAAATTAGTATCTGCTAATGAAGAAGCGAAGAAACACGAAACATTTTCAGTTTTGATTTCGTTCTCAGTATTTCTCAACTCGGCTTGTCAGGTCGATTGAGTAGTAATTAGGTTTGTGAGCATTCCAAACCCTATTAAGTCAGGTTAACTACCTGGCCTTGGGTACCGACGTAGAGTAATAAAAGTTACCAGCTTAAAAAAAAACCAAAACCTTGCCTAGAAATAGGACTGATAGCTTGATGGCGACGCATGCATGAAAATGGATAACAACTAACAACTACGAAAAAGCTGACTATTTAATTCCTCGCCACCTAGATTATAAGGATATCAGGAAATCTACAAAAGAGAGCAAAGTTCTAAACAAAGATCACAACATTGAAAAAATTGGAAAGTATTTCAGTCAACGTGTCACCAACATCTGTGGTAGGCATCTTCAGTGGATTCTTGGTCTAACAGTGCAACTCGGCGGTTGAGTTACTTAACGCTTTTTTATCACTTTTAATATAGGGTTTTAGATTCGTGATATTGGAATTATATTTCGGCGTCCAGTCCTCAATATCACCTAGAATACTATGTAGTACGTGTCATCCCGTACTCGCGCACAAGGTTTAAAGATTCTTCAGATCCCCACTCCGCTGCTCCATATACCCGCTGTTCCTACGCCGTATTCCTCATTGTGTTTCTTGTGCTTCGCGTATGAGGTTATCGAGTCGACTAGGAAGATACGACGTATCAACTGCGAACCAACTAGGAGACGCGTAAGTTGAAATCTTTAGAAATATAACTGAATATTTCAGGCTTCTCTTGCAGTATGGGTAAATCAAAACATAGACGGGACTACAGCTCAGATAGCTCGTCTGAAAGATCAAGTACGAAGCATCTGCTCAAGAGGATCAAACAGTTAGAAAAAAGACTTGCACGGAACGATCGCCGCGTTGAAAAATATGGTGAGAATAAACATAAATCGCGCTCTCGTTCTCGTGCAGAGAAAAGTACTCGTTCTCGTGCAGAGAACGGTTCTCCGGAGCGATCCCTTTCTCGTGCAGAGAACGGTTCCCCGGAACGATCCCTTTCTCGTGCAGAGAAACATTATCGTCAGGGAGAAAAAGAATATATACGACGTAAATCTCCCAACGAAGTGTCACGTAGATTTCGTGCAGATTCTACGGACAATTTCGCACCGGATGAATCAACTACACCTCCTATTGGGATAGGTGCCACAGACGCTTGCAGCGTTACAGAACCCACAGATTATATTCTAGATCTGAATACAGACGACGACATCATCGGGGATGATCTTTCTGAGAATATTCTAGAGATTCTCGGAAATAAGGATCGAAATAAAAATTCGGAAAACACTTTCGAATTACACAGCGCGATTGCTCCCGTATGGGAGAATATTTTAGTGAATGGTTTCAGGAAGGAGGAAATCGAGAATCTCCTTTTGAAATATGAGATTCCTAACAACCTTAAGTATTTAACACCTCCTAAATTGAATGGTGAAATCGCAACAATCCTGACAAAAACGAATGTCGCTCGTGATGGATCTTATGCAGAGATTCAGAATCAAGTTGGCAAAGGTTTATGTGCCTTGGGCAAGGGAATAAATCATATTTTGGCCAACAAGGAGAATAATATTCCGGAAGAATATAGGAACACTTTACTGACTTGTGTCAGTGACTCTAGCCGCATTTTAGCAAATGTGTTTCATCGGGTATCTGTGACACGGAGGAACTTGATAGTTCCTCTGGTAAACAAAAACATTAGGGAGCTGGTAGTCAAATCTGCACCAACAGAATATCTCTTTGGCGCAGATTTATCTGAGACAATCAAGACCGCAAAAAATTTAGAAAATATCAGCAAGGATCTGAGACTGCAAAATCCCGTTGAAGTTCGACAAAGCAAAGGGGGGGGATTGAGTGCATTCAAACCCAATCCTGTCCAGAAGAATTTAAACTTCAGACGCCCAGCCCGTTTTCTGGAAGAAACGAGGCAGAAGAAGGGGCAAACTTCCAGATCTCAACGATGGGAGAGCCGCAAACAGGAACCAGGGAAACAGCTGAAGGATCACTGGAAGACCCGACGTTAACCAAGGTAAGCCAGCGACTAGCTGGACGCTTGAGTGCATTTATTAGAGAATGGCAGAATATAACTTCAAACCCTGTTGTACTTAGCTGGATTGAGGGTTATAAAATACCTTTCAACAGTCCTCCATTTCAATTGAATATCCCTGGTCACAAAACTGTTTCCAAATCTGAGGAACAGTTTATTCAGGAGGAAATTAACAGGTTATTGAAGTTGAATGCTATTCAAAAATGCTCCTCTTTGCCAGGGGAATTCATTTCGTCTTTCTTCCTTGCTAACAAAACGAATGGGGGAAAACGTTTTATTTTGAACTTAAAACATTTGAATTATTTTGTATATGCTCCGCATTTCAAAATGGAAGACATGAGAACGGCGTCACGTTTGATTTCTCGAGGTTGTTATGGTGCCACTATTGACTTGAAAGACGCTTATTACCTTTTATCAGTTGACGAACATTATCGAAAATATCTGAGATTTCGTTTTCATGGAATTTTATATGAGTTCAATTGCTTATGCTTCGGGTTGTTGTCAGCACCCTATACTTTCACAAAATTGATGAAACCGATTATTCAGAATCTACGTTCCGAGGGGATCATATGCGTCAATTACTTGGACGATTTCTTGATTCTAGGAAATTCAGAGAAGGAGTGCTTTAAGAACGTATCTACGTATCTCTTTTTCAACACCTTAGAACTCTCCATCGAACTTCCGATTGAAAAACGCGTGAGGATCCGCCAGAAAATATCGTACCTTCAGAAATGTAAAAGAATAAAAATCAGGGAGTTTGCTCAATTGATTGGAACTCTCACATCAGCTTGTCCGGCCGTCAAATATGGATGGCTATATACAAAGAAGTTTGAGAGGGCGAAATTTCTTGCCCTTAGCCAGAATAACGAGAATTTTGATGCTTTTATGTATATCGGGGAAGAATTGATACCGGACTTAGAATGGTGGTACCATAACATATTTTCTTCGAAAAACTCAAAGAAGAACGATCAATTTGATCTAGAGATTTTCACTGACGCTAGCCTTTCAGGATGGGGGGCCTATTCCATGGGCAAAAGCACTCATGGCTGGTGGTCTGGGACTGACACACTAAAGCACATCAATTATTTAGAGCTAAAAGCAATATGTTTGGGATTGAAATTTTTCGGGAAACGTTCTTTTGATGAGAAAATTCTCATAAGAACGGACAATACTACTGCACTTTCTCACATAAATAAAATGGGGAGCGTGCAGCACCCAGAATTGAATGATTTAGCTCGTCTAATCTGGCAGTGGTGTGAATCGAAAAATATAGTAATATTCGCATCATATATAAAATCGGAAGATAATTGGCAGGCAGATAGGGCTTCCCGCATTCTTCCTCCTGAGACGGAATGGTCATTAAACATCGACGCGTTTAAGGTAATTGAAAGGAATTTCGGGACTCCTGAAATTGATTTGTTTGCTTCTGCTAATAACCATAAATGCAAAAAATATGTATCATGGTATAGAGATTCCGGAGCATACGGTGTAGACGCATTCACCTTGGATTGGTCGACATTTTATTTCTATGCGTTTCCTCCGTTCGCCTTGATTAGCAGAGTACTACAAAAAATTTTGAACGAAAAAGCTGAGGGCATTGTTGTAGTACCTCTCTGGAAATCCCAGGCGTGGTACCCACTTTTCCTTAAGTTGATCAAACATTCTCAAATAATTCTGAAACCGAGGAGTAATTTATTGTCATCCTCCTTTAGCAACTCAGCTCATCCTCTGGCAGATCATCTTACCCTGGTGGCCGCGAGATTATCCGGGAAGCATTTATAAAGAAAGGCGTACCCGAGGGGGCAATTGATACAATGCTCGACTCACTTTCTATTTCGACCATTAACCAGTACAATACCACTTACAGACATTGGTGGGATTTCTGTGAGAGGAATGATTTCTCGCCGTTCGATGGAAACCCCTACAATATTATATCGTTTCTACAATACCTTCTGGAGACTTCCAGTAATGGGTTTGGATCCTTCAATTGTCATAGGTCAGCACTATCCTTAATAATGCCGAACGATATAGGAAATCACCTTCATATTAGAAGGTTCCTGAAGGGCGTATACCGTAAAAGACCACCTACGGCAAAATATGACACTACGTGGGATCCTAGCCAAGTCTTGGATTACCTTCGCGTCTCGACATCCTCAGAGCTGAAACCTTAATCGATGAAATTGATAACTCTACTGGCATTATCATCGGGTCAGAGGATGCAAACACTTTCCCTCATCAGATGTTCAAACATCCACGAAAATATGGAGGGCATTAAAATATTCATTCCCGATCGGACAAAGACATCAGGCCCAGGAAAATTCCAACCCTTCATCAACCTCCCATATTTCAAGGAAGAACCGAGGTTATGCACAGCCTCGTTGCTGAAAAAATATCTTCTTATGACCAAAGATGCCAGACAAAATGATTTTCTCTTCATCACCTACAAGAGTCCTCATAGAACGGCCTCAAAGCAAACATTGAGTCGATGGGTAAAAGAAACCTTAAATGCTTCTGGAATATGTGAGTCATACAAAACACATTCCACAAGACATGCATCCACTTCGGACGCTCTTAGGAAAGGTCTGTCGTTGGAAATCATCAGGAGGTCCGCAGGCTGGAGCTCTTCTTCACTCGTTTTCAATAAATTCTATAACAGGCCTTTGGCTGAAACGGATTCGTTCATGGAAACGGTATTCAAGTAATTCCTTTTCAGAATGATAGAATCATATTTTGTGTTTGTGTTACTCAGATTTTCTAATAAATCTCTCCAAATAACATTTTTCCCTTTATCCAACTATAAGTTGGCAATCCCTTCATCTTTAAACAGCTACATAGTATTCTAGGTGATATTGAGGACTGGACGCCGAAATATAATTACTAGATCAAATGAACTTACCTGAAGTTCGATCGTAATTATATGAGGCGTCCAGTCCGAAAATATCACCTAGCACCCTTCCCAAAAACCCACCCTGGGAATTGCCAACGTCTTTGAAGCAATGAGGAATACGGCGTAGGAACAGCGGGTATATGGAGCAGCGGAGTGGGGATCTGAAGAATCTTTAAACCTTGTGCGCGAGTACGGGATGACACGTACTACATAGTATTCTAGGTGATATTTTCGGACTGGACGCCTCATATAATTACGATCGAACTTCAGGTAAGTTCATTTGATCTAGTAATTAGGTCATCGATTTTTCAGAATAATAAAACTTTGAATATGCAAGACTGCTTTATTTAACAACCAATTTAACATTTGATTCTTGCTTTTAGTTCAGTAGGATTTAACAATTCATCATGAATGGACTCACACCAGAAAAAACGGCTGCAAATTGTTGAGAGTTTTCATCAAAATAATGGTTTTGTTCGTCAAAGTATCGTATTTCTGATTATTTTAAACCCAATAAAACGATCATCAGGCGATGTTTAAAGAGAGCCCCGAAAAGTATTGTTTCAGTTTTTTACGTACAGGCTATGGCCTGTACGGAACTAATTTTTATGTAACAATATCATCAGACAAAGATAACGAGTCGGCAAGTTGAATAGAATGAAATTATTGGAGCCCCATTCAATGTCTTATACGCCACTGTAATCAATGAATCAATGAGACTAAGGCATTGGCTTATTGAAATATTAAAAAACCTTTCGTTGCTTAGAAAAAGCATTTTTTTTCTCTTTGTGGTATTCATTTGCAAGCTCCATTCAAATATTTTCTTTTCCGCTGACATTTTTTCTGATATCTGAAAAATTATAAGATATTCAAACTGCCGTTTCTAATTTACGCATTCAATAACTCTACACGTCTAATAAGCCGCAGAGCCCCTAATAAAACGATCATGTGGCGACGTTCAACGAGAAATGCCGAAAAACTTGACCCTATATAACAAACTCTTAAGAATAGGGTAGCACAGGGTGTGATTTAGTGATATGTCGAATCGAATTACTGTAAACCTTTTATGTTTTTTGAATATAATTCAGGAATATTTCTCTATTTTTCGAGAATAACAACTGTACCTTCATTGTTTAGGTTTTGTTCGTTATATCATCAGAAAAATATCGCGAATTGGCAAGTTCAATAGTTATTGGAGGCCCCATTCAAAACTTTTCTTTTGGCTCGAGGAGCCCTCTTTGTTCTGCCAGCCCCCCCCCCTCCCACTCTGTGGGGTCAGCGGGGCCCTCTGTTACGCCACTGATGAAATCTCAAACCCAACTGAATGAAAAGCAACAATCAAATGTTTAATAGGTTGTGAAATAGAGCAGACGTACTAATTCAAAGTTGTATCACTTCAAAAGTTCCAGTCAGAATTGACGAGCTCTTATCTGGATACATCTTGGACAACTCATGCTCCACAAGAAATGAAGTGAGGAATTGCTTCAAAAGATGTGCATTTCTTTTACAGAAAATTCGAAGAAATGAATATCATTCGCAAACTTGCAATGGACTCGAAAAGTCGGTTATTCTTGATTTATTCAAACCTTCTGTAGGGAATTTCAGTTCTCTGAATAATTAAAAAATTTAATATTGAAAGCATCGCCTCACATAATGAGATGAAGTTCTTCATTGCACTTTTCCACGAGTCAAAGAACAATATTGCAAAGTTTCCGATGAACTTCGATCTTAATTATTCCCAGCAAAAGAATTCGTTATTTTCACATGAACCACAGGGGTCCATGATGTTTTTTTTTTTGTTGAATAAAGGATGGTTGGAAGGGTTCGGCACTTCCTTGAAGTTTGAAATGGATATCAGTAATTGAAAAAAAAAGCTTATGCTGCACATCTTCAACTCGCACTTTTCCTAATTTCATCCCTCAATTTCCAGTTGAGCATTATCGGAGATTCTATCAACCGATGAAAACCATTGAATTGAATTTCATTTGGAAATGCAAAAGATTTGCTATGTTTCTGAAAACAAGAAACAATTAGAAAAGAATTTTTAATTATATAAGAAAGGTCCTGCGTAAAAATTTTGAGCACTAATTTGTCAGGAGCCAAAACTTTACGACCAGAAATTGTTGCCCAACAATGAACAGAAAGAAAATGAAAACACTTTGAAATCTTAAGCGTTATGTTTCGGAGTCTAAATCAAACTCCTTCGTCAGACAATAACTGATCTTCATTCAACCTTGCAGAATCGTGACATATATTTTTTTTTTTTTTTGGATTAACATTTGTCAATATGTGATGAGCATAGATCATTATTGATTACTAGATGTTGATATCGTTATTTTATTTCAAAATTCCCTGAAACCAATTAGTTCTTCAATAAATCCATCCAAAGTCGATCTATTCCTACTGAACACTTGGCGAGATTATTAGCCTCATCCAACAAAATACGAGCTGACTCCTTGATTTTTCTTTCATAACCATCAGGTTTCGTCATTAGAATTTTTGTACCATTTCAATATATCATGTGATTGCCGGTATTGGAACACACATGATCTTTTTTATGTTATTCTTATGTTCACGTTTTCTGATTTCTAAGGGTCTTGATGTTTCTCCTGAATAATATTTTCCACAAATACAGGGAATATTGCAAATACAATTTTTTGATTTTTGGTTCTCACTCAAAGGTTAAGTTTTTGTTAGTAAAGAGAGTAAATCATTTTTTGAAAACAGTTTTTATGTTGAATTTAGAACCAATTCTTTTCATTTTTTCTGAAATTCAATAGATATAAGGAATCAAATTTATTAAATTCTTCAAAAGAAGAAAAGATTTACGTTCAGGATTAAGATCCCAATTCACGAAACCTTATTTTCTTACCAGACATAAAGTTGGATTAGGTGTTCATTAATTGACTATGAGAAATTGATTCCTGGATTTCCCCAGAAAGCTACAGGGTGATTTTCCAACTTCATGGAAATACTTAGACCATCATAAAATCCAAATCTATCAACGGATATTTTTGAAACTTGGGAGTTTATTGGCACATGCTAAGGTCAATTCATGAAGATATCAATTATTCCATCATTCCAGGGCCGGACTCATTAATCTTCGTTCAAAGTTTTCAGGCTGAAAAAAACTCTTTGTATTTCAAATTACAAATAATTTTTAGACAGAAACTAAATTATGCACCAATTTGTTATATCACTCAAAGTTGTTTTTTATGAACTTTTGAATTTGAATAAAGTTAGAAAAATTGAATTTTTCACCATGAACAGAACTGAAAATCTCATGTTTGAATATAAAATGCGAGAAGGATTAGTAAGAAATTTTCAAAAAAGTCCACCCATTTGGAAAGGTATTGTTGGGACCACGCAAAATTTATTTAAATTTTTTTTTATTAATAGAATAATATTCTCAAATTCATAAACAATTTACATACTGTAGTTTTCAATGTTTTCTTCTCATCAAATTCACCTAATATTAAACATTGTTTTTATTCAGTCTTTCCCCGTACATGTCTTGAAATCACTCCTTCATCGGTGTGCAAGAAAGACATATGTTCTTAAAACACATGTTCAGGAACAATTCAATTCATAATTAAGCATAATTTAGCTTCTTTCTATAAAGTGAATCATTATTTGTAATTCGAAATGTTTTTTTACCCCGAATACTATAAATGAAGATTAATGGGTCCGGCCCTGAAATAATGAAATCAAAATCGCGCGCGTAAACCCACTTCCTTCTCCCGCCAATGATTAGGGTACTTTGGGCCAACGGATCGAATCCAGCATCACTTTCGGAAACTCAGCGGTGTTGTTACAACCTTAGACCAAGAATCCCATGAAGATGCCTACCGCAGTTTTATGCTAAACGTTGGGTGGAATAATTCCTAATAGACCACGGCCAATAAGCCTGGAAGACTCTCTCAAAGTCTTTATTTGATTATTCAGAGATATTTCACTTAAATGTAAAAGAAGGATTTTTTTCATTTCATTGAGATTCAAAAATTTTGATGGACAACCCTGTATAAACAAGGCTCTAATACTACACCAAATTGGAATGTGATATGATGAAAGGATACTGTTGATGGGAGAATTCAGAGGACGGAATTAGATTGAATCTGAACCATCAATATGAGGGAGATGTTCTATAGAACCTCTCTATAGAGTATATCTTTAGAAATTATTTCTTCTTACTCGAAGAATCTTCTACGAATTATTCCCCGTTCTCCCATCAACTGCAGGAATATTTCTATTTGAATGACTGAATTTACGTTAATAATTCGGCCTTTGAATTAAGTAATTCTCACTCGAGATGGAGATGAGAAGTTTCGTATTCGTGAGCTTTCGTTATCCTTCTATTTTATCCTTATGAGGAAAATCCTCTTCATGAATCATGAGATTACATTCAATGAAATATGCAATACAAGGAAGCTGCGATCAAAAAGTGAATGGAATTTCAATGAAACATTGTGAGGGTATTATGTTATTTTTTTTTGCTTCCATGATATAAGTAGTTCCCCAATTTTTGTTTCAGTTTATTCGTACTTCGAACTGTTTTTGAGATAGGAGGCAGTAGGTAGTGTCGGGTAACTCTTGTAAGAGGCGGTTCATGTGTCCAGGACACGACGCAGAAATGTAAGAACAGCTCACTTTGAAAAACTGTAGCACCTCATTTCGTTTGTCCCACTGAGCGACTAAGTATCGGTGGGGCGATCGAGGAGAACCAAAAGGCGCCAGACTGACCCAGGTAGTCGGAGAGCTCGACTGATGAAGACGTCTCCGGGCCCAGCGGGAGCATAATCCGAGAGATCTGGTGATCAGATGTGTTTTGCCGAACGCCCCAACTAAAGTATTAACCCTATGTAAGTAATGACCATATAGTTATTTGCTTTCAGCTTTCATGTTGATAGAAGGTCCTTGCATCTTTCCGTTTCACTAGTGTTTCTTGTCATAAATCACCGGATTTGTGGTTATTCCTCATAACAAAATTAGGGTTGTGTTTTAAAAGTTTGTTCCTTTTCTACTCTCAACGACGGAATACACAGTACTACAATGAGCTGTTTAACGTCTAACGTATAATAACGACGTTATCCCCCTTTTACACTGGTCATAGGTCCAGTTGTATGTAATAGAACAAATTTTGTCTCGACTGCTTAACGCGTCATGAACGCCCGGAATGCCTCGCCTCATTGGAAGTGATACACTGTACCATTTGAGTACAAAAGTGAGGCTCCTCCTACAAGGCGATTGAAAGACTGTGTAATTATCGTTTTTTAACTTTATATGAAAAGTCCAAATCAATGGTGGTCATCAAACCCAAGGACACCAGTCAAGCTAATTCCAGAACGAAACGCGAAATCATGAAGAATATTGATCCTGTAGATTTGGATCTAAAGGTTTCACACGTCAAGGAAATCAAGGATGGTGGTCTTTTAATCAGCTGTGATGATTCCGGGGGCACTAATAGTATCAAGAAGATTGTTCGTGAGAAACTTTTAAATGACTATCGAGTGTCCGATGTGAAAAAGTTTCTTCCGAAGGTTAAGATTGTTGGTCTTGACGAAAAATATTCAGCCGAGGAGATTGTGAAGTTTTTGAAAGGTCAAAACAAAGTGATTTCTAATAGCTCTCATCTGAAGGCTTTGAAAACTTGGGCCACACAAAGGAATTCCGAAATTTTTCAGAATCATCAACTGAATTGATGATTTGTTATAAATGCAGTGGTTTCAATCATGGACAATCAAAATGTTCTAATAACACATCCTGCCCAAAATGTGCCGGCGATCATACCTTGAATAATTGTTCAAGCAATGTTTTAAAATGTATCAATTGTGTTACTGCTAATTTAGAGGATTTCGAGCATGCTGTTTCGGATGCCAAAAAGTGCCCTATTCACATAAAAAAATTCACCAGTTTGAAATCTTCTCTCTTCTCTGATGAATAGCAATCAGTACCCTATGGGTCTTCTGGGGATTTTCTTGCATCACACTCAAGTATCATATATTTTTACTACAAAAATGTTAGAGAATTAAGATTCATCATAGATTTTCCTAGTATTATTACGATGTTCTATGTTTAACTGAGACTTGACTCTCCTCGGATATATTAAATTAGGAAATATGAAATGATCAGTATATTTTGTATAGCAAGGATTGTAGCTTTGGCTACCTATCTAGGCAATATTACTGAGGTGTTTCATGACATTGATAAAGTTGGTTTGGAGATAGCAATCCGTGGTTCTTATTTAATCATTATCACCGTTTATATCCCTCCCAGTTCGAGACTTGAACAATATGAGGAACTCTCCGAGGCTCTTTCAGGTTTGCCAATCTGCTTGACATCAATTGTTATGTCGTTATTCTTGGTGATTTCAATATTCCTGAATATGTGGATTATCAGTTATCTTCTTCTCATGTTGTTGGGAGAATGGAAGCACTCCAAGGACTATTGGATTACATGGACTTACGTCTGTTCAAGGATGTGGCCAATGTGAACGGAAGGATATTACATTACATCTTGTCTGTTGTCGACGACAAGTGATTGTGAGAAAGTTTAACTCGTCTCTCGTACCAGTTGATTTACATCATCCTCCTCTAGAGTTTTGCCTAACCTTGTCAACGGAACAACCTAAAAATAGTTTGAAGAGAGTTTTTTCGAAAAGTTTCAATTTCAGGAGAGCTGACTTATCGCTACTCTACGACTGCTTGCTGAACACTAATTGGGATTTCTTGAATGAGTATGATGATGTTGATTTGGCCTGTTCTGGATTCTATGATCACCTAAACGGTATTCTCAAGGCTTTAGTTCCTAAAACATCAGGTGGTAGGTCCCTATACCCACCTTGGTTTACCGGTGACATTATCTTAAAGCTGAGAGCCAAGGATAGATGTCGTCGTGTCTATAAGACTACAGGTTGTATTTCATATTTGGAGGGATTTGAGGTTCTTCAGAGAGAACTGAAAAAAGAAATCTCAAGTGCTCGAGTCAGTTTCTGTCAGGAAGCTGAGACTAATTTATCGATGGATCCATCAAAATTTTGGAGTTATTTAAATAAAATTCGAGGAAGTTCGTCCATTCCGGGATCGATGAATTTTAATGGTTCCAATTTATCAGCTCCCCAAGACATCGCTGATGTTTTTGCAGCTTTTTTCGACTGTGCTTTTGTAAGCCCTTCGGGTCAACGTCTAAACCATGATGGCCAGCACGGTCTTGCGCAAACTCTTCCGAGGATTGTGTGTTGTGTTGTTTGAAGGAATGCAAGGTTAGCATGACTGTTGGCTCTGATCATATTCCATCCTTTTTATTGAGGCACTGCGCCATCATTTTTTCTAAGCCCTTGACTACGATTTTCAGACTGTCACTTTCGAAACTAGTCTTTCCTGGTATTAGGAAGGAAGGCCCAGTCTTCAAGAAAGGCTGTTAGGAAGACATTGAAAATTATTCACCGATTGTTATCTCGAGCAATTTCAGCATAGTTTTTGAAAGAGCTTTGTATGATATAATATATGCACACGTAAAATGTCAAATCAATGATGGTCAACACGGTTTCATTAAGTGGCGGTCTACTGTAACGAATTTGACCTGCTTCACCCAGTTTGTCTAAACTGCTTTAGACGAGTCCTCTCAGGTCGATTTTATATATACCGACTTTTCCAAGGCGTTTGACAGGCTGGACCATGCAGTCATTTTAACAAAGTTGTTTTCTTTTGGCTTAACAACGGATTTCATCGTTTTTCTGGAATCATATCTTGCAGATAGAAAACTGTTTATTTAATGTTTTGCAGTCAGGTGTTTTGAGTTTTCAGCATCTTCTGGTGTTCCGCAGGGGTCCATTTTGGGTCCTCTGTTATTTATGTTATTCGTGAATTATTTGAATTCATTTTTAGCATGCCCGTCTCTCTTGTATGTAGATGCAAATTGTTTAGCTGTATTGTTTCCATCCAGGATTGCTGGAATCTTCAGGGTGACATTGATGAACTGATTTATTGGTGTAGGAGAAATTGGCTTTCATTGAATATAAAAAAGTGTAATGTGATGTCATTTGGTCGAGGAAAATCTAAAATTTGTTTTCAATACAACATTGAAGGCAGTGTTTTGCATAGGGTGACTAAATGTTGGGATTTGGGAGTTTTATTTGGTGAGGGGTTAACTTTTGTGCCTCATGTGCGTGCAGTTGTCACTGAGGCACTCATAACTCTAGGTTTCATACTTAGGAACTCCAAGTACCTTTTTGAGACTCGATCTCTTTTTCTTCTGTTGACGACGCTGGTGAGGTCAAAGCTAGAATATGGGTGTGTTGTGTGAAATCCTGGTCATAGGGTTCATATTGATAATTTAGAGAAAATACAAAGGCGATTCCTGAAATGCCTTAGTTTAAGAATTGATGGCATTTATCCGATTCGTGACATATCACAAAAGTATCTATTGGATAGATTTCCTTAAAAGAACTCCGGATGTACCTAGGAATTCTTTTCCTCCGTAATATTCTTTGTTCACAAATTGATTGCCCCTACTCACTCGCGTCAGTGAATGTGCATGTGCCGAGATTGCCGGTTCGAAATATAAATAGTTTTTTCTACCATTTCCACGTACTAACGTTCTTCGGTTTTCGCCACTATTCAGAATTTGTCAGGATTTTCACAATTTTAATCATGTTTTAGACATTTTTAGCTGCACTCCATCAGATGTAAGAAGAGCTGTGTTGGGGGTCATAATATTAGTGTGAAGGTGATTTCCATTCAGAATTATGTGTAATCATAGTTTATCTTTTCTAACTTTTTAACAGGTTATTTCTTGCAATTCTGTTTTTTCCCAATCTGTAAAAGGCTAAGGCTGTAGATTGGTTTAGTTATTACATTAAATTGAATCATCAGTGTTCTTCAAGATTTCTGAATGCTTTTAATCCTTCGTCAGACAATTTCTAGTCTGACGAAGAGGATTTCATCAAGATTTGCAGCATCGTTAACATTTTTCGGTTTTTCAATTCGAAATAAACGATTCAGCAAAGTTTGATGAAATTTCCATTGCCAGACAATTCCTAGATTTCATCAAACTTTGCAGAATCTTTAATTTCGATTTGTTAATTGGAAAATCAAAGTTAACGATTCTGCAAGGATTGATGAAAACTAGATATTTTCTGACGAAAGAGTCTGACTCGGAGTCTGATTTAGACTCCGAAACGTTATAGGGCAACAATTTCTTGCGAAGATTTGGCCCGATGACCCCTGACAAATTAGTGTTCAAGTCTCTTGCAGAGGCCTTCCTTCTTATATATTCAATGGATTTAAAAAAATTTCTAATTATTTCATTTTACGGAGACTGGGACCGGAAAACCCTTATTGAACCTCCAAAAAAAATGTGAAGACCTATATTTCATGGACAATATCATGAGTGTAAGAATATTACGAACAATTCAGTCAGAATAAATTTGTGTTATCAGAAATAATGGACAAATTTGTATCGCCCACTTGCTTCGAATCCTAGAATAGCCTAAATGGCATGCATTCCTCAACAAGAACGGATATAAGGAGATCCGCAGTTGATTGAATTGCCTTATTTCCAGTATAAACGACACAATTAAACTTCCATTACTGTTGTCGGCTCCGCTCCTAGTTGTGGGAACTTTATTTAATGGGAATTTTCTGTTGTGTCTGTTTAATTGAAGATGAGCAAGAATGAAATGATCTCGTGATGAGCTTATTCTTGTTTAAGAAGATCCGTATGCTTAATGGGAGTTGACTTTTTTTCGTTTTTATGAGACTGAAATTTGTCTCTTCTCAGATCAGTTTATCACAGAGATAACAGTGTTAAGAAGAATATAATGAGAGCTGAGTTTGAAACAATTCGAACAAGAAACTTCATCATTCAACCTCTCATTTAGAAACTGTTGTTTTCTATTTCGTGTTTTTTAACGGGCTCAATGAAATTTCAGATAAGTAAAACTGTTTTCAAGAGCGTGGATGGTATGGTAATCAGGTGATGAAAAAATTCAGGGGGACCTACCCCTCAAAGCATAATATTAAGAAAACGGTTCCGGAAATTTTTCGATTCATAATGAGTTGGAACGTTAGATTCCTGGGGATTTTTTGGCTTAACTAGATAGTGTGTTGAAAAATTTGAGCAAAATATTGGGAACCAGTCCTTCAACTAACTAACATCAATTTGTCAGGTTCCGAATCTTTTCAAAACATTTTTGCTTGATTCCTTTTTTGATTTTTGTTCTGACACTTTCTTGTTTCAGAGTCTGGGAGAATATACCCCTATGAAACAGTCTATTATTTACCTGCAGTTTAAACAGGTATGAGGATACCACTTACTCTCACTTGTGTGATAATAGAAATAAATTTTATACAAGCATAAGCGCTGATTTATTGTCAACACGTTGATATAGGTTTATTGCAAAAAATTCGGTCCGTAGAGATTTGCAAGTTTTCTAGATTGAAAATTCTACGCGTGTGGAGATGAGCGGCACTGAGGTTTGAGGTAGTTATACCCTGTAATTATAACGGGTCGAAGATTGCAGTCATGTGATGGGACCCTGAATGTGAGACTGTGCGAATGTACAATAGTTTTTCATTTTTATGTATTTTAATGTTTGATGTGTTTCTTCAAAAACAATATTTTGTCTCTCCAAGTTAAAGTTATTTTTCCTGAACATCTTAAAATCTACATCATCTTATATATTTATGTTTGATAATAATAATACAGCTTCTTTTCCGTTGAATAACTACAATATGGAAAAAGTCAAGAAAATCATTATCTTCATCTGAAAAAGACCCATCACATATATGTTTCCTAATTGTTTAGTAATCTTCAATATGATAATGTTATCAAACTATTATAAAATATTGAGATTTTCAAAAAAAAAATATCGATGATGATTTGTTTGCATGATTTTGTGAATTGACTCGTTAAGTTTGATATTAACTCTTTTAATTTTGTGTGCTTGTGAGGGTATCCCAAGTTGCTTGATTTTGACTTTTTTTGGTAGTGCTAGACTAGATGTTCAGAAACGTTGAGAGTATAGTTCTGGTCTCGATTTCCATGAAAACACAAGTAGTGAGAACTGTTTCACAATATCTACATTTGTTTTGAAGATATAACAGAATTTTGATATTTTTCCGATTTCGATGATGTACTATAACCTTTTCTTTTTCGAAATTATTTGAAAAAATAGGGACTTCCAACAAGTACTTTTCACTAGGAAGAAGACATTATTTAAGTGTTTTTCAAAATTGAAAGTGGCTTTTTTCCATGAAAAATAAAATTGAATATAGTTTTATCTTTCTGTTGGAAAGACGCTTCTAGAAAGTTTCGATCGTTTTCAGATATTTCCGTGATTGTTATCTAGTTTCAACCTTATTTGAGAGTCTCTAATCAAGCAGCTACAATGATTTTTCATTGCACATACTTGATTGAAGACAAAAACTACAATGAAACCCAGATATTCGAAACTTTCACATGAAGATAACACAAATCAATTATGAACATGTAGGAAAATATGGTTAAATCCATAACTCTTTCAAAAACCATTTTTTCTCGATGAATCGTGTCAATGATCGGTACCTAAATTTTTTTCTTTCTCGTGGCATTCGGTACGAGTAGATATGAACCTAATTATCATTTTCGCTTCGTTGTTGACGAAACAGTTCTTTTGCTCATCTGCTACAACTTCGTCCATTCCCAAACGCCTGTACAAACCACATTTTGAATAATGTAATTCGTACTAACCGGAAATTTGCATCATATTCAATAATTCACGTATATCTGTAAAGCGGGGGTCGAGTCCATCAGTAAAATTTCCGTTTGCAATCACATTTATTAATGGTAATAGCGGACATCAAATTTTAGTCACAAGTTCACTAACATAAATGATTGCCGATTACATTAGATATTATTTTGAGCGTTAACATTCGGAAGTTATAATTACACTCCATCAATATCATGAAAGTGGGATGTTGTGATTGCAGATAATATTCCGCTTTCGAAAATGTCAATTCAGCTTCAGAATTAATCGATAGGACATCAGAAGTTTGGAATTTCTAGAGGATTTCTCTATAATATCTGAATTTCAGTTTTCTTTAATTCCTATCTTATCTAAGATTTCATTTTCAAATAATAATGACAAAATGCGTAGATAGACTCCTACTAAATCTTAATATATAAAACTAAGACGGCCATTTTATAACTCAAGATTAGATTGACTGTTTGTTATGAAAGATTTGTTGTTGGATTCTTCTACGGCCTGGTTAACATAAAAATTATCAATACTCTGAAAAACTTAATGAAATGGAAAAATAACGCCAATAGTTGTCGCTATGATACATTTCTAATAATATTAACGCATCTGTGTCCATGTGTTATTACACCGATGTTTCTTCCGAACACTACGGAAAATTTTATAACGAAATGTTCTGAAAATATCCCCGAGCTACAATTATTTTCGCCATTAGATAGCAATCTTAGATATAGATAGTTATCTCTATCTATGATGGCAATGTAGATTACTGTGTATTTTCAGTTGCCTGAACTTCCGAATAAAAACATTGACATTTTCTATCGAACACACCAAAATACAATGGGTGTTTCCCACTGAGTCATATAAAACTCGACTGAGTTATATAACTTAGTGGTGTTTCCAAATGATTTCATTTGGAGCAAAATAATTAAAAGACGTGGATTCAACCCAAGAATATAATATTGACATTAATGATTTCAAATAGCTTATTTTGTCTTCCTTTTCTGCTATTTAGATCCAAGGCTAGATTCACCATCGAATTGGATTATCACAACCACTTGAAGATGCACATCATAAGTTATTCCAAATTTATTAATTAAACTCAAAGTCAATCTATCAATGCAGATGTGAGAAGAATAATTCTTCAAGATCTGCAGCAACTACTTCATAAACATCATGTATGGGTTCTATTGTTAAAAACTGCTCCGAAACGCATGCCAAGTGACGATTATAAGGTCGTGATGAGAGCAGATGAACGACCTGTTGGAGCACATGACTCCAATTCAACGCCCCTACAATAGACGAAGTGGCAATTGTGATTTTGTTATTATAGGTTGAAACTTGCTGTGATATTGTTTTTACGTGTCGCAATATTGGAGAATTGCAACGAATATATGAAACACACTGTTCATATGATGCTCTACAATACCCGCTAATGGTTTGGAGAGGTGATTATGGATACTGCTTCAATATCAAGATGATGAATCCATAGAATGGCCTATATTAAAATTTAAAATGTCTATTCAATACAAATTTGAATTATTTGATTTTGGGCCAAGAAATCACCAAGAGAGTGAGCTCGATAATTTCGTTTAATGGTTTGTCAAAATGATGATAAATAACTATTTGCTTAGATTTCGTCGATTGTTGCAGCAGTATTGTGCGGACATATTTTGTGAAAGTAGCTGATAATGAAATAAATAATTTTCGGTGTCAAAATAGTTCAAATTGATCTGGTCACTCAGGAGTTTCTTTTCTATATTTACATATTTCCAATATGTTGCTCAAGTAAAGGAGAAGGTACTAGGGTGAGCGCGCCGGTTGTGGCCACTTTAAGACATTTTCCAACTTCACATTGTGATCATTTTACTATTCATGCACCGCTTCACATTTAAAAATATGAAAACGCTCCCTATGAATAGTGATTAGTGAGTTGCCAAGCAAAAGTTGTTCTTACACCGAATAAAATAAATAAAAAATGAAAAGGAAAGCCAGTGCAATTTATCCAGTTGTGGCCATATTTTCCACCAGTTGTGGCCACACAATTTTCCATTTGTGGCCAGTCACGGTTTTTGTTAAACTTGCACAGTTTTATACTCACTTCCATCGAAATTGAACAAACCCTCTCATTAAAAACAAAAAATATATTGGAATTTCATGAAAATTTATATACAAATATTAAAAAAAATATAATCTTTCTTATACTTGAATAAAAAATTCATCGAAATATTTAGGTGTCTGAAAAATTTTTTTTCAAACAAAACATGGTGCGCGATCGTCAGCAGCCCTATGTTCTTCAATTTTCATGATGATCTTCTTTCTAATACCATAGAAGGTCTGTAGGTTCAAGCCATTTTCAGTTCTCCACTTCTGGAGATTGCACAGAACGATACCTTTTCAACTTCAAATTGAGATTAATCACATTCAAATCAGGATTAAACAATTTCTGAATGAGAATAAGCAACTTCAAAATGGTAAACACAATCGAATTGGGAAAATAAACACATTTAAAATGGGACTAAACAATCTCATATTGGGAAATGACATTTTTTTTTATATACAGAGAATTTTCACGCTTCTGAAGACTTTTATGAATAGATACTATTTTTGAAAGTACGAAGTGTCATTTCTTTTTCTATTGTATCGCAACAAGTTTTTGAATGGATTTTGGCCTTTGACCAATGTGTGCAAAAGTTTTATACAGTGGTCTTTTTTCTATTATGTATTTAAAAATGTTTCTGCTTGATTCTTGATCCAGAGACTGGGAGAGAAAAAAGGAGAGTATTGATTCTCACATTTTTCAAGGAAATCTTTCATAAATTATACACATATACATGTGCATTGTTAAATAAATTTTTTCCTCATTTCGATTCTCAGTTACTTCAGAACAATTCTCTCGAAATATGAAACAGAAAACGATTTTTTTTCAATATGGAATTGTTTAATGTCAATATAAATGTGGTTAATTCCAATTTGATTGTGATAACCATTTTGAAATTGTTTAGTCCTATTTTGAATGTGTTATGTGTTCATTCCCAATTCGATTGTGCTTACCATTTTGAAGTTTCTAAGTCTCATTTTGAATGGTTTAATCCTAATTTGAATGTGATAAGTCTCAATTTTAACTTCAAAAGGTATATATTTCTCTAGTTTTCAGTCTCATCCATTTCGTCAATATAATAATTTTGAGTTTTATTACTAGGCCTTTTTTATAAACCTTATCATTTTCATTCGCTTCCAGATGCTCCAATTCATTTACACACACACTGGGTTTGTACCGAGGTTTGTACGCTCCGTTTCTGGCCACTAAGTGGCTACAAGTAGGGAATCGTACTTTTTTGTGATTCAGTTGTGGCCAGCAATATATTATTTAGTTAGAATCAGAAATTTTCAATTTGAAAAAAAATATAGGAGAACATGATATAAAGATGATATGAAACATTTACTAATTGTAACGCATATGTTTGAATAAAAAAAAAAAACATTGAAAACACACCCTATGTTTCTTAATCGCACTTCTAAGCATTCACCTACTACCCCGTCATGTCAAGAACTAAATAAAAAAGCAACGAATTTCGTTATCTCTCTTGAAAAATGAGCTTGCCAATTGGTGCAGGAATAATGAAGGATGGCAAAGAAGGCAAATTCCATTGGCTAATTCCAATGTACTTCGTGTTATTCAAGAAAATGATCTCTAATGGCCACAACTGGAACGATGGCCACAACCGGTGCCCTTACCCTACCTTATGTCTCAAATTGACGAAATTTTTGAAGCGAGGTTTCTATAAATTGAAGTAACGTTGGATTATCATTTCGCTATTAATGAAAAAACAAATTGCATCAAATAACACTGAATTTCAGAACCCCTCACTGAATCAAAAACTATAATACCATTACCTCTGCAGTGATCACTTCAGACACGACTTCCATGTTCGGTCCTTTATACTATACCTACACTTTATATACTCGGACCTCTCTGTCACTCATTCCCACATCGTCGAAATTTTTATCTTTAAAACTACCAAACCTTTATTAGGACCAGATTTTTTGCAGACAACCCTATCGAAAGGCTGTTCATACCATCATGTTTATACCTGGCAACCCAGTAGTTCATTCAGGTAAATAATGGACAACTCTATGTCTGCACATATTCCATGTTTCATACTTTGGACCCAGTTCAAAATTTTCTCATGATGTTGCAAAATTTCATGCTGAAGCATTTTTCAAAAAAATTATTCTGACCAGGACGTTTTTAGACAACCTATTCCTATTGTATTTTCTTATATACGAAATTTATAATAAAATACTTTTTTATTTTATTATCAGCTTGGGTGCAGGTCGATTCTTGTTCATATCTTCTACTATTCACCCAAGTAGACGAATAAGATGAAACAGAAATTCAAAATTTTATGCTTGATTTGTGTGCGATGGTCAGTTTCTGCTACTATTGAGTAGGGAGTGCTGCTTCTTATTGATGATAATCGTGATATCGCGTTAGTTTTATTTACTCTGAGGACAAAATTCAAGGGACGAAAAGTTTTCTTTTTCAGAATCATTTTGCTGACCTAGCATTTCTCTTTTGCATCTTTCTTCTTCGTCCATATTAGCCATAATTAGGCACAAAACAGAGAAAGACAACTACTTATAATCTTGGAAGCATCATATTGATAATTATAATAGTAATAATAATAAACAAATTTTATTTCAAAGAATATCACAAATACAATATTAAATCACATTGAAATACACTGAAATAATCGTTGAATATTACGAATGCTACTACTGCAGAGATTCGAAGAATAAATTCTTCCCATACGAGGCTCAACGCTTTGTCCAACTGTTAACAGGCATTCGTAATCAACTCGCGTGCTGAAGTGCACTTCGACACGATAGTTGGCACGAAATTTGCCATTCACAATAAACTTCGGACTTGAATTGATCGTATGGATTAAGCTGTAATATCTGTCTTATAGGTTCACTTAAACTTAGGTTAATGAAACTAAAAAATAACAGATGAATTTCTCATTGAAAAAACAGATGACCCCTAAAGTAAGTTCGAATTAAAACTGGAATGACGATTAAACTGTAAAACACCCGATTGAAAGAAGCTCGCAAGAATTATCGCGGACTTCGAGGTCCATGACAGCCTAAAATTTAATTTCGAATAGTTGTAGAGGACGCCATCTGCTAAGGTTTCGTCCTGAAGTCCATTATATACCATTACAACGTGTATTCACGAATAGAATTAAAAATTATATTGAAGAACAAAATGTTGCCCGAACGGTATCATTGTAACCATATCGGCTTATTAGAGAAAATGAATAACATATTATCATCCTTGAAAAAGAAGGATTAATGAATAGGAATCTGGAACATTGGTTGAAAACTAGACAAGAAATAGGAGAGACAATCGACAATGAATGCCGTGAAACCAGAACACAACAAATTATCATTTTTGCCACGCAAATCAATTTCACATTAGTTTTTCAACATGGGGATTGAAAAATCATGAATTATTGATATATTTCCTCTTGATATGGGAGTTGAAAGATAAGATGTTCCAATTGAAATAGATTGAAAACGTCATGTAGATTATGTTATCTATCACTTACATTGGAATTTTCGGGAATACAGATTGATATTAAAATCACGATCAGCAACTATTTTATTGTGAACATGTTGATATGGGGTTGTGCACAAAAAATTTGGTCCTAACATGGTCACAATATGGAGGTGAGTTGGGGGTACCTCTCCTCTCCATAGCTTACGTACCGAGCTTTCGCAATATCTTACATTCTACCATCAGATACGACTGCGATGTTCGATCCTTCATTATTATACGGTAAATTTCAATCTTCAAAACTTGAAAATCTCTAGTAGGACCGAATTTTTTAAAAGCAACCCTATTTCAATAAAATAGCACTTATGCTGATATACAATTTTTCTATTATAGCAAAAGTAACTGGTTTCGGCATACCGGTTTATACCCAGTAGTTATCCCAGGTAAATAAAAGACAATCCTGTAACAAATTTTCTATTTCATTAACAGTTATTATTATTATTAATTATAAAAGTTTTCGGTGAAGCGGACGAGATGACCTTGTGAAAATAATGTTGTTTTTAGTAATTTTGAATATCAACGAACTATATTTTAACAAATCATAATTATTTATAAATGAAAATAAATCTCAGATTGACAAGAGAATAATGACTCTCCAGAGGACTGATATTTCGACTGACTTTGCACGTGTATAGAGGACAAACACAACCCTAGCATTGGAATAGTTATGGCAGCTGCCAAATTGGATACCTTCAGTCGGTGATATTTGGGGAGAATTTCAAATTTCGAGAACTTATAACGGATTGAGAAATAAAACAAATATATAAAGTTGCTTTTTTATTCTGAATTAAGTGGAGTGGAGAACATTGCATTATGAAAGTTGTTGTATATAATAATAGATATACCACAGATTGTTATAGATTAATTATGTCCATTTGCACCGTTTTTTGGTTAAGACACCCTTATCTAAGGCGCCCTTAAATTTTGAGTCATGCTTTTCCCCGCCTCAACAATTCCAAAAAAAAATGGTGAAATTATCATAACATTATACAACCAATTAAATATTCCTCTCAAAAAAGCGTTTCAATTGAAAAATAGACATATGAAAAAGGTCCACTTCTACCGAATTTGCCGCCTGTAATGCTCTTTCCATAGGATTGTTCATTCCGAAATTAGTCCTGTGAAACTTTATAGACAAACAAGCTAATTTGTCTATGCATTTTTCTTTTCAGAATTCTGATTCTCAGAACGACATATACTTTGAGCCGCTGATGAACTGGCACCTTAAAACCAATTTTCTTTCATTTGAAGCTAATGATTTGATTTGATTTCAACAATTCATTATTATTAACTTGAATGACATAATTCTGCACCTGTGGAATATATTCGAAGTAATACTTTTCATGTTCACAAGAGTAAATAGTACCTGTAGAATTAATATAATTATTAATTCTACAGGTACTATTTACTATATATAATATGGGTGCAATCAATTGCTTCAATAACACTAAGAAATCCACCAATGTGGTAAAATTGCGTGAGGGTGGAACGTAGTTCTGCTTCTGTCTGAGACATTTTTATGAATACTGAAATTCGTACCACTATTCTTGATACTGTAGATTCGTGGATTTTCATCAAATCGGCTGCAGCCAATAAATGTCCTGCTGATGCGTAGAGTGGAAGGCACGTCGCCTTCCACTCTCCGGAGTTGACTCATCTCTCTGATTCCTACAATCATCGAGTAAACTCCCTTCTTGAGGTTTGACATCATCATACATAAGATACAATAAGATATGTATTTACATATAACTTGGCAGAGTAGCTTTTTTTGATCATATCATGGTAGTGATATCATAGTTAATGATATCTAATATGTCGAAATCATCCTCATATAGAGCATATCTATCTATAATGATTATATCAAATTCACGCAATCAAAAATAACACGAACTTAGTTCATTACAGTACTATAAGTCGAGCTGTAATGAACCCATTACAGAACAGAGGGGGATCTAGGCGGTTAGATCTTAGGGTCAATTTGGAGAGGAACTTTCAGTTCTTCAAAAGACAAAAGGGGAAGAAGTAAAATTTGAGGGATGGCAATTTATTTCACAAAAATTTACTGAAATTGAAAAAATAGCGTCTAATACTCGTGGCAGAAGGTAATTTCAGCATTCCTGCTTTCAATTTTCGCAGTCGTGTTGGAAAACGAGCCCATTCTTTCAGAATATACTATATACAGGGTGAGTCGGGAGGAACGGACCAAACTTCAGGTGTGTATTCTATAGCTCGAAATAATATAAAAAAACTCATATGTTGTTATTCGATTTTCATTTGTTCTCAAACTATAGCGTCATTATGAAAAACAACATTTTCTATATTAAAATGGTTTCATTTATAGCATTATTTTAATAAATGCACGAAAATCCCGCCATTAACCTCGAAATACATTCGTCTGCGAAGGGCTTTCGATGCTTTTCTGATCGATTCGTGCTTTTCTTTAAAAAGCAATGCCGTATTTCTAATGCGTCGAATTAGAGCATCCCGAGTGTCAACTTTAACCTTGTATACCTCGTTCTTGAACCAGCCCCACCAACAATAGTTCAATGGTGTGAGGTTTGGAGATCTTGGAGGCCAACTAATACGACCACAGCGACCAATCCAAAGTCCGAGAAACTCTTGATCTGAATATTGGTTGACCTTATTTGAATATTTTAATTGCCCTATAGCTTTAAAACAAATGAGAATCGGATAACAACATATGAGTTTTTTGGAATTATTTTGACCTGCAGAATATACACCTGAAGTTTGGTCCGTTCCTTCCGACTCACCCTGTAGATCAGCAATTTCATTTAATAAAAATCTATCCATAATGATTATATTGAATTCACGCAATCAAAAATAACACGAAATTAGTTAGTACTTAGTACAATAAGTCGAGCTGTAATGAACCCATTACAAAACAGGGCGGATCTAGGCGGTTAGATTTGGGGTCAATTTGGAGGGGAACTTTCAGTTCTTCAAAAGACAAAAGAAGAAGAAGTAAAATTTGAGAGATGGCAGTGTAGGGAAAGGAAAGTTTCATGAGCCCCCGCCCCCTGAATTTGTGTATTTTTCGTTTATTGGTTGTCAGAACTGACCTCCGATCCTATCCATTTTCTGTCAAATTTCTTAAGTCATCCAAACTGCCAAAATACAATACAAAAACCACTCAGCTGGATTTCGTGAGTATTTCACAAGAATTTACTGAAATTGAAAAAATATCGCCTAATACTTGTGTCAGAAAGTAATTTCAGCATTTCTGCTTTCAATTTTCGCATTCGTGTTGGAAAACGAGCCCATTCTGCAACTTGTTTTAGAATATACAATATATATACAAAGGAGTCTAGGTCATGCATTTATATGAACTCTGATACTCAATCAACATGACTACAGAAAACAACAAACGAATCAGCAATTTTTTTCCTTGTGATTTTGACCAAAACACCGTTATCAAAAAATGAATTGCTTCCAATTCTTTGCCAGTATACAAATTTAAACTAATTCATCACTCTCAGTATCGTTTACATATCGATTTCATACACTTAAACATGAGAAAGGATGCTTTCCTGATGGAAAGCTTTAAATTTAATTTTTTCACATTTCAATAATAATAGTACCTACTATTATCTGTGGACCTCTTACCTAGATGGTTCATATCAATGTAGGAAATGATGGGTTTATACTACCATCGGGTTTACTTCTCGCATTGTTGAGTTTCTTTTCAATATGATAAATGAACAAACTGATAATGATATGAATTCAGATATTGTTTGGATTGATTTCTTTCGCCATCCCATAGGTAAGTCGCATTACCAAGAAGAAATTATATTTTCAGTTAACTGGATATTTCAATCTTTTTTCTTGATCAGTGATATCAGATTTCTGATCAAACAAGTATGAAAACATAAAAGACTCAAATTGTCTGGTGAACACTCACCTGAAATGAAACTTTATCCAACGATCCACTTTTCTCACACTCTCACTTCATTAACACCTTACACCGTTGTCAAAATAGTTCCGCGACCGCAAAACGAAAATTAACAAGAAAAAGGAGGTGGTCCTAAAATAACCGCAAAATCTCCTAAAACAAATTCTAGCTTCAATACAGCTGATTAACGAGGCCTCACGGAAATCGATGCGCAGATGCTAAAAAAAGATGCGGTTGTTTATTCCGCAGGTTGGTCCGTTGATGCGCTCCACTGTTTATAATAAATTCTGGAACAGTCAATAGTTTTCACATCACTCCGTCAACAACAAAGCATCGGAACTCGTAACTTTTGAGGAATTGCAGGCTTCCTTTTGATATGGCCCGACCAATTTCTAGATTATGGCAAATTTCCGTACACATTTTTATCGCCTACTTGTAATTATCATAAGAATATAATTTATCCAATGTTTACCGAGATATTTAACAAAGAATAGCTGATGACTATAGGAGCCGAAAAATTATAGTGGGTTAGTCATAATATTCTCGGTCAACATTGCGAGGAGAAGTGAAATGTTTGGACGAGCAGCGGAATAGTGTGAACCATGTTAACTTTACTCTCCAACCAGTCAATCCGTTTGCTATTGAAAGAAATCCGTCCCAATTATGTAAGAATAAACATGTTTAACTGACACAAGGAAAATCATTCAAATCATAGATTGATTTTCAGAGTTTCCTAAATCTCCAGGAGTTCTCCTTATCTGAGGCTCTTATTGATCAATATAGAAAATTGAGTGTCACTTTCGGTTCTTTTCCCTCAAAACATAATTTCAATTCTAAATACCCTGTAGTAAAACTCAATTCCTTTTTAAATTTCAACGTCCATTTAGATGATCTGCGTTTGAAGCTCAAAACTCGAAACAATATTTTCAGAAACTAACTGGTTTTTCATGGGGAACTGATGCAATAGAGAATTATGTTGCATCGATGAGGGGTTACAACCCCGAAATTGTTATGCATCTATTCCCTCACGACGACGACGCTATTTCCTGTGGTTTACTCTCAGCATGGATCTCCGCTAGTCCACGATCACAGTTCGGAAATTAATTTTTCCAAATTGTGACCGTTTTCTTCTTGCATTTTTGTATGGTATGCCTATCCTTAAAGCGTAAAACTCCTTTTGATTCATTCATTTTGCTTCTCTGTTATTGCTTTACTTCATTCCTTTCCGATTAGGAACTGCCTGCCGTTTTGTGAAGAATCTGTTTTTCTGTGCTCATGAAAGGAAAACATGAAGATGTTCAACTAGATCACGTTGATGTCTTTCAAGATTTCTCTGATATGTAATATTTTCAGTGAATATTCGTAAAAGGCCTCCGATTTGATTATTCTCAATTAAGTATTGTGAACGGAATTATCCCAAGATAATCATCTTAGTTACCCGAAAATATGTGTCCTGCAATATCTATGGTTTGATGAGAGACTCCCCTCCTTCAAACATGAATCTAAAACATGCTAATTAAGAATGATTGGTTACCATCTGAGTTTTTTTATTTTAGTTACTATTCATATAATCTAACAGCCATATTGTCCTCTACAAAGTTTATAAAGTATAAAGATAGAAAACGAAATGACCACACTGATGTGAGCGACATCTGTAGTTTCAAACGTAAATGGGTTATAGTTAAAATATTTAATTAGGGTCCATTTGGTAAAGACAATAAAAAGATTAGTAGAAGGCTGTAGTCAGTTTTGAAAGAAATACTTGAATAAATATTTTTTATACGACCGTGAATTTTCACCCACTTTCCCGTACTCATTTTTGTTAAGAAAGGGTCACTTTTCTCACTAGTGCGGAAAAGTATTAGCAAGCGTTTCATTAAAGAATAAACTGAATTCTGATATGTCTCTATGCATCGAATATCAACGATGAGAGTACCATGGTAACGATATGTAGAATTCATGCGTATTATGGATTTTCATGGAATGTTTTGTATGTTGAAATAAAATATATATTTTCAATGTGGGGTCGTAGAAAAAATAATGTTCCTATCTCGTACGGAAAAGTAAAATTTTCTACACTTGATAGGAAATAGTTATTTTCCTATCAAGTGCTGAAAGTTTTACTTTTCCGTACGAAATTGTTATTGCCCGAACGACGCGGAGCGGAGTTCGGGAAAGCAATCGAGTAAGGAAAGATACTTTCTACACAAGATAGGAACATTATTTTTTATACGACCCCACATTGAAAATATATATTTTATTTCAACATACAAAACATTCCATGAAAATCCATAATACACATGAATTCTACATGTCGTTACCATGGTACTCTCATCGTTGACGTTCGATAAATAGGTATCATAATTCAGTTTATTTTTTAATGAAAGTGTGCGGGATAAACTAAACTAAAATATGTACGGGAAAGTGGGTAAAAACGCACGGTCGTAGAAAAAAAATTAATTAATTAAGCAAGATTATATAACGTATGCTGTTGTCAATTTTGAAAGAAATACTTGAATAAATATTTTTGCTGAATGATTTTATTTTCTCATATACGTGTATTTTCCACTGAAATAACTCGAAATCTACAAGAGTAGCATCTAGCTCACTCTAAAAATTTTTATTTGTGTGTTGTTCTGTTATAAATCTCGTGTTAAAAACTTTCCGACATTCAAAATGCATGGTGATTAATTGAAGAAATATTAGAAAGAATAATCTAGAATGTGCATTCTGTTCATTAACAAGGAGAATGGAAATGTAAGGTTTGAAACTCGTATTCTGTAACTACCTTGTTCATTGCTTTTTATTTTCAGTGCTGTCAAATGGATAGAGTTTTCGGGGCAAAAATATATTGTTCTGGATAACGCATAAAGAACTCTTGCTGGGCTACCCTACAGGTCTTGTTGTACACCTCTGATATTTTTATTTTATTGTTGTTCAAACATTCTGTAATCAATATACAATGGACTCTCCTCATTAAGTCGAACTCCTAGAAAATAGAAGAATTGTTCGACTCATCTCTTGTTCTGCTCACCAAACATTCGAGTTATTCAAGTGAGACTTTACTTCATTGAGAAAAAGACTCAGGTGAACACGAAATCATCATCAATGAGAAACGAGAGTCTGAGCACTGGAAACATGTCCTTAGAGGTCGAAAATTCTCTCTAATTTAAACAAATTTCGGAATGTTCTAAATTTCATGATTATTTTATTGAAGTTGATTTTACACAATCATTTAAAATAAAAATATAAAGAATGAAGAAGCTTATTTCATTTGATTCAAAACAATGCGTAGATGGAAAATATCATCCTGATCAAAAAGCGGAGCCTTGCTTTTGTTTTATCGATCAGGATGTTTCTACCAGAAACAAAGAACAAAGATTACTCAATTTAATGGAAATTTATGAGAAGTATAATTCGAATTTTGAGCCTGTTGAAATAGTTTTTAGGACTGAATAATGTTTTCAGCACCTCTCTCTAGGTGTCAAAAGTGAGAAAATAGCCAAAAATTGTTGTCGGAATTAAGTACCACAGATGTAATAGCGTTTCCTTTCTTTCTTACTCTATAATCTTGGGTCCTATAAATTGCGTGGAACGTTATCTCGGTCCTACGCCAATAAATTGTATCACAATTTCGAGATTAATCAGAATGAACCAATAGCGTTATATAAGTGGGTACAGAATAAACCAAAAAAAGAAACACAAATTAAATGTATTAAGTTAGAGAATAACACTATTATCGAGGATGATCAGGAAATGTGTGAAACTTTCAATGATTATTTCAGCGAACTAGGAAAAAGATACGCCAACAAAATGAGGGAACCAGAAGATTTCACGGAAGAGAAAATTCAAAACAATGAGTCTTTCTTGTCATTAACCACAGACTCCGAAGAAATAGTCAGAATTATTGATAGTCTAAAATCAAAAAAATCTGCGGGAACTGATGGAATCCGTTCGGAAGTTCTGAAACAAGTTAAAAAGGAGATATCGGAACTTCTAGCCTTTTTAGTGAATAATTGTTTAGAGGTATTTTAGGTAATCTTCTTCGCAGCTTCATTACAGAAAGAAAACAAAAGACGATGGTGTATGGATCTTGTAGTGGTAACAACATACTTACCTACGGTGTGCCGCAAGGAACAGTGCTCGGGCCGGTTTTTTTTTAATATATTTGAATGGCATATTTGACCTAAAATGCAATGGAGAAATGATAAACTTTGCTGATGATATGTTGGTCATGTACGAGGATGCAACTTGGGAAAATCTGGAACAGAAAGTAATAGATGACATGACGGTTCTGAAGAAATGGTTTGATGTTAACTCCGAGTGACCACTGAATTAGAAATAATAAATATAAATGCCATAAAATATCTAGGTATCTACATAGACCAACATTTAAAATGGGATGATCATATGAACTTTTTAGTGAAAAAATTAAGAGGTATAGCGTAAAGATTCAGAGTGATACGAAAGAATATCCAATCTGAAATACATCTCCAAATTCTTTATGATGCATTGGTACAGTCGCAACTCTCATATGGTATCGTTGGATGGGGGGGAGTATTGGGTTGTCATAAAAAAAGCTTGGATATCATGCAAAAATGCATCTTGAAAATTATTTACGGTAAAAAGTATACATTCCCTAGCCGTGGATTTATGAAATATCGAAAGTATTGGATATACGACAGATTTTTGCGAGCAAAATAATAACGAGCGTTCAACAGAAGAAGATATGTACCTCTGGTACTGGAGGAGCACAATTACTCTACAAGAAAACAAAATGACCAAAAGCAGAAAAAAGATTAGGTCAGAGAAGCCGCACATACCTAGCTTCAAGACATTACCCACGAATACCTAGTCGAATAAAACAAATGAAAAGTATGAAAAAATTTAAAAGAGAAATAAAAAATTGGTTGATCGCAGAAGATAGATCGATGATTCATAGAATTATCAACTCTACATGGGAAGCTGAGGTAACAAATTACTGATTATGACAAAAAATTACTGAAGAGACGAAAAAACACCGAATGCGACTGTATTACCGATCAAGACTAGAAGAAACCGATGGTGACGAAGAATAGAAGAAATGTATTTTAATTTTAAATAATGGTACTTACTGTCGTTAAAATTTGAATTAATTTTCAACAACTGTAAACAGTTATAAAGCATAATTCACAATTTTTTTCAGAGTTTACAACTTGTATAATATGTTGAATAAACTCTCTATCTATCTATCTACAAAATCATTTTTTTCATTACTTGCTGGGCGGCAAGGCCCTGTTACTAAGGAGGCCCCCAAACCGAACGAGAAGCCTTGAATGAGGCACCAATAACTATTGAATCTGCCGATTCGCGATATTGATGTTTTTTTATGGTATAATGGCCAAAACTTGAAAAATGAAGGGTCAATTATAATATGTAGAATAATATTGCTGAATTTCTTCAAACATATGAGGTTTTCACCAATTCCAATCGAGATATAACTCAACCACTTTATGTGGTACCTTTTTCAAGAGACTTTTCTATACCGTCAAGCATTTCGGCATTTTTTTTGAACGTCGCCAGATGATCGTTCTATTGAGGGCTCTGCGGCTTAAGTGCTATTTCAGAAATTATTGTCAATTGTCCAGTATGAATAACTTTATAAAGAAGGGGAAAATATTAAGGAATTTTTTCATTATTTCATTTTCATTTCCGAGCCAGTAAGAGGTAAATAAGTGTTCGACTACGAACCCAGGTTATGAAGTTTTATTATTATTATTATTTATTGTATAAGAGTTGAGGTATAACTTATAAACTCAATATGATCTACAAAAAAAATAAGTATTCCACATATAAGTGTATGAAAAAGAAAACATGAAAAAATCCCCAAAAATTATCATAAAACCAGCAGAAATAGTGGAAAAGAACTTCACGAAGCACTTTCATAAAGTTTCCATCGGTCGTAGGAGTTTTTGAACGTGTTGACACTGCTAGACTCAACCACAGAGCTGGGCAAACGGTTCCACTGATCGAAGACCCTGTTGCTTAAAAAGTTCAGACGCACACTAGTCCGGAAAGGCTCCTTGGCCAGTTTATGGTGTCCTCGGAGATTATTACTGTTGAACTCAAACAGATGACGCAGGTCAACACCAAATTCATTGTTTATAACACGGTACGTCACTATCAAGTCACCTCTCGCACGGCGCTCCTCAAATGTTCTCAAGCCAAAAATTTGCAATCTGGCAGCATAGTCGGGTCGATCATAAGCATAGAACGGTATCCTCGTGCACCACCTCTGGACCGACTCCAGCAGATTTCTATCACTCTGTAGAGCTACCCACCAAGCAGCATCGGCATACTTCTGAATTGGCCTAACGTAGCTCTCGTATAGCAATCTCATTGCCTGCATTCACCGAACGAAAAATGTTGCTACCGCTCCGCTACCGCTACCTAGCTTAAACAGAAAGCGCTCCCAAAATGCCCGCTTCTCCGGAACGTGTTGAGTTTGTAGCGTCTGTGCCACCGGACGATTCCGCAACAGTTCCACAACTGTTACGTTCGGTGAATGCAAGCATTGTCTGGACGCTGCAAAAACTGAATGACCTCTGGAGCATGTAAGTAATTCTCTTTGCTTTAGCACCGACAGATGAGATATGATCAGACCAGTCCAGGTTAGGAGTAATGATAAATCCTAAGTCCCTGTACATCTCAACCGCGTTAAGAGGCCTGCCAGCAAGTATGTACGGTATACGGGGGTTCCTCTTGCTCATATGTAAGACACAACACAGTTCTAGCTGATTGGTTTGTAATGGTTTGTAATGATGGTCCTCCGTATATTTTAGTGTCATCAGCATACAACAGGCACTAGGACCCAATAATATCAGGGAAATCGGCGGTATAAAAAGAAAAAGAGTTTGTTCAGAAATATGTCACTTTTTCAAAAAATTAATTCAGGGTTTCATTTTTACTGAGGGTGTTCTTGAATGATGCAGACCATATTATTCCGTTAAAAAACGCTTTTCGTATTTTTTCAATTATTTTATTAGTAAACTACAAAACGACATTTATAATATCGAATCGTTTTCCAGATATAATAGGTTAGAAAAGAATTCTCCAGAGAAAAAAAACCAACGGAGGGATTTCTCATAGGAATTCAAGTTGCATATCACATTGATTTCTATCCAGTTATTTTTATATCGGAATCAACATCATTTGATTCAGATAATTTTGGTTATTTCATATATATTTTGCGCTACGCCATTGACTGTATAGCTCCAGTCAGCATCACCAACAACAATTTTCTCTGAATGTCTCACACGGATTTGTTGAATATTAGTTAATTTCCACGACCAAGATTAAATGTGAATGATATGTACGTCCAATTTATCCAAGAAGACCTTCTCTATACCGTCAAGATATTTCTGCGCGTATTTATGGAAAGAGGTCCCCGCATTTTGAGTATGGCAGCACTTCAAAATGTAAATCAGCCATATCGACATCGATGGATAGAGTAGGATTGACTGGAATCTTAGCCTGCCGATCACCAAATCTAAATACTCTCGATTTTACCTATTGGCGTCAAACATTGATTTGCAAGATTCCTGTGCAAGATATGGATAGCACCGCATTGTTTCGGTTTTTAAAAAGCAGTGATATCTTTCTACTCTATAATCTTCATTGCGTATGTTGCATTGAATGCTTATGATTTATTATTCCTTAAAACAATCAAATCAAATTCTGCCCAAAAAATTAACAGAAATCTCAAATTTATTCTACAACTGAAGGTGTTCTCAATGATAATTATTTTTATCAGAATTATGCACGTATATGTTATCCACTTTCAACGTTTTCCTTCAATACATATGTTTTTTTTCAGCAGGAATAAACAAAGATGATATTATCAGATTTTGAATGTATTGGCTTCATTCTAAAATCAGTTGTTCTCTATCAATTCTAGTGATCAATAATAGTTTCTTTCGTTTGATTTTCTACACTCGATCGCTATGCAACCTCGAAACACGCAATTTGACCCAAAAGGAATGTGCCCAAGCGGTAGTTTTGCGAGTTGAAGGATGGACATGAAGTATTGCAGAAAGGTTTGGAATTTCCCATACAAGTGTGTCCAGAATGTTCCAGCGATTCAGGGAGACAGGTATGAATGTCCGAAGACCAGAACAGGGTAGACCACGGGTAACAACTGCCATTCAAGAACCTTACTTGCGAGTTTCGTCGCTAAGACAATTGTTTGCAACCGTTCGCCTCCTTCAAAATCAGCGTGAGCAAACTCATGGGGTGCAAATTAGCACTCAGACAATAGAAATCGCCTCAGAGAATTTGATCAGAGGCCTCGTGTCGCGGCAAGAGGCCCAGCTCTTACCCCAACCCATCGAAGGGCACGTTTGGATTTTGCGAGAGAGCATATCCATTGGGAAGGGGCCGATTGGGAAGGAATTCTCTTCACAGATGAGTCTAGATTCTGCCTCTACCATTGTGATCGACGTTTTCTTGTATACAGACGTCCACGTGAAAGATATGCTCAGTGCAATTTCCTGAATACTAGTGGTTTCGAGGGAGGATCGATTATGATATGGGGTGGAATATCTTTGACTGCTCGCACAGACCTAGTGGTCGTTGATGGTGGAGCTATGAATGCTGATAATTATGTAAGGAACATCCTTGAGGAGCATGTAGTGCCATTTGCCCCTTACATTGGTGAAAATTTCATTTTTATGGACCATAATGCCAGACCCCATCGTTCAGGAGTACCTTGAAGAGGTTGAAGTCTCTCGAATGAAATGGCCAGCAAGAAGTCCAGATCTCAACCCGATTGAGCAGGTTTGGGATAACCTCAATAGAAGGCTGAGAAGTCCAGAAAATCATCCAGCTACTCTTAATGAAATCTGGGAATGATTAGATCAGAACGTTTCTAAGATCACTCATTTTGAGTATGAACCGTTGTTGCCGAGCTGTCATTATAAATATATTCTTATGAAAATAGAGAGCTAAAATAATACAAAAAATGTTGAAACATGTCATTAACGCAAGGGGTGGTAATACCATGTATTAAATCACTTATCAGCATTTCAATACTTTGAAAATTGTTCATTTCTCTTCTTTCAGATGAGATTCGGTGAAATCCTGAGTTTTTCTTCCATTTAATGAGTCTTGTTTCGTTCAAAACCTTACCGAAAGAACAAAAAAATGAGTTATAAAGTCGATGTAGAGTTTACTTTCAAAATTGAGATTTTCAGGACGTGCGTTAATTTTTTTGCGCAGTGTAAATGCTTTTCAATTGAAACAATATTTGTCTCGAATTTGATATGAAATCTGAAACGAAAATTTTGTTCGTAAAAACCAAGCAGAAAAACAATCTCATAGAGGATCATTGCGGAAACCATATCAGCACCTCAGAAGTGAAGTGTGTTCAGTCACATTTTTCTCAGACACGATTCATCTACAATATTGGATTAACATAAATTTTACGTACCTAGTGGAAAACATATTTCACTACGTAGATACATCAATTCGCTAAAAGAGAGCGATTCATTGAAACAGTAATTGAACTGAAAAATTTCTTTCCACTCTGATTTTGTGACTTTACTCACCTTACCTCTGAGGTGCTGCTATGGTTTCTTCAGGAATAGCCTTGCTCCTTCTCGTGTTCTGTCTATATTGAATATTCGAATATCAGATATAATTTGCCAATCAGTAATTTCCTGTTGCTCATTTGTCGAGAGACGAACGAGATACTGAATACATTCAATATTCTGAAACTTTGCGGAAATAAAACATCCTAGAATCCTGAAATCCATACCTGAACTCTAATACTAAAAGTAAGACCTCCAATCTGCTTCACGGTAAATGCAATACATTCTTTATGGAGGAGGAGAAGATAAACCAAGTCATAATGTTCAAAAATCTACAGATTTCTCTAATGAAAATATTCTGAAATAACAATTTTAAGACGCTTTTAATTGAACATAAAGTTTCCATAAACTTGTTGCAATTATAATAAACTGAAAAATGGTTGGCAGGTTATTATTTTTCTCAGCATGTACCATTTTCACGACTAAGGTAAGAACTGCAGAAAGTGTTTTTTTTTATTATGAATCATTTCCATTCAAATTTTCAAGTTTTCGTGCAGAAAATTTCAATTGTTGATTACCAATCGAAACGAATGAAATGAGCTTTGTTATATTATGATTAATCGGTTTTCCTCATTTGATAGAATTCAGAATATTTTGTTCTTTATCAGTACTTCGAATGCCCCCGATCAGTCATCTACAAGTCCTGGTTCATCAATATCATCACTTAATACTTGAACCACTCAAGGGTTCATTGTATTCATCAAATAGATATCCACGCAATTTTAATTCGGAAAACTTAGTGCTTTGAAATCAAAGACCCTTCGGTTTGACGAGAAAATCTGATTGATAGCGGTTTATATTTCATTCGGAGGATCCATAATTATGGAGATAGTTTTCACGAACTAGGATTGCAAACCCTCGCGGCGACAAACTGAAAATCCACTTCTCAAATATAATGAAAATGGTGGTCTGACTTATGCAAATCAATATAATAGCCTGCAGTTATAAAATCTAACGGGTTAAACTCGGAGTTAAATGACGCCTTGTTTCCCTTGATCTAACTATCATAGTCCTGCATTTGGCAGGTTAACCACTATAGCTATCAAATTTCCAAATAGCCATTTTAAAGCCGTTCATAAAACAAGGACTTATGTTGAACTTCGAGTTGTTTTCACTCCTCTCTTCTCATTGTGTCAACTCTATATTATCATCAGTCACTGTTTCGCTTTTGAAGTTCTCCTATTATATGTTCCCCATTTGCCAGGCAATCCAAAATTATTATCATTTCGTTGACCACATTTTCCAATATTGTTTCAGTATCTGGATTTTCGACAGAATAGCTTTCCTACTGTTTTCTGGTTATATCCAGCAATCTACATTCTCACGATGATATAAACAGGGTGTTTCATTGCGGAACGAAAATACTTAACAGGTACAGGGTGCGGCACGGAGGATGGATGGTTTGAAAAAAATAATAAAAGCGTTAATTTTTACTCAAAAACACATTTATTGACGGAATCAGATTCTCAAGGAAATAGCATTTGAGACAGTCAAGTGTGGAAAATCACATCAGGCATGTGGTGGCCGAAATCGGTGATGCAGTGCTGGAGGCGCTCTTGGAAGTTCGCGTAGACACTCTCCAACATCGCTCTCTCAACTTGGGCAACTTCCACGCGAATAGCCCTTTTCAATTCGTCCAGAGTTCGGGGCTTGGTCTCGTATACTCTAGCCTTGAGGTTAGAGTAGGACGAATTGAAAAGGGCTATTCGCGTGGAAGTTGCCCAAGTTGAGAGAGCGATGTTGGAGAGTGTCTACGCGAACTTCCAAGAGCGCCTCCAGCACTGCATCACCGATTTCGGCCACCACATGCCTGATGTGATTTTCCACACTTGACTGTCTCAAATGCTATTTCCTTGAGAATCTGATTCCGTCAATAAATGTGTTTTTGAGTAAAAATTAACGCTTTTATTATTTTTTTAAAACCATCCATCCTCCGTGCCGCACCCTGTAGATAGGTGGCACCGAAGTGGTTCTGAAAGAACTACATTTATTGGCTCCTACTATCTTCATTACTGAGATGCAAGATGATTTATGAATTTTGCTCATTTCTTTTTGGGACAATATCAGACGAATCATCCGGTTTTCTTCATGTAAGGCGAACATGTTTCTTATGCAAAGCTCAAATGAGTTTCAATGAAGGAAAGAAAAATCCAGATCAGGGTTAACAACAAATTAGGAATCGTTTGAATCTTAAGATTTTGTGATTATGTTTAAATATTCGAGAAGGTCACAAAAAAAAACTGACTGGTGTGTTTCAAATTTTCAAGCAGTCAGTTGTGCTCAAGAAATTTTCAACGTGAAAGAGAAGATTTTCGGAACTCGAATTATCGAAAGTGGTTTGAAGTGATTTTATAATGAATGATCGAAACTGTTGATTCCATATTTATTTTCACATTACCAAGAATACATTGGTTTTTCGTGTTTATAGCTGCTCCGTTATTTCTAGAATAAATTAAGGTCTTTCAGGTACATAATTAATTATACGAATTGATATTGCTTGGAATTGGTGATTATGTGATTGCATGTTTCAATGGAAGAATTGGGATGAATGAGCTTAATTTCAGTTTTGCCAAAACAATTATGTACCTACATGTTTTGAGAATGAAAAAAATTATTAAACAAACATAAATACAAAATTAAACGACAAAACCAACATAAACTGTTCAAAATATAGTTGATTTTCGTCTGAACATCTCCTCGCTTGTTTCAAAATATTCCAAACTTCTTTCCGCATTACTTTTGTTCTTCATCTTCTAGCTAGCTTCTTTTAATTAGATTTTTCAATTTAGATAAGCTGATCCGGAGTGTTGATGTAGGAAGGATATACTTCTGCTTTGATATATCCCCAGACCTAATAATTCATCGAAATCGATCGAAATCAGGTGACCTTGAATTCTAGATATGTCAGCATATTCCTCATTTTGAAATTTATTTTGCATTTAACTGAACAGTTTATTTCATGCATTAAAGCCATTTAACTAATCGGATCCAGATTCAGTCCAGGAAAATTTGCGCTCCAAATCTTGCACCAATTGAATTGTGACATTTTCAGGTCAGAATTTAATTTCGTTATTAATGTAGTGGCTCTTGTACGTAGAGGATTTCTAATATGGACCCGTTCGAAAATAGATAAATTCGAATTTGCTCATTGCATGATGGGTTTGATATTTTCTCGAATTATAAATGGAAGAAATACAACAAATAAGACTCTTTTTTATTTTACAGGTTTCCGCTGTGCATTATGCGCGATATGAAACTTTGGATGACTTCAGGAAAATTGACATTAATAACACTCTTGAAAACCTTCAAGGAGATCCAGTATTCCTAGTACGTTTATTCTCAGATTTCACAGGCAATCTTGAGCCATTTCTGAAAGGTTTAATCGGATATAATCGGGTGGAAATCGGCAAATTGGTCAACCAAACTTTAGACGGTGTCAAAAATATAACGAATGGTACGTCATTCAGTAGAAAAGGAAAAAGGTGTATCGAAGATAATAAAAAGATTTTGCTTCTCGTTTATCAGTACGCTCTGGATGATTGGCAGTGTATGAAACTTTATATGCTCAAGTTCTTTGAAATTCTCTTACCCCTTTGGAACACACTCTTTGGATTTACGGTGATTAGTGATGCAGAATGTTGGTTTGGTCCTTTTTGTTTAGTTTCTAAAGGCTACGAAACAGCAAGACTTTCTGCTAAAATGATGGAGCATGGTGCTTCGATATTGGCTTTTGCTGCTGATGTTGTGTTAGGTTTGAGGTCGTGTCAACGAGATATCAAACCCTTCAAGAGAGTTTCTAAGTCAATTCTAGAGAATATTGAAATATGTACTTTACTGTAGAAGATATATCGAAACATTTTTGGGGATCTCCAGACCAAATCTTAGTAAAATTTAAAAAATGAATTTTTAACTGAATAAAGTTTTAAATAGAATAGGAAAAAACTGTGATATCTTCGTTCTATCCATTATAATTTCTTTGATTGTTATTACTATCATCAAATCTGAAGAAAATTTTAAATTCAAGGGTGCTCAGGAAGTATTACCTAGAGTGTGAAATATTCCCCATGACGTCCTACATTTCTTCATGCGTTTGAACCAATTCTCGAAGCAAGATTGCGACTTTTATTGGGGTACATATCAATAAAAACATGCTTTCTGAACGCATGAACAGCTTCGTCAGGTGTTGAAAAACGGTCACCTCGCAGTTTATTTTTCACTTACAAAATAAAAAAAGTCATTCGGTGCCAATTCTGGAGTATATATGCCAATTTGTGAGAACTTGAATTGCCGTTTTGAAGAGGGGTCAGTCTGCGGCTTTTTGTTTTACTCATTTCTTGGTAGACGACAGGCAAACTAGTGGCCGTGTTCCACAGTTTTTCCTAGAAACAAGTGACCATTTGCTTGGAACTTCTTCGTGTATGAAAATCATTTGGTGAATTTGACTGCTGTTCATTATAATACTATAGCTTCATTTCCCTCAAATGACAGCCCATATTATAGAAGAATCGACGAAAATCATTTGAATACAGAAGTAACATTTCTCAATAAGAATTTTTTCTTATCTTTTTATCCTACTGATATTATGAATGCTTTATCTTTGTGATGAGGTGAGTATGTATGTTTGTTACTCTTTCGCTTATATGTATATTACCATACGGATCAGTTATGAAACTTCACATCAGTATAGTTTATTGTTGTATTCCGCTCGGAATAGTTTTTAAAAACTAAAGCAGTATCGCTGTCACCAGGGCAACTTTATAGGTAAAGTTCCGATAAACCTTTAATTAACTAAGTTACTTAGGATATAGGAAAAACTCGATATATTTCACAAGATTTATTGTTTCTTTGGAAAGGCACAACGAAGGAAAATACCGATACGAAATAGAACTTGGCGTCACGGCAAATCTGTCAGAACTTAATGTCACGGCAAATCTTTCAGAATTGAGGTACTTGCTTATTAAAAAGACTATGAAAATGCTGACTTGAGCACAAATACTTAACAATAGGGCTTGTGTCTACAGACTGACAACATTATCTATCAGAGTAATACATAGGTCACAATTCATAAAGATTTCATATGATTTTAACATGAAATAACGACGAATTGCAAGGGTGCGTGAAGTAGGCGGAAAGTTGGAGGCACTAATTCTGAAACTATGTCAAATATTCAGTGCATAATTAGTGCCTATTAGTGCCGTTTGAATCAGTGACAGCACCATGGTAGTTTTCGAGATATTGACGATTAAAATTTTTGGTGCCAACTTCACGCTCAGCACCAAAAGTTTCAAATATCAATGAAACTTATATGGCAATATTTAGTGCCTAATAAGTGCCTGTTAGTGCTTTTGGAAAAAAAATGAAGAGTTTTCATGATATCCAGGAATATTTTTTCTTGTGCCAACTTCACGCCCAGCACCAAAACTTTCAAATTACCATGAAATTTATATGACAATATTTAGTGCATAATTAGCGCCTATTAAAGCCGTTAAAACGGCTGCGATATCATTTTTAGTTTAATAGTAATGGAGTGTTGTTTTTCAGTAAGCGTGAAGTTAGCGAAAAGTTGGAAGCACTAATTCTGAAACTATGTCAAATATTAAGTGCTTTAATAGTGTTAATTGGTGCCGTATAAATCTTTGTATGAACCATCATATTTTTTTAGTTATAAGTAATTATATGTTTTAATAACGTACCGCCATCTACGGGGTGTATGCGATTCGTTCTGCGTAATACAAACTCGAGGCACTAAAAATTTAATTCGTCAATATCTCGAAAACTACAATCGTGCTGTCACTGATTCAAACGGCACTAATTATGCGTTAAATATTTGATATAGTTTCAGAATTAGTGCTTTCAACTTTTCGCCAACTTCATGCACCCGAATTTCAAGTGGGTCCGAAAATTTCTCTGGGAGTTATTAAAGCGTACATTTTTCGGTTCCTCAATAACAATACGTCGCGAATCACTCACCTAATTCTTACGGTGATATGGGAAAATGAACCTAATGGATATTCAGAAAATCAAAATTGGTCAAAAGAAGAATTTTTCATTCCGATTATTGTTTCAAATAATGTTTACTGCCATTATTTATTGGATTGATATACCTAGGGAGTGAGAAAGAGCTAGATTCACAAATGTGAGTCTCATATTGTTGAAAACTCGTATCTGAAAAAATTGACCTAACACACTTTACCTCTCAGGTGCTTATAAACGAAAGTCTAGAATCAGGATGTATTTATTCGCAATATTTTTTTGTGTTTCAAAAAAATTTAAAATTTTATTTAACCGATTGGAGTAGGAAAAGTTGTGCGGACAGCCAATTTGTAACTGTCCAATATGTAGATAGAATACTTCCTGACCCAAATATATTGGTAATCTTTGACCTATCCTGAACTCAAATCGATGTGATCGAATCGATTTAATTTTTTTGGCGTCGCTATTGGAGGAGTGGAGGTAGGTGAGCCTCTCTCCCAGAACAGATTCGAAAGGACACAAAATTTATTTCTCATCATTGAATAACTATTGCAAAATGTAACCAGCAATTGTGCCAAATATGATTTATACATAAGTAAAGTGACTTCATGCAGAATGAATAAATAATAATGAAAATAATTCAATCTTGTCTATTCATTTGAACTACAGCGATTGCCTTGTAGAAGGATTGTTATGCAGTGAATCCCGAATTGCTGGCTATTCGTCAAAATCATTCAATAATAGGAAGAAAATCATTACGTTCTATTTATTGAATTACGCTGCATATCGCTAACGGTTAGAAATGGATGAAAATTGTATTCGAAAAAAAAATTCAGAATGAAATTATCTTCCGAATGACATAATAAAAAAGGTATGTCCCTGGAGAAAAAATTGTTGATCGCGCCACGACACCTGGCGTCTTTATTTATTCCGCAGATTTTTTTGCGCATCTCAAGTCGATATCGACTGGTTCAAAACGCCATTCACAGAATGAAAAAATTTTCGGACGTTTTCGAGAAAATTGGGGTTACCAAGATAATAATAATAATAATACAATAATAATAATACCCTTTATTTCCGTGAGACATTTTCACAATGTATGGAGTGCGTCATTAAATAGTACAGGCAGATAAGTAAATAGGTATATACAATAGTATATAAAAAGACAACTGGACAACTAATACGAACACGAACTAAAGTTCCCTGGCAGACAATAGTCAATAAATATATAATAAATATCAGTCAATAAATAAGAGTAAAAAATAAAATAACATTGAAGACGTTTATCATTGGTGTTTCAAAATAATTGTCTACAATTACAATCAAAATATTCGTTTAAATTATATGATTCTATATTCACCATAAAGATTTTAAGTTGACTTTTAAAAATATTAAAATTATTAATGTTCTTTATGTGTAAAGGCAGTCTGTTGAAAATTTTCAGTCCTATATATTGTGGAGAGTTTTTACATATGTTCAATCGATATCTCTCCGTTCGAAAATCATGTTGAAAACGGGTTTCATGATTATGTACATCAGCACTGCAGAGAAACTTCGACCTATTCGAATAAACGTATTTACAAATCTCAAATACATATATTCCCACTAGGGTTAGAATGCCAACCCTTATAAACTGACCCCTGCACGATTGTAGTGGTTTTAGACATAATATAGTAGGTACGTAAAATTCTTTTTTGTGTGGTGAATATTTGACCACTATGAGATGAGTTCCCCCAAAAACATATACCGTAATGTAACCTTGAACCTATATGTGCATTGTAGATGTGAATTAATTGCTCACGATCGAAAACCAATTTTAGATTTTTCATCTTGAAGCAAAGGCTGTTTAATTTCGTCCTCAAAGCATCGCAATGAGCCCCTGAGATTCTCGTCTATGGTTAATCCCAGAAATTTTGTCGTAGCTGATCTACTGATAATTTCAGATCCTACTCTCAAATTTTTGTTTAAATCTTGCTTGTTCTGTTTAGCATGAAATCTAATGTAAGTTGATTTAGTGCTGTTGAGAAATAAAGAATTATCACTAAACCATCGAAAAACATCATCCATGCCCGAATTACAGATTATTTCGATTTCTTCATTCTTGGCTGACATAATAAATGATGCGTCATCAGCAAAAAGTGAAACAAGCCAATTCGGATCAATTTTTTTTATAATGTCATTGATGTAGGAGATGAATAAAAAAGGGTCCAATACGGAGCCCTGAGGTACACCCACATCTACGCTTAGTACATCCGACTTAAAATCACCCCCACCACAAGATGGGAGACATACATACTGCTGTCGCCCTGTCAAGTAACTTGACAACCAACTTAATGCAGGTCCTCTGACGCCATACAACTCCATCTTCGTTATAAGGAGTGTAACATTCACGCAATCGAATGCCCTACTGAGATCACAAAAAATCCCAGCAGGACACTTCCCCTCTTCCAGATGGCCAACAACCCTCTCATATAAATGCTGGACAGCCCCCATAGTCGAACAGCCTCTACGAAAGCCATATTGGCTTGGGGACAAAATGTTGTGTTTCTCGAAAAATATTTCGATTCGACTCAAAAAGGAATATTCCAGCACCTTGGAATAAACCGAAATTAATGCAACTGGCCTATAGTTCTCCATATATCGGTCGTCCCCACCCTTCAAAATGGGTATAATTCCATTTGTTTTCAAGATGTTAGGAAAACGCCCTTCGGTGAGTGATAAATTAATTAAATGCGTCAAAATAGTCGCTATAGGGTCAATCACTTGCTTCAAAAGAAATACCGAGATCTCATCATAACCGGATGATTTTTTGTTTTTTATTTTTTTGTTTACTATTCCAATTAATTCATCTCGATCAATAGGTCTAAGAAATAAGCTAGATGAATTCTTATCAATATTTGGTTGGTAAATATTGGTTAATATTTTTTAGTATGTTTATGGGTGCTTGTTGAAAGAAATTGTTGAAAAGATTGGCTATTTCCTGAGTATTTGTCCTCAAGCAACCGTCGATATCAATCTCAATATTTTTAGTACATTTTTTTTTATTTGTCAAATCAGACACTATTCTCCATGCTTTCCTAGTTGTATTGTCAGCATTCTGTATTTTATTTTGATAAAAAACTTTTTTTGTGGTATGTACAAGATTTGAGTGATGTTTTTTCTTCATTTTATAAAAATTTTCTAATTCGGGATATTTCGCTTTTAATTTATAAAGGTCCTTCAATTCCATACTCGAGTTAACAACTTCAGAAGTTATCCATTTATTTCGTTGCTTGGTTTTTGACTTTATAATTTTAAGGGGAAAGCTGAGATTGAAGTAGTAAGAAAAAAGGTCATGAAACCTGCTAAAATTTTGACTTACATGCATTGTGACTGCGTCATGATCAGAAAACGTAACACCCTTAACAGAGCACGAGGCTCCTAAAGTATTGGTATAAATATGATCCAATGTATAATTACCCCTTGTTGGTGTGTCATTAATTTGTAAAACATTATATGAGGCTAAAATTTGGGACAAAATATTGTAATCTTTGGCATCCCTTACGGGATCCTTGTTAAAATTACCTATCAGTATTATTTGTAACCTCGGTTTAAAAATGTATTCAAACACTTGAATTAACTTATCACAAAAAACATTAAAATTGTTGCCTGGAGATCGGTAACAAATCAAAATTATAGTTCCATTTTTATAGTTATCAGATTTCTATAAAAATCCACACATTTCAAAAACGAATTCTATGCAGGTGACAAGAATATTTAAGGGCTCCGCATTTATACTCTCGTAACACCATATGCCAACACCGCCTCCTTTATGCACCGATCTAGTATAATTGGCCCAATTCAAGAAGCCTTCTAAATAATAATATTTCATATTGGTTGCATTTGCACCTGTCTCGGTCAAACATATTATTTTAGTTTGATCTGTAATTTACAGCGAAATCAAATCGGCTTTCGTCTGCGTTAATATTTGACAATTCATATAAAAAATTTCGTACCCGGGTTCTAGTCTTGCTGTTCCAGGACAGTCGTTTTCCGAAAAAAAAATTTTGAAATATAAGCACCTTCAGGCCACATATTCGGATTAATTGCTGCCTCATAATGATTAGAATCAATTGTTATTTCGAAAGAACTATAGTGTTCTGGGTGCTTGGAACTCAGAGCACTACACAAAGCTCATGGAAAATATGACTCGACATATTTCTGTAGAATATCCACATTTGTATGAGCGCTTAAACGAGACACAAATAGCATAATTTTCCTTGGAGCCGCACTTAGTCCCGCAATACTACCACTTCCTACCACACCGCTGGACTTCCTAATTGACCGTTGTGATTTTCTCCTTGCAGTTCTCGGCCGGACCATCTTCCATTCGAAATCCGCAGCACCATTACTGACATTTTGCTTTTGTTTGGAATTGTTTATCACGTCAGATGTATGTGATTGTTTTGAATTTTTTTGTTTATTACTCGGACTCGGCGGCGGGCTGCACACCGGTGTTGCCATATTGTGGGAGCCATAATTCCTTGACTTATTGGGGTTCTCAATGAATACGTTTCTATTAATCTCCGAACTTTTCACGTTTTGCTTCAAAAGACTGATGATTGAGTCCTTATCTTTTATAATAGTACATTTGTCGAATATTATTTGTTTTTCTCCTTAATTAACAATTTCAAGTAGACAATTTCCCTACGTATTTGCTCAAGATCGTTGCCGTCATTGTTTTCAATAACGGTGTCATTCTTATTTCCGTCGAGGTCATCACAACATTTCACTTGATCATCAAATATTTCGATGGTTTTTCTTGTACAACATGATTTATGCATCATAGATTCACAATTAACACACTGGACAGTACTTGTTTTCGCAGGTCTATTGCAAATTTTACAAATTTCACTGAATCCATTCTAACACATGTATACTCTCGACTGGCTGCTTAAATACTAAGTGAATCACCCTGTACCTACCCTTTATACAATATGTAATAAAGGAAGAATATTCATGATAAAAAAAACAATATATTCCAATTCAAATACGAAAAATACCGAAAAAACAGAAATTTATTCTTCGTTATAAAGAAACAGATATTCAACCAAGATAAATTCAAAGCTAAAGTTTGCCCCACACAACGAGTCATATGCATGGACTATATAGAGATTCAATTCCAAGTCATTCGAGTTAATGATTAATTATTTCTGGTTCTCATTCGAGCGTTTTATAGCATATGTGATAAAAATATATCATTTTCGAAACACATTACGTTTTAGTACGTCGAAATGGCCAAATTGGACGGTACTTAAAATTTATGAATTTCGATAACTAAAATATACTAACGACAAATTCGATGTGACGTGATAAAATTATAGAGAATGTGTATATAACATCAATTCCCCAAATGGAAATGTTTCGGAGAGGAATACTTCTCGTCCTCTCATTGTCATTATATAAGGTGAGGCATTATATTCCAAAATATGATTGTCGTTCGAACCCCAAAAAAAGTGATGCTGAAAAGCATTGCCATCCTCTCCAGTTTTCGAGATTTGAGCAGTGACCATGAATCAGGGCCCTCAATTTTATGCCTTCACAGAAGTCAAAGTGAAAATTTTCTTGAAACATGGACTTTGAAAACGATTATTATCGAAATAAATACCATCCTATATTTATAGGCTCGCAGAATCCTTAGCAGGCGACCTGGGAAGAATAAATAACATTTTGTCACTGAGAGAAGTTTTTTTGGCAATATTTGAACTCGCTAGTATCCCATACCTCCCAGATACAATATCTCGATGAAAAACTTCCTCCTTCAAAGCTACCACTAAATTTTGGGTAACTTAATACAAATGATGACATCTAGCAGCCCAGATGTTACGAGTGTTCGTATAACTGCAATAAATTTCTTTTTGCCCTATGATGTGTGGAATACCTGTGGACGTGAAATATTAATTTGTTCTCTTAAAATTGGCTATCCACACAAATCCGAGGTATATATTTGTATATTCATTATATTTGTAGGCCGAGCAAGATAGACTTTTACCTGAAAATAATTGGTTGAGTCCTGGAAACAGTTTTATTCAGGCCTCTTATAAGAGTACTTCGAGTTTTGCTCCAATTTCCCAGTGGAGCGTTCTAAAAACCTCGGAATTATCGGACTACTTTAGGTTTTTCCCGAATAGCTCCTAGACTAAGCACTTAATCAATAAAATTGTTGTATTCAAAAGCATTATGATATTATATTTTGACGTATTATAGAAATCATACGTCAATTTTTATTCTTTTTGAAAAAACACATTTTTTCATTATGACATCTTACGAAATGTTATAGAATGAGAGTTGTGGACCATCAAATTGTGAATGAAACATCTTACTAAGGATGCTGATCATTAATCGTAGCTAGTGCGGTTATTGTTGAAGAGGATACTGACCTTCTTCTAATTTTGACTGCTCCAGCCCCTACCTATGTGTTCCAATTTTTTTTTTAACTAAATCCTGGAAAAGGCAAGCAAGACGATTATTGTGCAATGATCATACTACATTATATCGAAATAAACTAAAAAAATACCAGAAAGCTTTCTGATGATAATTATATAAGACTAAATAATTATAACTCCAAATCTATATGGAATGTCGTTAAAAATTATGCTAACATCTCAAAGAAGCATATCCCACATAAAACTGATATTACCGCAAACGATTTCAACAACGTTTCCTTAGATACACCACATTTTATGGATGACTATTGCTCCAGGATTGAAACTGATCTGAATGGATCACAACTTAAATTTTTTCCAGTATCGGAAGCATCTGTGAGAGACATTATAGGAAAATTGAAAACTACGGTGAGTCGTGATTATTATGGCTTTTCTAGTAGAATTGTCAAGTGCTTAACTGATGAAATTGTTTGTCCACTTACTAAGTTGTTGAATCGGTGCATTGGAGATAGCATTTTTCCCTAAGATTTCGAGGGTCGTGCCTGTTCACAAAAATTGACCCGATAGCTCTGTTGATAACTATAGGCCAATATCAATATACCCATCTTCCCAAAAATTCTCCAAAAAGTTATTCAACAACAAATAACCTCGTACTTTGGTCTTTTTAAAAAATCGCAATTTGGCTTTAGGAACTACCTCTCGTCAACATATAACATAATAGAACTAATGAAAGTTTTAAATGAAGGGTATAAAAAGGACAGTTTGTTGGTGCGTCATTTTACGATTTGAGCAAAGCTTTCGATTGTGATTCGGGTAACATTCTTCTTCACAAGCTCAAACGATATAAATTTCAGCAGGGAGCGATTGATCTGATTAGTTCTCATTTAGGCAACAAAAAACGATGTGTTGATTTTGATGGTGTTTTGTCCAATTTATTAGATGTTGTTTTTGGTGTACCTCAACGTTCCGTTCTTAGGTCACTTCTATTTCTTATATACATCAATGACGTTCACAGTTGTGATCCAAACGCTGATCTTGTGCTGTGATCAGTTTTGAAGAGAGCAGCATGTAAAGACCGTTTAGAGTGTATGATGAGAGATAGTCTATCATCGATATCTGAATGGTTTTTCAGTAAACAACTGAACCTTAATGAGTCCAAGACTCATTTCCTGTATTTTTCTATGAGAGATTCAGGTGGTTTGAATTCTTCTGACTCGGTAGATTTTCTGGGTGTTTCTGTTGATTCTACTAGCTTGGGTTTCTCGTATAGATGAGGTATGAAAGTGTATATCCTCCAGTGTGTTTGCTTCAAGGTCTTTGGTTGGTGTTGTTTCTGAAAAAGTCCTACTGAAAGTGTATCACGCTTTTATTGAATCTAAAATCTCATATGGAATTTTATGCTGGGGTCATGACCCTATTACAAAACGTATCTTAAGTGTACAGAGAAAATCGGTCAGAATAATAATTAATCTGGGTAATAGAGATGATTGAAAATTTGCCTTCATTGAAAAGAAGTTATTAATTGTCCCCTGTATATTTATGTTACACTGTTCATTATACTTGAGAATGATTGTGGGGGAATACCTAACGCACGAGGAGGTACATCAACATATTATCCGCCATAAGGATCATGTTCATACTGATTTTCATCGTATAGACAGGATGAAGTGTGGTGTGACATTCTTCGGTCCGAAGCTATTCGATAAGTTGCCAACCAGTGTGAGGGTCTTACCTATAAAAGAGTTCAAGCATAGGATTAAAGAATATTTTACCGAAAATTGTTTCCATTATCTGAGTTAGTTTCTTTTATATGATATTATGTATATCTTGTGAATTTAATTTTTGTTTTTTCTCTTTCATATTTTTGACGTATGTAAACACTTGTGTAATAGCATGAATAAATTATTCTCATTCTCATTCTTATTGTTATTGTCTATCCTACCTAGCACTTTAAGTTTTTCACTGTTTCGAAAAACAACATATTATTCCTTCACGTTTTTAGTGGCTTAGTAAAGGACAACTGAAATTTCTGGAGCCGTTGAAAATCAACAAAATTGATTACAATAACAAACGTGGGACTCATAAACTAATAATTGACAATACATCCCGTTACTAAGAACAATAAATTAAATATTTTTATTACCTGTAAATAAGTCCCAGCTAGTGGGCCGAGGTGCTGCTTCAGTTGAAGGGAGGCAAGATTGAATGAGGTTTCCAAACATCTCGTACTACAATACATTTAATTGCTTGAAATCATTTTTATAAAGGGCTACCATGAATTTTTCCCTGCCTCGTCGACCTCATCGGCAGAAGCTGTAAACAATTTTGCAGCTTTCAGCAGGTTTGTGGTGATGAAAACTACAAGGAGAAAGGACAACATCGTCTTGCTTGCCTTTGCCAGGCCCTATAGTGAAAAATTTCTTGGTACACCTAGGGGTGTGAACAATCAAAATTACAAGAAGGTCCTCAGCAATATGAGATTCTACGTAATTTAAAATTTTGGTTTGAAGGGGTGGGGTTAAGTTGCATCCCAATATTATAATAACTCTCATCCTATGACATTTCGTTTTAAATTTCGTACTTTCATGGGTATTTTACGTTTTATAGTGAAAAAATATTTTTTTTGAAAAATGTGGAAATTTCCCATATTTCGAACTATATTTTCCATGAAACAACCTGTTCAAATACAATGTCGTAATACTTTTTAGAACCAAAATTCAATGCTCATCTGATCAGATGAATAGACTTCCACTATCAAATTTTGATTCATCACCTTCGAAATTCAAAACATTCTTCTAACGACATGTGCAGCAGGCCTCCAAGATAGATGATACAGATATTTGATGACAATCGTTCATGATGAGATTTCCTGATTTATCAAATTATTCCAAAAGTAGTATATCCTCTTAAGATTGGTTTCATTAAAAATATTTCAATAAAGTTTCACACTTCGTAAATTACAGTAGTTTGATAGCGACAGAGGGTGAATATTTACCACATTTGTCTTTCGATTCACAGGTTGGGGCTGACCAGGACTATGTAACTCTTGAGGAATTCACCTACTCAGTTAATAAAAGTTTAATAGTTGAACTGCAAGAAAATGCACACTTCATAGATCAAGTTGTGAGTGGCCTTTTCAAAGATATCCGAGCTTTCATCATTAGTAATTTCGGCTACAACAGAATGAAGTTGGCACAAAAAGTTAATGGAAGTCTCACAGAGATCAATAAATTACCAGAATCTAAGAACTCGACAGAGCAACATAAAATTTGTATTTCGAGGAATAGGGCTATCATGTATTTTCTATTGAGAGAGGCTACCATGGATTGGTACTGTTTGGAAAATCAGGTATTTCCCACAGTTCACACCGTATTCAATATCCTGGGTAAGCTCATAGACCTAAAGAATGTGCCTGGATCCGAATGTAACTGGGGTGCTTTATGTTATATAACGAAAGGATTTTCGGGTATAACTTTAGGAGCCTCGTTATCTGCGAATGCTTTAGATTTAGGTCTCACTATAGCAAACTTTTGCTCATCTATCAGACGTTGTCAAAAGCAGATCCAACGATTTGAGGAAGTGTATGATATCAGTGTAGAAAATATCAAACGTTGTATATCCATGAAAAAATAAAAAAATTACCTGTTAATTTTTCTTTGTCTGAATCCATGAAACTTGAATTTAAAATCAGATTAAACAAAAGATGAATTGTCCCTCCAGTACAAAAAGTATTAGAATAAAGGTTACTCATATTCCTACAATATTTCGGAGGTGGTCATACCAAAACCACTCCTAAAGAAAACCTATAATATCACACATCGCATTCGCACTTCCCGAAGATTTTGGCAAAATTTCACTCATGGTTAGAAAATGAAAAAGGTTCATAAAAATAGAGGCTGATGCATTATTATAAACTTTGATGAAATTTTCCATAATAATGTGACAAATCTCTTCGTTCTGCCCCATCTTGAAAAACAAAATCTTACGAGAATATTTCATTCTAACACGGTTTGAGCTTTTCACGGTTATATAAATTATTGATTTTATTATGTTGGCTTCCTTCCACAGATTTACTTATGAGAGGGAAAACAGTTATTCATGAAAAAAATTCTTTCATTTCTATATATATAATAGACTTTTAAGAAAAAGAAAATTCTTTGCCTTTACGAAGGCCACATCGAGAACATTTCTGAAACATAGATTAATTCAAAATAGAAATGAATTCCATTTTCAATTCCCTGGCTCAGAGATCTTCCATCATGAGGTTGGAGAAATGATATTATATTTTGTCACTGAGAGGAAGTACAGATTTCTTTTTTTTTTGCATTTGATTGGAGATCTGAAACTTCATTTTGACGCAATTGGATGTCACCACCTTAGTACTTTGTAATATTTTACTCATTACTTCACAACCAATTGCTTTATATTTCGAATTTTTTTCATGAAGATTTTGTCCTGAGATGTATGGGATACTGATGAGGCCCAACAAGGCCGAAACCGGTATATCTCTCATCTCAGTGACAAAATCTAACCTCATGATAAAAGATATCTGAGCCTGGGAATTGAAAATGGTATTCATTTCGATGATTAATATTTTGAATTCATCTATTTTTCAAAAAAAAAAAATATATATATAATATATATATATATATATATATATATATGAGAGAAAATGATACTCGTACAGAAGGGGCATTCTACAAAAACTCGCGACTTCATGGCTCGTTTTTGAATTTCGAATTCATGTCTGCATCATGAATTATCATTTCAATATTGAGAAATTTGATATTTAGACAACTTCTCATCCTGATTCCTTGTCATAATTTTCGGTAAAAAGGAATAATTTTCAAAATATCCTTTACCATTATTATTCTTTTTGGACCCAAGGAAGAAATCCTGTATTTTTCCATCCAGCCTTGAAACATAACTCAGTTTATAATAGCAGATTTATCGGTTTACAATACAAAACCTTCATAAATTATGTTGACGACTCTTTTGTTCTATTAAAGTAGTTCCATGAAACAGTGCTTTTTGGTAAATTGATCTTGAAGACAGCGTAGAAATAAGAGAAATATTTTCCTCGTTTTCTATGTTTTCACTAGATCAGGAAAATAATCAAGCACTTCATTCGGGTTTTTGCATTTCCTCGTCATGTAACCTTCTCCACATTTCAAGCACTTGAATGTAGCATGAAAGTTTTTCTGGGAACACTCGGACAATTGGCATCGATGACATTGAGTTTTTTATTCTTGTTCTTTCCACTTGCATAGAGATGCCGCAGCAGAATTGTAGGGGCAATGGGAAGATGGGGCTATGTAACAAATATGAGTTTGTGAAAAAATTTGATTGTAGCTAGGTTAACTGACATTTCTCAATGAAAGCTATTTGTATGATTTCACAAACAACCTAATCATTAAACTTTTATTGAAAAGTGCCAGTTAACCTCACTACAATGTGTACGGGATATCACAAATTGCTTGATTTTTGCAGTTTCTGGTACTTCTAGACTGAATAAGTTAAGCAGAGTCCTGGGCTCGATTTCCATGAAAACACCAGTATTGAAAACTGTTTCACGATATCTTCATTTGTTTTGAAGATATAGCAAAATTTTTATATTTTTTTGATTTCGAAGATGTGCCATAACTTTTTCACTTCGGAAAATATCTGAAAAAGATGAAAATTTTCAAGAAACCGTTTTTTACTGTTCATGAGACATTATTTCGAATTTTTCTCATATTTGTGACATGTTCTTTCGAGCATTTAGGCCGTCGTCGTAGATTAGATCTCGACGTTTCGCCAGTTCGAGTGTCTGGCATCTTCAGGAGTTATATTTCAGGAGATGTTCTCACTGGACTGAACTGCCTGAGTGTGACGGGGACGCAGATTGTACTTCCTTATATAACCTCGGTCGGGGGGCGTGGCTGCGCTTGAACCGGTCGGACACCGGCGCGCGTTCGTTATCGGGACGAGACCGGTCAAGCGCAGCCACGCCCCCCGACCGAGGTTATATAAGGAAGTACAATCTGCGTCCCCGTCACACTCAGGCAGTTCAGTCCAGTGAGAACATCTCCTGAACACTCGAACTGGCGAAACGTCGAGAACTAATCTACGACGACGGCCTAAATGCTCGAAAGAACATGTCACATTGAACGATGGCCGCGAAAGCCTCAACCAATTCATTTTCTCATATTTGTTTTCTTTTTTATAATGTAAAATTGAAAGAATGCGTTCGTATTCGAAATAAATAAGTGGGTTTTTTCACTAGAAAAAAAATTGAGGATGATTCATTTTTTCCGGTGAGAAAGCGCTTCCAGAAAGTTTCAATAGTTTGGAGATATTTTCGTAAATAAAAAAGAAATGGCACATTTTCTAAATCGATATTATAACAAAATTTGAAAAAAAGAAGATATCAAAACGGTGTTTACTATTGGTGTTTTCACGAGAATTGAGTACAGGACTCCTTTCAACGTTTTTACCCATCTAGACTAGAAGTACCTACCTTGCGAAGGAGTCCGAGGAAATTCAAGACTCCATCTTGAATTTCCTTCGTTACCGTTTTGACTTCTTTAACTCGATGTTAAATTCGTGATCTTATTGTATGTACCTCTGCCACTTGGAACAATCTCGAACCATGAAGTGTATCTCTCGGTACATGGCTCATGGTTGCCAGTCTTAGACAGGACCCGAATGACGACAATATGGAGAGGAAGCGAAAGGCTAATCAACTTCGCCCAAGTAAACTCACGTCTTCCCCCCACTTTTAACGGAGTTAAGAATAACAGCTTCGAATTGAAACCGGCATCAGGTAAGGTAACTCGGCGGTCGAGTAACAATCCTATGGCAAGGATCTTCTGAGGATGCCTACCGCACAAAATTATACAAAAGTATACATTTTGTATACAAATCATTTAACATAACCTCAGATTTCTGTGATCTACAGATTTTATAGATCGTCAAGAATCGCAATTTCCTGTAAGCTTGTCAAGGTTACAGATTTACTTACAGATCAGAGCAGAATACCACGATAAATCAATGAGGTAAATAGAATCCTAGAGGACACAAGAGTTCTCAAACTCTACCCCAAATAGAGCGGTACACAATGGTCAATAAGATTGTGTTAGTTTTATAACACTTAAGTATTATAAATATATTCAGTGCAGTACTAATCTATGATTGCTATTCGAAGATGAACAGAAGATTCGATACAGGTGACTTATTTGTTGGTTTGAATGGACATCATCATCAATTGAAGGAAAGTAACATAAAACGATTTCAAATTGTAGAAGGAATTCTAAAGCAGTTATGGAAATTTATCGACTCATTGGTACTCGATTTCACAGTTTTTATTGAAATCTGTCAACTATGTAATTGCATTGTGAAGTGAATCAGCGAATATCGAATGAAACCACCAGTTCCACGGAAATCGGCAAATTCTTCAAGGATGAAATTATGTTTGCTCCTGGTTTTATTATATTTAGCTAATGTTAAGGTAATGTACTAATTTTTGGGTGAATTTTGTTATCTAAGATTTTGTTATAAAAATTATCATCGACTAATGAATTGCGAGAAAATATACTGAACTGGTGCACCACTACTCAGGATTCATTCCTCCTGCTTTGTTTTCAATAAAAAGACTTATATGAGTAAAGGAAAACTTATTCATTCATCGTAATTTTTCAAAATCACCATTTGGCTCAGTGTTGCATTAAAACATATAACCTAACCTGAGGTGAGGTAATGCAATTACATCTTGGCTTAAATCCTTGTAGCACGTTATCCTTAATTCATGAACCTCGGAATCGAGAATGATAATTTCTTCAATCAAAATTCATTAATCGATAAAATTTCAGGTTTGATTCAATAAGGTGAGCCTCAATTCAATGGTGATCGTTCCCTATATTTTCAAAGTTCACAATAATAAATTTAATTAATGAGTTCTGCTTTTCGTAGGCTATATCCACAATCGCCAGAACAATCGAGCTATTGAAAGGAATAGAGTCTTATTCTGTTGAACTGAGGTTGACAGCTTACCAATGCAAACCGCTGTTTTCGTTCCTCAAGAAGAGACTCATCCAACTAGCGTACAACTTATTTGGTTACGATGAACTCATTGTGGGACACCATCATGATTCAGTAGAAAACTTCGTAGTGAGTATCAAATCAGCAGGGCTATCACCAGGTGGTAACAGATGTATAGACGGTAACTTAGCTATTGCAAGACAAATGACTAAGGGCTTCCTGAATGATTCTTCATGTCTGAAGCAGCAGCTTCACGTTCTTCTTGATGTGCTCAGGGCACTGCTGAAATCATTCTTGGGAGATCCACTCGGGAGTTGTCCAATTCCAATTTTATGTGTTATTACTAGGACTGGCCTGGCTTCTCTTCTTGTTTCAATTGAAGCTCTCATAAATCTAGTCGTTAATGCTTTGAAACTTATTTTCAAATTGCTCCGCTTTCATTCCAATTTACAATTATGCAGGAAAGATATTGTCATAATTAAATCATTATATAATACGCTCTCAGATAATTGTAGACTGTGTACTTATATAAATGTATGAGATGAAAAAACGTACGAAGATCTAAGTGGAAGCGCCCACCAAAGTGGCATAGCAGCGACGTAGCGCGTTAACTGGCACAGAACAGACGCATGATACCTACTTCGATTGGAACCAAGCAATGAATCAGCGCCCACTGAAATAGCGCTGTCAGATGCATTATCTGAAAATTATGCTATGTGCTTGCCACGTAGGTATGTGCAACACTACTTTGGTTTGCGCTCCCACGAAGATATGTTTACAGCATTTTTATTATGAAAAAATTCATCATCAAAAACTATTCTATCTTAAATGATATTCTGAATTTGCATTATGAGTAATGTGGAAAACGCTAATACCTTGTGTCTGTTGGATATCAACGATATCAAAAGTGAAAGATTTTCTTTTTCTACAAGATGACTACTTCTTCAATTTTCATTTATTCATTCAGAGATTGAAACAAAAATGATCGATTATCAGTAAAATTGAATTATATGCATCAAATTTAGTCGATTTTTCATAAAAATTTTAATCTGTAAGCGACACTGTACAACAGCGCTAAATTTAGTCAAAAGATCTGACCTCTCTGGGCGGCATATTGACACTCATCCTCAGCAACTGACCATCTCTCTAAATCCCTGAAGCCTGACAAAGAAATCTGTTTTGAATCGATTGAATCAAATTTGCAAAGTTTCGAGTGCATAACTCGTAGACTCCAGATTTTATAGATATCTAAAAACCCCTGATTTCGTCACTCACTCACTGATGATTGATGATCATAAAAACTGTTCGGGTACTTCCCGATGTCCTATCAAGTTGAAATTTGGTGTGTGAGCTAGTTCTAATACACGAAAAACGGAAAAATTTTCAAACTTGAAACTTTCATCGCTCAACACTCAGAACTAGGGGATGTATCAGTTTGATGCTAATGGTCTGAAAATTGATGTATGTTTATGGGAGACTGCTTGTTACATGATATGTTAAAAAAATATGCAAGAACTCTCAGTGGAAATCACCCCAACCTCTTCAACAAGGGTATGAAATGAAGCGCTCGTAAAACACCTCACGTTTATTTAAACCAAATACAATTTTTCTGTATTAAACTCAACAACAGTTTGCATTGTGCTAATTCATGTTGTGATCATTGTATAATGATGGGATTTTTCATACAATAGTTGCGATGGCAGATCCCAAATGAATCGTCATCTTGAACCTGGGTAGGTAAAGGTATATTTCTCCTCTCCGTACATTGATCATTTTGAACATTAATTGTGAAATACTGGTATGAAAAGAGATGAAATTATTCCTCATGGACCACGGCCAATAAGCCCGGAAGACTCTTTTCATAGCAGTATATCCGGTCGTGAAAGCCTTAAACAATTCATTAATTGTGAATTAGTTTGACTTGAAATAAATCACGCAGTAATTAGTTATATTTTATTCCGTTCACTCGAAAAAGAAAACTTCCAGCCATGAAATCGTTATCATTGGACGGAAAGATCCCGGAGTGGAAGTCTGAAGTTAAATATCTGGGAATTTCCTTTGACAGTAAGCTTCTGTGGAACAGGCATGGTGTGCAGGCGTTTATGCAGCAGGAATTGGGGTGGTAACCCAAAAATACTGCGATAAATGTAGGTCATGATTTTGAGACCTTTAATCACATATGAGGCAGTAGTCTGGTTTGCTGAAGCAAGTCAGACAAGTACAAGGAAAATGCTCGACAAAGCATAGCGGCTTGCCTGTGTGTGCATCACGGGGGCATGAGAACGTACCCAACCAGAGCACTTGAGATCATAACGGACCTCAGACCCCTATATCTGGTGATCGACAGGATGGCTCATGAAACCATCCTCAGAATATCTAGAGAAGGCGTAGGTAATGAGAGAATTTGGTGTCAGAGAGTCTGGTGCTCTCTGAGTAACATCATCTCATCTGCGAACCTTCCGAGTGATGTAATGGTTAAGAAATTAAGTACTGAGAAAAACTTCCGTACGATGCTATCCAAAAAAAGGAATGGGAGCGGGAATACACCGACCAAAATTTCAGAGAAAATACTGTTAAAAGGTGTCAGATGGTTCTTAAACCAACACAGGAGCTTGCGCTGGGGTTCACGGGGCCAAAGCCAAGTGTGCACTATTTTTAAGTTGTGTGAGTGTTCTTCGAGCAGAACTATTAGCAATCGAAGGACGTCTAGATATCAATCTAGAGAGAAACTATCAGAATTGCGACATAGCTATTCACTCAGATAGTCAAGCTGCTATTAGGGCACTGAATTCCTAGCCATCGACTCAAAGTCAACATGGGAATGCCGGAGCAAACTCAATGAGGTAGGCAAGAAAAATAAGTTCTCTTAAATCTTGTTTCCTGGTCATCTGGGAATCATAGGTAACGAAGAGGCCAACAAACTTGCCAGAGTGCTCGGAAACCATTCACAAATATTGCCAAGACGAGGTCGTATTTTTAACATTGTCAAAAAATTATCAGATCTCATGTAGAGCCAAGCTGCTAACTCCATACTCTTCATCTTCACACAAACTCTATGCCTTAGTCGAAATAAGTGACTTGGTCGTTTCGTAACTATAAAAACTATTCTATAAGAGAAAAGTTATGAACAGTGAATGAATTTTTTACCTTACGCTCACGTGGCGAAAGAGAAACAGTCGAGACACTCATTCTTACCAAGGCATGAGAGTTTATTATTATTATTATTATTATTACATAACAGAAGAGTTGGGGTTCTCACCCATAAACTCAAAAATTACAAAATGAAATAAGATAATTGAATTCAATGGCCACAAGAAAAAAAGGGAAAGAAGAAACTAAATAATGAGATAAACAGCAGTCACAGTCACTCCAAAAAAAGAATCAACTCTGGTCCCTTGTAAACTGGTCGAGTCTATTTTTGAAAGAATTCACCGTGAGAGCGCCAACAACACTATGGGGTAATCTGTTCCATACCTCAAAAACCCGATTGGGGAGGAACGTTTGGCGCTGCGTGGTCCTGAAATTCTCCTTCGCTAGTTTGAAGGCATCCCCACGCAGTTGTGTGCTGCTTCTCATGTAGAGGTGATCTAGGTTCACACCAAAGAATCCATTTAAGGCACGATAGGTAACAATAAGATCCCCTCTATTACGTCGATCCTCGAAGGTTTGTAGGTTCATCAATCTCAAACGATCGTGGTAGTCAGGCCTTATCCTCCCAAAAAGAATTCTGGTATTCCAGCGCTGCACGGATTCGAGGAGAAGTTGGTCGCTCCTGAGAGAAGGGCACCACACCGGTCCAGCATATTCCATCAAGGGGCGCACATAACTGCAATAGAGCATCCGAGAAATTTCCAAACTACAACCTCTAAACGACCTCTGAATCATATTGGTCATCTGTTTAGACTTTGCCACGATAGACGCTACATGTTGAGACCAGCTTAAGTCATGAGACACCACTATACCCAGATCGTTATGGTGGTCAACAGGGATTAAACATTGACCATCAATCACATATGTCAACTTCGGATTATTTCTACCTAAATGCAGAACCTGGCATTTGCTGGTGTTCAGCGGCATAACCATTCTTGACACCAATTCTCAACAGCCTGCAAATCCTCCTGCAAGGTCTCAACATCAGATGAGAGGTTATAAATTTTCGTGTCGTCTGCAAAAAGAGCGCATGGAGATCTAAGAAGTCGAGGCAGGTCAGACGTATATATTACGAAGAGAATGGGACCCAAGACAGATCCCTGCGGAACACCAGTGGTCATCAAAACATCCTCAGATGAGTGAACATCCGCCACTCTCACTCGGAAAGTTCTATTGGAGAGGAAAGCCTTGATCCACGAGAGCAACGCATCCCCTATGCCTAGGTGCTGTAGCTTGGACAGGAGACGACGATGTGGTACTCGGTCGAACGCCTTGGAGAAGTCCAAATACAGGACATCAACAGGTTTACCCTGATCTAACGAACGGGTCCAATCGTTAAGACAGTAGAGCAAATTGGTCATTGTGGACCGACCAGGAACAAAACCATGTTGCTCCTGTGGTACAATATGATGCGTGAGCGCAAAGTGCAGAAGCTGCTCACAGACAACTTTCTCCAAGACCTTGGATATCGAGGACGTCAGGCTAATGGGGCGATAGTTATTAGGCGAGAGTTTGTCTCCCCCCTTGAATATGGGTATCACGGAAGCTCTTAACCATTCCCTCGGCAGAGCGGAAGTAGCTAACGATTTCCTGAAAATGAGAGACAGAGGGAGAGCAATGGCAGAAGCCAGAAGTTCTGAATTCACAGCATCATAATTAATCATTGCAATTGTGCGGGTATGTCGTTTCAAATCATATGATAAATTCATCTGAAGCGTCGCAGTCAGGACTACATGGTCAGACTTTCCTATCGGTGGCTGATAAGCTACTTCATAAATCAGGTTAGAATCGGAAGATATCATCCAGTCAAGTAAAGATGGATTTTGACCATTTCTGAATCTGGTAGGCTGTAGAACGAGCTGCTGCAATGCAGAATCGGCAAACAATTTTGCATATGGGTACGATGGTGAGGTGGATGGGGGAACTTGCATGAGTGGCCATCGAAGGTCAGGACAATTGAAATCTCCAGCGATGAATACGTTATTTTTTGTAGAAGATAGACTGCACAAAAAATCAGTCAGAGCAACATCAGAGAGACAAGGTCTTGGACGATAAACACAACCCAAGGTGATCGAAAAATCTCCACTCGAGATGTCCAGAAAGAGATTATCAATCCCAGGCCAGTCCATGTGAACAACTTGAATGTTAAAATTGTCAGAAATGAAGTCTTTCACGTAGACGCAAACTCCACGGTGACCAATTGCTTCTTTATTGTCATTACGGTAAAGAGAGTAAGTTGGTATAGTGCAAACACTGTCACTGATAGATGATTTGAGCCAAGTCTCCGATAACAAGGACGATGATACTGAACAAATAACAGCAGTTCAGAGAATTTAGATCCGAGTGACTTGTGAACTAAGGACTTGTGAAGATGAAGAGTGTGTAGTTAGCAGCTTGGCTCTACATGATATCTGATAACTTTTTGACAATGTTAGAAATACGACCTCGTCATTGCAATATTTCACATGAAAATGTTTTTGGTTGAATTTCAATTCTTTTTGTACGTTGCTTATGACAAAATCCTTTGATTTTGTCCATTTTTTCCTGACAATAATTGAATGTTTTTGCTTGGATATATTAGTCATTAGTTGACTGACAATAATTATAAATGTTATTATAGGTAACGAAGAAGCTAACAAACTTGTCTGAGTGGGTGCTCGGAAACCACTCACAAATATTGCCAAGACGAGGTCGTATTTTTAACATTGTCAAAAAATTATCAGATCTCATGTAGAGCCAAGCTGCTAACTCCATACTCTTCATCTTCACACAAAGTCTATGCCTTAGTCGAAATAAGGGACTTGGTCGTTTCGTAACTATAAAAACTATTGTATAGAAGAAGTTATGAACAGTGAATGAATTTTTTACCTTACGCTCACGTGGCGATAGAGAAACAGTCGAGTCACTCATTCTTACCAAGGCATAAGAGTTTGTGAATTAAGGACCTGTGAAGATAAAGAGTGTGTAGTTAGCAGTTTGGCTCTACATGAGATCTGATAACTTTTTGACAGTGTTAGAAATACAACCTCGTCTTTGCAATATTTCACATAAAAATGTTTTTCGTTGGATTTCAATTCTTTCTGTTCGTTGCTTATGACAAAATCCTTTAATTTTGTCCGTTTTTCCCGAACAATAATTGAATGTTTTTGGTTGGATATATTAGTCCTTAGTTGACTGACAATAATTATAAAATTCCTCTACACTATACGGCTTCATATCAAGTATAAACTTGCGTACCTTATTCTTGATTAATCGCACGTAGTTGATAAGTTGAGAAGATCGCGGAAGAGCATTAAAATGTTTGATACAACTAAGTGAACTGAACTCACTGAACTGCCTGAGTTCAGTCCAGTGAGAACATCTCCTGAAATATAACTCCTGAAGATGCCAGACACTCGAACTGGCGAAACGTCGAGAACTAATCTACGACGACGGCCTAAATGCTCGAAAAAACATGTCTTATTGAACGATGGCCGCGAAAGCCTCAACCAATCTGAATTACTGGTTTGGTTATCACCTTCTTGGCTATCCGAGTACTTTCAGGCTTTCACGACCAGATATACTGACATTAAGAGAGTCTTCCGGTCTTATTGGCCGTGGTCTATTAGGAATTGTTTCACCTAACATTTCGCCGCAAACTGCGGTAGGCATCTTCAGAGAATTCTTGGTCTGAGATAGTACTCGACCTCTGAATTTCCGAAAATGATGCTGGATTCGATCCGTTTCCCCCAACTTATACCCTAATTATTGGCGGGAGAAGGTAGTGGGTTTACGTGCTCGATGTTGATTGGTCCATCGCTCCTACTTCGTATTGGCTTGATTTTGACCTTTTCCAACACCGGCAACCATGCGCTATGTACTAAAGGAGTTTCTTCCCTTCTGTTCATGTTGTTCTTATGTTTATATATCTCAATGGCTTCCATGTTCATCCTAGGATAGAAACTTTTGATGTTCGAAATAGCCTCTGCCTTTGAGAAAACAATATTGTGTCCATATTCCGCTAGTGCGGATTTTTCTGTCTGATTGAGTCGACAGCATCGTTCATGCTCCTTAATTCTCGTATTGATACTTCGCTTCGTTGTACCAATGTAGACTTTGCCGCAGTCACAAGGTATCCTGTAAATACCGTTTTGAGACAGTGGGTCGACTTTGTCTTTTAGTTCTGATTATTTGGCCAAGTTTTTGAGGTGGCTTATAGACAGTCTCTATATTGTGCCTCTTTAGTATTCTACCAATTCTATCAGTGACCTTGGGAATATATGGTAAGATAGCTCTTCCTTTGGAGGTGAGTTGTGATGTGTTACCATTACGTGTGGAGAGTTTTGGTCTTATTGCCCTCTGAATTTCCTTAGCATTATATCCGTTAGCGACGAATGCATGTTGTAGATGTTCAAGTTCATCCTCCAGAAATTCCGGCCCGCATAATTGAGTTTCCAACTCAATCGCGTTTATTTTCAAACTCGAGCATTTCAACGAGTTATGTCAACGAAATAAACCTTTTCCAATTCAGGCCATTGAACTTTCTATTCACTATTTCAGCTTTCGAATGAATAGTGATTCTTCTGATCGAGATCAGTATTTTATTATGTTCATAATAAGTTTTTTCTCTCCGAATGTTCATATTTGCGAGCTATCAATCGATTTTCCCATTTCAACAGTAATTGACTTGTTAATGATGTGAATAATGTTTTACATTTGAGTTGTTTCAATTACATGCTTCTCAAAGACTAATATAATTCTTCGTATAAAAGATATACCCTTTTCGTAAACTAACCATTCAACAACTTCAACCAAGGCGAGAATCAATAAAATATAAAATGTTCAGAAACATAGTTTATGCCCTATCAGTCTTTGCTGTAATATCTTCATCTCAGGTGAGTAGACAGTTTCATGAACTATTACCTGTGTATTACCTTGAAGGTTATTTTTGATGATTTGGGACTCAAACCTCAAATATGTATATTTGCTCAGTGTTATTCGCACTCATTTACATCATTCTTAGGAATAGCATAATAAGAATATATTCAAAATTGTATACTCTTCCAAAATTTCCTGTATAAGTGAAAGTGGTCAGTCTTCAAGAATATTTGAACTCGGTAGATATTTTCGAACAATATTATAATCCCAATCACCAGATTTCAAATAGGTCCAGTTCTCCAGGAACGTCTGATAAGCCGTCGAACTTGGGACACCCTGTATTGTCGAGTTAATCGAACTATCCGTGTCTAGCAGTCGGGAATCTGATTCCTCTATCATATATCATATTTAGTATCCACTTTTGTTACACCTGCAATCTTTGCAAGTAACAGTCATTACTTAATTTGTTTCTTGTTGTTATTTGTCTTCGAGGTGAAAAATACAACTTGAATATTGCTCAAACTCTGTTAAACTGTCAGCATAAGTTGAGCGCCAACATCAGTAAACCGATTGATTTTTATATTTTCCCGGATAACAGTTAATTTGAAAACTACTCTCATAAAGTGAAACGAATACGATTACATATCATAAATTCCTATCGTACATTTTGAATGAAAATGAATGAAAAATTAAAACATTATAAACGTTAACATTACTAACATAAGATAGGAAAACAACTATGATGTTTGAGAAATCATTTTTTCATAGGGGAGATAATCAGAGACCATCCAAGTTATTATTTTAATTTCGTCTTCTAATTACAGTAAGTAAGATATTCCAATTCGTTGGAAATAGGTGGAACGATTATGTCAATTTACAATTATTTCTCTTATTATGAACCTGCCAGTTACTGTGAAGAAAAATTTAATCTGAATAAACATGTCAATACAAACATTCATTTGAATCATTTGATATGAAGGTATATACTCTACTCACGATGAATTCAGTTCCAGTAGTATATTATAAAATAATTTTCAGAATCTGTTCTCATTCCAACACGAATGCAAAATTCGAAAACGAGCAACAAAGGAGAGAGTTTTCAAAAGCACGACTATTGGAATTGCATTCTGACTGTAGTATTAGACGATATTTTCTCTATTTTCGTCAAGTTTTGTCAAATACTCTCGAAATTCAAATTCAAATTGAGATTAGTAACTTTTTATTTTTTCTTGTCAGTTGGTGTGATTGTGATTTACTAAATTTAACAAAACGAAAATTATAACTGATCATGATGCTGTAATGAGTTCATTAGAGCACTACTTTTGGTACTGCAGTGACCTCACTACCTTCGTTAGTGAAGTAGAGAAAAAGATTTACTCATCTCATCTCACAATATCTTTCGAAGCCAAATCATTACGATTCGAGAATTACCATTCAACTCGAACAAAATATATGAAAATTTTGAAACTGTTTTTAAGAAAAAAAATTACTCGAAAAACCTAAATTTCTTTGCCTTTACGGAGAGCACACCGAGAAAATGGAGGTAATGAAGATCTACACAGTTCTTTTCAGTATGTGATTGAAGAAATGGAACTTCTATTTTGACGCTATTAGATGTAACTTCTTTGTAATATTCCACTCAGTACTTCACAACTTATTGCTTCAAATATTGAAGTTTTCTATGCAGATTTTATCCCTTAGTAGTATGGAATACATATGTGCCAAATGAGGATGACATTATTTCTCCAATCTTCTAATGAAAGATCTGTGAGCCTGAGATTTGGATAACGTATTTATTTCGATAATTACCATTTCGGATTCGTCTATGTAACAAAAATTAAAACAATTCACTGACGATTCTAATGAATCGAGTGTATGAATAGTTGATTTTTCAATCCTGAATTTCATATCAAGGTTTCACCACCATGTTTTTCAAAATGAAATAACATTTCTTGACTATGAATATAAGGAAAATTTCTAATCGTTTTTGATTGTACCCTTCATAGCTTTCAATTTTCAGCTATTCCGATGGGGTAGGTCACATTTCAGAGTTCAGGCTCTACATCCAGGTAATTGTGAGTGTACAGGGTATCCCAAATTGCTTGATTTTGACTATTTCTGGTACTTATGGTAGGTAACAACGTTAGGAGAAGTCCTGGGCTCGATTTTTGTGAAAATACCATTAGTTCAAACCATTTAACGATATATTCAGTTTTTTTTAATTTGATTGTATCGATCTCCAAGATGTGCCATAACTTTTTCATCTATGAAAATATCTTGAAACGATAAACACTTTCTAAAGGCAATTGTTCACTGGTTAATTTTTTTTTATTCAAACTTCTTACGACTCCTTTTCATTCATATAATACAAGAACAATTCGAGAAAAGAAAAATTTAAAAAAATGTCTTGGTCCCAGTGAAAACTGCTTTCTGAAAGTTTGAATCTTCTTCAAATATTCTCGAAAATGCAAAAGTTATGGCATCTTCGGAATCGAAGAAATATAAATTTTGTTATATCTTCCAAAGAAATGCAAATATCGTGAAATGATTTTCACATCTGGTATTTTCACGAAAATAGCCTAGTACTTCTTCCGACGTTTTCACATATCTAGTCCAGAAGTACCAGAAACATCCAACATCAAGCAATTTAAAATATCCTGTACAAGGTGGGCAAAATTGGTGATACCTGAACTACAAATTTCGTCATTATCTCCGTTTCTGTTCACGCTAGGATGTTCAAATAGAATATTATACAGACTAGACAGACACTTAGTCCATAGCAATCCAGAGGTTTCTTTGCTGAGCTATAAAATGGAGTTGAAAGAAGTAAGAGAAAACACAACACACATCTTGGACCTCTTGGGAAAAAGTACGCCGCTAGATTGCCATAAAAAAGTGTGTATATAGTGTTTTCATTTCAACATTCTAGCACAAACAAAAACAGGTATAATGACGTAAGTAGAAATCGCCCAAATTCAAATTTTGGCATATAACTCGAGAACAAAAGAAAATAAAGGAATGCAGCTGATAACATTATCAGTTTTTCTAATAACGACGATCTCTTTATCTCTTTCGGTTAAAAGGTTATAATTCGAGTATTGCCAATTTTGACAACACCCATGCTCATTTTATGAGGTCTTCTGAAGAAATATCCAACTCAAATTTTTAACCATGACTCTGCGCACTATGGATTAAATGAGCTAAGAATTTTAGGAAACTGGTATTGAAACGTCTTATATCGGATATATATATTGTGAATTTGATTAATATGTACCTACCTTACCCATAACCAGTTTGGTTATTGAACTAAAATGTTCGTATGGTAATTCTCCTAACTACTGATTCATTTACTTGCTCTTCAGGCCTCTTTACGAGATGATCTGGAACAATTTTTAACGCCTTGGATGAATGCAGCAGGTACTGCAATGCCTCTTTTACGCATGATCGTAGATGAAATATGGTTCCTCCAAAAAGATATTTTGGGACTGGAGCCAAAACTGCTGGCTAGCAAATACCAAAACGTGGACCAGAAATTAGTCGCTATGGAGGGAAAAATGCAATCAGAAGATGGAAAAACCTGTATTCAAGCCTTCAGAGTGATATTCAAAATAAGTACTAACAAATTCCAAACGGATGGTTACTGCTTCAAGCTTCAACAAGAAAAAGCCGAAAACAGTGTTGTACCATTGTTCCATGCTTTGTACCCAACACTTCCAACTCCAGCATGTCCTTTTCCGCTGTTATGCAAAATCGACTTATTGAGCTTCAATCCCAAGAATCTGAGAGAAAATATGTCATCATTAAAAGCAGTACATAAAAACGGCGTCAATGTGATCAAATTCCTTATCTATTTCAAGAAGGAACTCACCGAATGCAGAAATGATGCTGAATCGTACAACACCCTTTCGAACACAATCCTCAACCTTGCACCACTTTGCGAGAAATTTTGAAGAGTTGGTACGAACCTAAAATCTAAACCTTTTATATCAACGTCAGCTATGAAACCAAGTTCAAAAAATCTGGTATCAAACTATGCAAATGTATCACAAATAAAAAATTCTTATTTCCTGTAAAATTTCTTTTATCTAGTAAAATGGTATAATTTAGTTCTTAGCCATTACCCTCAATCCGTTTTTCATCCTAAAACTACAATGATACTTTATAACGAATAAATTAATAATTGATCATAATTTCCAGTTGTCATTTCGAATGTCTTGAAAATTTACTAGCTCGACAATACAAACTCATTCTGGCAGCCCCTCATTGACCGAGGTAAATTACCACAAAATTTTGAAGAGGGTAGAAAGGTAATAATAATTCGTTATAGTGTCAAGTCAGAAATTAGACAGCAAACTTTCTAAATGTCCATAACCGTGAAAGGAATACTGCCATATTCATCAGTCTGATAGGACGGTGGTTTGTTCAATGATAATATATGTCTGCACATTTCCTTAGTGTGCGATTGCATATTCCTATGATGCTATACATTTTTCACACACAATTTTTTTCATCGCCTAGAATGCCACAAGAGGCAAATTTTCGCCAGATACAATTACTCCTTCCACAATAATAGAGCCTTGGTTTCCTCGAAAGCGATACCGACAAATTCCGACCGCAATAATAAGGCAAATGACGTCAGTTTGCGGTGGGATAATCAAGTTTCTTGATTACAGCAATCAGAATGTGCAAAGCCTTGGTTTTTTCGAAAGCGATTGTCTAAGTGTTAAGTGTAAGAGTAGCCGTGGGCTAAACTTCGCCTCTCGAGAGTTCTCATATTTTGTAAAAAAGTCGTTAATAAATAATAGTATATTCTAAAAGAAGTTGCAGAATGAGCTCCTATTCCAACACGAATGCGAAGTTCGAAAACGAGCGACGAAGGAGCGAGTTTTGTATAGCATGAGTGTTGGAATTGCCTTCTGCAACGAGTATTAGACGGTATTTTCTCTATTTCAGTCAATTTTTGTGAAATACTCCCGAAATTCAAATGAAAATTCAGATTAAAGACTTTTGTTTTGTATCTTGGCAGTTGGTGTGACATACGAAATTTGACAGATCACGGATTTTGAATTGATTTGATTCGAAACTTGATTCGATCGGAGGTCAGTACTGACAATCAGAAAACGAAAAATATAACTGAAAACAATGCTGTAATGAGTTTCATTGCAGCACTACTTTTAGTACTGTAATGAATTCATTACGATACTGAAATAGAGAAATAAATAACATGAAAACCATCGATATCACGATACTTCACCACAGCAATCATTGACGAACTGTTTCTAGCGCTAATGGCGAAATCAAAGATTATAGAGTATACTTTATAATCTTTGGCCGAAATATTACGTTGCGCTGACCGTCAACGCATCCTTAACAACCATTGCTGATGTTATTCATGGTGGGTACACTTTTCTATGACGTCATTTGCCGGTCGTAATTTGTCACTACCACTTTCGAGAAAACCAAGGCTTTACTTTTTTTGATAGCATTGTACGATGCATTGTGTTCGTTCACATTCACGAGTTGATCATCCAGTACCGCAGTTGAAGAGAAATGGTATAGTATAGTCGTAAATGTACTCATTGAAAAGGCGTTTTTGTGCGAAAACATCTGTTCTAACCACAATGCACGGATAATCCGCCCATGGTTGATCAATATAAAATGACGCACGGAAAATGTACCGCCCGGATAAACCGGAACTAGATAATCGAGGTTCTACTGTAGATCCAACTTGCACACGAATTGAATAACTCAAATTTGAAGATTATTTGTACACGAAGGTGATACTATATTTTTAGGGGCCATGCTTCGAATGTTTTCACTCATATGTGTTTCATTTATCATTCATTTTCTTATACTAGCACATCTATGCAATTATTTCGAAAGAATAATGCTTTCTTATTTCATTTCTAACAATTACACCCTAATGTCTTATTCAAACAAACTTTCATTCCTAATTACATCTAAGTTAATATCTGAACTGCTAACAGAAAGTTTCTTCGTTCCCTTTGAAATTTTACTCTTTTAGTCCAGTAAACGTCTGAAATCACTTTTTTGCGGAAAGAGCTGCTTTTTCGATATGATTGTCACTAGAGTAGGAACTCATGGTCAAAAATGCAGGTTCCCAAATTTTCAGGAACTTTAGAAAATTCGTGAAAATGTCGAAAACGTTACGTTTTCTCGGAAACTAGAACGTTTATCGAAAAAAGTTACAAACAAAAGTTGTAGAGCGGAAAATTGTAGGAAACTTGATGGCTTTTCGCATTTTCGTGGTGTTAATATTGACTAATTAGAGGTGCATTTATGTAATGGCGCCCTCAGTTGCTAACTTCATTACGTTCGGATAGCCGAAGACGCTCCAAGAGATCTTGTGGTTTTACCGAGGGTTTTATTATTCCCTTTTATGATGTATATGTTTATGAACTGCAGGGCGAAATGCGCCAGCACCCTTACCAATGCTATGCGAGTTCAAGAATGAAGACAGCTTTCTTTCGAATCTGCGAGAAAACTGCACTATATTTGTTTCTCTTGTGATTTTACACCTGATTTTTTTTAATCGGCTGTTACCATTCCATGCAAGAATATAAAATATTGGTCATTTGGAATTTTGGAAATGAAGAAAATGAAAGAAAAATTGTTGATATCACACCCTCAAGAATTTCTCAGAAATATGATGCACAATATACAAAATTCATACAAGTTCTATAATCACAGAAGTTCAATTTAATTTTTTTTTTGTTGAAATATTGATAAAAGTGAGTCCGAGAAGCTCATTGTCCAAGATGAAATTTGGTTAGAATTTTTACCAAGCTTAACACTGTAAATAAAAAATAGTAATTTTTGGAAAAATTCAATAAAAATGTTCTGCTTTAAACTGAGCCGTTTTAACTTGAAAGTTCTGTATTCAAGAGACGACATGCGAAGCGAAAGTTGACAGTAACAAAAATGAATCGTTTTGCATAAAAACCTAGTGCAAATGGATATAAATATTTCCACGGATTGATTAAAAAAAAGGTCGGATAATGTTTTGAGAATATCGGTAATTTTGTAGAAGTTTTATTTGTTTAACTCCTTGATTATGTAATTATATTTATATTTTTATATTTGAAGGAATTCAATCTGCTCCTAAATTAACTGAAAAGTTCATTATTCCTGTAGCACCGGATAAAGATCAATATTCTACAATACTACACAAAATATGCTACTCAACGTTACCTGAATTGAATGTGATATACCCTCGGATATACCTATTCATTTCCTACGACAGGATTTTCAATTTTGTTTGGGTCCTAGTCCTTGCATATTGATTTGAATATTATATAATGCTTCTTGCAGTAGTATAAGAACGATGTGAAAGTGAGATCATTTCGATATGCATTTTCGTCGATAAACTCACCCTTATTTTATATAAATTGACATTTTGATAACAGGGAAACCTTCAAATCTAAGCATGATCAAATGAAACTTCCATTTCGAAATAGAAAAAGTCAGTGCAAAATATTTTGCTCAAATAAGGGATCGAACTGAGTTCCATTCTGCTGACCTACACAACCAAAAGACGAATGGGGAATAATCCGAAAAAATAATCTTCGATTAGCTATTATAATTAATAATTAATAATATAATTAATTATATTTAAAGTTCGAAATATTAATAATATTGATTTGAGAAACATTTCAAAAAAACGCTTGATGTGTTTTGACAAAATATTTTCAAGTTTGACAAAAAACAATCCTACTCCGTTCATTTATTCTTGTGAATATCAAACTTCGAAGAACATTTTGAAAGCCAAAAAAGTTCTGAGTATTGCTCAGGTAGTTCTCCGAAGTTCTCTGATCGATTTCGATCGAAAACTAGTCGTTCTTCAAATATTAGATGTTGTTATTTGATGGTCAAACCAATAATTATTCGAGTTGGGAATAATCCTTATGAAAGTTATGAATTTCTCCCGACGAGTTGTACGAAATATTACAATGATTGCAAAAGCGAATCTATAATCGCTATGCAAAGTTTCATACTAGAGATCGAATGGGGGGTCGTTCTTCTATTTGAGGAAAAATCAAACATGTCTCACTATTTTCACATTTCCAATTATATTAATAATTTTACTTTCAACAGTAGTTCTGGGTAGCAATTTTAAATCAACGCTGATCGAAGAGAAAGTTTGAACGAAAATTCAATCCCTATTTTATTGAAAAATATGTATATATATATATATATATATATATATATATATATATATATATATATATATATATATATATATATATATATATATATATATCGGTTTAAAACGTGCGATGACGTTGTCCGATGCCTAGATTCCATCGTTTGCGATCTTCCCATTCATTTTTTTATTAAAAAAAAAATTAGATATAGCCAAATTCAATGCACACACACACAACATAAAATGCAAAACGCATCTACAAAATGATTAGGTATTTCTTCCAACATATTCTCTTGCACTCAATAATTTGAGAGAAGTCCGGGATATGAATTTCTCATCCACCGCTGTATTAAAGAGTCTTGTTATATTCGTTTACAAACATGAACGTAATAAAATGGGAATGGTAAAACTACCTACTCCCTTGCTCCCTACTTGCCGAGTCTTCGGCTATTCGTACGCAATGGAGTAAGCAACTGAGAGAGCAAATACAGAAATCCATCTCTAATTAGTAAATATAAACACCAGAAAAATGCAAAAAGCCACCTTTTGTGCTAAAATTTTCTGCTCTACAACTTTTGTTTGAAACTTTTTTCGATAAACCTTCTAGTTTTCGAGAAAACGTAACGTTTGTCAACATTTTCATCAATTTTTCAAGGTTCCTGAAAATTTGGGAACCTGCATTTTTGACCATGAGTTTCTACACCAGTGACAATTATTATATCCAAAATGCAGCTCTTTCCGCAAAAAAAGTTATTTCAGACCTTCGTTTACTGGACTATTTCTAAGCTAGCGCTACCTATTTTGAACTATAGTGAACTGATAGTGTTCAACGGACACTATCGAAACGAATATTATTCTCCTTCCCTCTCCCCTTCATAATGCGAAAAGTTTCCGATGATATCTGTCGATTCTGCCACTTGGACGGTTTAGAGGGTGAGCAAAATGGGTGATACCTTAACTTGAACTTTTTAACCCAACTAGATAGAGAAAGATGAGTAGCACATTACGTTCGTCTTTTTTAAACAAACTGATGATGTTTTTCGAGTTATAGGCCCAAATTGAAATTTGGGCAATTATCTCCGTTTTCATTTATGCTAGAATTAATCGGACACTTTTTCAAAACTTCAGCGTAATATTTTTTCGCAAGAAGGTTCCTTGCTGAGCTTTAACATAAAGTTGTATTTCTTCCAGTGAAAAACAATAGTTGAAAATGACACTAAAGAATCAGTTCTTCATTTCGTTCCGAAAATTTTACTTGGTGGGCCACTTGAAATGCTCTAGAAAATCTTCGATAGTTTGATAGTGTGACACCAAACAGAAATTGATCAGTATATTCATAAATTGAATTGTAAATCCTTCGCAATGATGTGTCAAAAGATTAACCTGTTGGAGCAGGCTCTAGAACTTATTTACAAAAATTTTGGTCAGTGGGTACTGTTTCACGTTGGTCTTTCCTTGTATGATTGGTTATATATTCTTCAAACGACGAAATGATTATTTTTTTTGAGTCATAAAATAAGATGGCGATTCTTTCTAATCCATTTCAAACTATTTTTTCCAACAGAAAAAACACAACTTTATGTTATTGGTCAGCAAGGAAGCCTCTTGGAAAAAACATAATACGCTGGTCGATCTTCATGAAAAAAAAACGTATGTATCATGTTTTTCATATCAACATCCTCAACAGATATAATGACGACCAAAGTTCAAATTGTCGAGATTTCAATTTCGGTTCATAACAAAAGAAGATAAATTTCCTTCCGTATCTGTCGATTAAAAAGTTCAAGTATCATCATCCTGTACACTTTGTCTCAAATTGGACGAGACTGCAGTGTATCTCGGCTATTATTGAAGATGAAGACCTGCAGTTTTCGCGACCCAATAAAACTTGTAAAACTTTTAAATCCACAAACAGTAATATTCTAACTACTTCTTTTCCTGAAGTACAGGGTGAGAACAAAAATAAGCACTTTTTTGAGATGTTTTCATTTCTCTGGCCCTGTAGGAGCTGGATAAAAATGCAAACTGCTTTCAATAGATCGTTTCACGTAGAAGTCAGTGGAGTGGATGAAATTTTTTTTCAGAGCACTGTTTCAGAGATTGAGCAGAAGGTCGGAATCTTTCAGATTTCTTTAATTATTTTTCTGAATACAATAATATATCACAAACTAACCTCCATAGAATTTCAGCTTCAAGATTGAGAAAATCGCATCTTCAATAACAGCTGAGATACAGAGTACAGTCTCACCAAATTTGGGACACAGTGTACACATGATTTGTGGTTGTAAGAGTCCATCAGAAAAAAGTTCTGCATTTAATTTAGCACTCTGGGAGTTAGAGGAGTTTTTTGAGACTTAGCTGTCTCACAAGTTAGGGGTGTGGGTTTGCATACGTATTCAAGTATCCGTGTGAATTCGATGCCCCTTTTATCCCATTCGATGTGAATAAAATCAAATTGAAGCAGATAATCAAACAATAATCAAAAACAAAAAAACATATATTATTACTATTCTTAATCCTACACTCGTTGCCAATAATTATTTATACAAAATATATACAAATTCACAAACTCGAATAGAGTAGGTAATTTATAGATATAACTAATTAACAGGTAAATGTTCATGCAGCCAAACTCTTCCTCCGTTCTCAGCGAAATCAGCAGCCGCATGATCTTCACCATTCAAAACCCATTTAGTGGTCAAGAGACCCTCTACTCCTACAGGTCCTCTGGCATGGATTCTGGCAGTACTGATGCCAACCTCAGCACCGAGACCAAACCTGAATCCATCAGCGAATCTCGAGCTTGCATTGTGGAAGACGCAAGCACTATCTACTTTCTTCTGGAATTCCCTCGCCTTGTCATCTGGAAAAAAGATCTCCATATTATCTGGGATATCATTGATGTAAATCATAGGAACGTGTGCCCACTAAACCCGAGATTTCAAGTAAAGTTGAGTAAGAGTTTGTGATAGAAATTCTAAGACGACTCTACAACTGCTGTGGGGCAAGGACAAAAACCTTACAGTAGATGATATTTTCAAGCAATTAGGTCTTCTAAAACATAAAGTTCAAAAGAGGGCACAAGACTAACAGAGCGTAACTAACCAGTCCGTGGAACAGCACGATGAATGGAGTGCTAATAACATTATGTTTTCTACTCCAGATTCGAGGATGCCAAACGAGCTCTGGCAGAACGTCAAGTGAATAATTCTTCGGTCCTCACATCGAATTCCATTGAATTACTGAATCTTAGACTTCTCGCTTTATTGTATAGGCGAAGACGTGGATTGAAAATCCAGAAATAAATCCCGTTATGTTTGTGTTACCACGACGCGTACATTAAGTTTCCACGATAGCTCTACGTCTTCGAGTATGATAATCCATGTTCGGAACAGCTCTAACTCGAAACTATCGAGGTGAATTCTAACAGGGTTTGTGGAAATCGCAAAGAGCACACAATTCATGGGACTATGAAATTGAAGAAAGGGATATTCGCTAAATAGGCACACTGTAAAATCCAATTAACAAAAATATTATAAAAACCGCGAACTTCTCCAACTTCATGTTCATTCGTGGTGATATATTTTGATCGAATTTTCATTTAAATAAAATATAACGCTCGAATTTTTTCAAATTATTATCATAACTCTCAGATTTGAGTTCCCTTAATCCAGTTGTGATTAAATCATAAATTTATTTCATATTTCATAAGACTCATTTGGGAAGAAATAGCCAATCCAACTAAGATGATGCATGTGCTTTATGAAAAAACGGTATGTATTCCGTCTGAATTATGGGCTAATGAAGATATAGACCGAGAAGTGAACTGCAGGCATGTGTTTTCATCGAACCAGAGTAGCAGGTAGACCGATTTCTGAAGTATTTTCATTGTTAAATCTGGATACAAACCAACATTGGATTAAGTTTATAAACCTCGTTTTGGTAAGTATTGATAACCATCGAGTTAAAAGATACTGATGACACGTGACCCCTCAGAAACCAGTCTAGCTGCTTCGCTTGTTCGATGACTAAACGTTCTTGCCGAGTTTACGTCTTGATCCAGATTTTAACAAGGTCATCTTAAGAATCGTTTGATGAGCTTCAATTTAACCCCAGGGCGATGTCTTCATAGCTTGAATAAAAGAATTTCGCGTGTGGATGAGGCAGATGAAAAAAATACGAAGTAAGTATTTGGTTGGGCAATTGAAATCAATATCGACCCACTCACCGAAATCCAAACGGCCAGAACTGTTAATCCAAACAACCCTTTCTTGTTTCAAAAAAATCGAAAAACAATCACATATTCTTCCTTCACTAGAAACATTTTTGAAACAGAAATAAATTCAGAATAGTTATCATCGAAATGAATACCATTTGCAATTCCTAGGCTCATGGATCTTTCATCTGGAGAAATAATATCATATTTTTTTGGTTATGAAACTTGTAATTCAGAAAAGTCCGACCTCGTTAGAGATACGATTCTATTCATACACGTCGTAATCCAGTACCTTTGTCAGCTGAATGTTTAGGGTAGTAGGCATCAAATCCGATAGTTCTTATTTCGTGCAGAATTATTTGTAATATTAAAACAACAACTTGTTAATGATGTTGGCCTTATGAATAATCCGACTTTTTGTCCTCGAGGGTTGAACACAGCTTTGTCAAAAATAAAAAAAAAACCGCGAAAAAAGACTAATTTAAGGAAAAAACTTTTTCCACCCGTTACCAATGTAGACCAAATTTGCTACAATGAGATGAAAGAACTTGCTCTGCAAACACAATAGTTTTTTAAATACAGTTTTTCAAATTTTATCTTTTTTTTCGTGACAATAAACCTGATATTTCAGTAGAAGACGACGATCTGTCGAAATGAAGGATTACTTGTGACACGAATCTCAATAGGAACCGACCAAGGAGGCTCAATTGATATAGTTGCAAGAAATTGAGAAATTCAAAAAAATTATAAAATTTCGAAAACTGTGCAGGGTGTTCCAAGTTCGACAACCTATTAGGCATTCCAGAAGAACTGAACCTTTTTGAAATCTGAAAATTGGGATTATGAGATCAAGGGCGGATTTGCGGGAGGGGTAATGAGGGTAATTACCTGCCTCATGAGTATCGAAACTTTGAAAAAATGTACGAACTCAACGTGATGCACATAAAGAATTTCATACAATGATTTTTGATAATGATTTCTCAAACATCGTCATATAAACTTCGAACAACCATTGAAGGAACAGAAAATTATTCAACATTTTTTCGCAATTTTCAACAGGCTGTATCCCAATGAAAGTTGGTCTTATCGAAAATAAAAAATATAAATTTTGAAGCTTGAAGACTTTTGTTTCTGAATTGACATTCACATTCACATTTTTTCCTCGTGCTGGCCACCATTACTCTGGAGAATCGTTAACCAATAATTCGAGTCTTCAAGGTTCGGAAGTTGTTTTTTTATTTTCTACCTGTCTGTGGTAAATTTTTTGTTTTTCAATTTTTCTGCTTTTTTAATTGTTTTCCATAGTGTATTAGCAATGAAAACTCCCTCAATAAGTGATAAGCAAATACCTTTCAAGCTCAAAAAACCGGAAAACTCCCACGAAAAGAAGCTTTATCTGACCTTGTATGAAATTGTTCGACATTATCTTCCGAGTTACCTTTCAAGCTCAAAAAACCGGAAAATTCCCACGAAAAAAAGCTTTATCTGACCTTGTATGAAATTGTTCGACATTATCTTCCGAGTTAAATATTCTAACAGCCTTACATTTTTCAATTATTTTTGTTTCTATTTTTTCGTTTTCGAATTCAATAGAGTATTTAATTGTGAATACATTAGTATTCCAAAATATCGAAGAAACCTGAAGAAAAATGGAGAAAGATTATTCCTAATCTAGATATCTTGAGCACAAACCGTTTTCACATTTTTGAAGTCGAAGACTTGTACATTTTTGAAATTTTGAAAAAACACGTCACAGGGTATTTCAAATTCACACAATCTTTTTCATATCAACAATAACTTTGGTCATAAAAGATAAATTATTCCAATAACTCACTGACCTCTTTCCTAAATTCATTTATCATTGTTGATATGAAACAGATTTCATTAATTTGAAGTTATGAGTCAATCTTGATCGCAATTTTTGTCCCAACATCTGGAACACCCTCCGATGAATTTTTCAAATTCCAAATATTCCCGCAATTTTCGAATTTTCAAAATGTGAAAATGGTTCGGGCTTGAAATATTTGGAATAGGAATAACAAAAATTGCTACGAATGTATTTACAATTGCATACTCCATCAAATTCAAAAACAAACAAACAGTAAGAAAATATGTTGAGAATTTTTTTCACTGTATAACTGAAAGTGGTCAGGCTCCAAGAATATTTTAACTCGTAGATAATGTCAAACAATGACATCATTCCAATCTTCTGATTTCAAATAGGTCCCGTTCTCCAAAAACGCCTAATAGGCCGTCGAACTTGGTACACCTTGTATATAGAGAACTTATACATGATATAGAAACAGTAGGTAAATGTATGACAAGAAGGCCAGGGAATCGCAGAAATCGGCAACTTCACAAGGGCGTCACAGTTAAAATAACTCAAGCACATTAAATTAAGTGAGCGACACGATTGTGCCTTTTCTTCTCATACCGAAGACAGTAAGATTTGAAATTTCAGGATCCCTGAAGTACACGATCGACAACCGTGCACGTGCAGTGAACAATTTGATCATTACTAAAATCATTATAGTGTCAACTACGTTTTTGGAAGGAACGCATTCGAATTTACATCGTACCTTCATCTTCATTTGAAGATTAATCGAATCGAAAGATATACCTTTTTTCAATTCTATAATAAATCTCACTGTTTTAGTTTCAGTTATGAATCAATTTACGCTTCTGGGATAAATTACCGACTACCACACTTTTCGAAACGCCAAACTTCAATTCACAAAATAATTGTTACCAATCCCAACAGAAGCATATTTTGCGACGTTTTTATTCGTTGCCGAGCCTCCCGTGATTGTTTTATTCAATAGGAACAAAATGTCACTTCACATGGAGATAAACGAATCATCCTGCGGAAGTTCGCAATTCTAGATGAAATGCTTTTTGCTCCTCAACCTACTACAATCTAGGAGATTATGCCGGTAATCTCAGAAGTGTAAGATTAAGCTCTAAACTTCATGAGATAAATAAACCTGCCTGCTCGATGTGTTGCCGCTGTCCCGGTCTTCTGGGAGGAATTCGTATCATTTTGACTGCAATAAAATAACCTGCCCGTTTGTCCTCAGAGTTTCTTGCTTGAAATTGAAAATGTGCAGATTTGATGTTTCTCTCAACAGAAGAATTAAAAGGTATAGTATAGGTATAGTACATAGTAAGTTATTCAGGAAACATGATATTTATAATTTTTCTATGAATATTCAGTGTGCTTCTCTAAACAAAATTCAATATTTTGCTTAACTTTTTCTTGCTGAAACAATAATTTTCAAAACATAATTCATTACTTTTGCTTTGTTCAACAGTTATATAACTCATGCAGTACTTTTTCATTTACCAATTTTTGTTACGAAAATGCACATATGTAAATGAGACATAATATTTCGGAGAAAAAACAAAATTCTTATATGTGTTGGGGACTTTCAAGCATAATAGGTTTCTTTCGAATTGATTCAGAAGATTTTGATAGAAGATTTTTCAGAAAAATCTGGGATGATTTTCAGAAAACACCGAATTTCTCAATTCAAATTGTTCAAGTGTGGGCATCCATAACTTTCCACCTAGAATTTTGAGCTTTGGGATGGAGTAACGAAAAAACGCTCAGAACAGTCAAATTTTGTTTGAAGAGGGACAAATGAGGATGTTCAGATGAGTTCGATATCACTTCTCATCTAGCTGTAACCCCTAACACCTCTCCTTTTTGAATAAGGAAAAGGAATCGAGCAGCATCTCGTTGGAAAGGGCAACTCAATTTCCTGCATGGATATTTTTTTCATCGCCTGATTATTATACAGAATGACTCAGTATTCTATCAATAACTTTCACCCGCCGAATTTGGATCTTTGAGTTGGAAAAAACGGTATGACGGGACTCCTTCTCAGTCATTCGATTTTAATTCGTTGGATTACACAGTTTGATCGTATCATACAAGAAAAGGTTATGATAAAGAGTTTACTTCACCCCAAGAATATAAAGACAGTATTCCGCGTCACTTTAATAAACTCACAGTTGTCTCCCAGCTGCTTTGAAAAGACGTATTCGAGAAAATGGACAACATTTTGAACACCCACTCTAATTGAATTCAATTAGATTATATCAGCCTTTTTTCAAGTTTTCATCTTGTTTAAAATACATTTAAAATCAATTCATATCAGTATTGGTAATTACTTCATAATTCTCAAATCTAAATATTCCGAAAACGGTACTCATTATCGAGTTTTATCAAATTTTGCCTAAAAAACCTTATATAAAGAAGGGAAAGTTCAATACTACTTAATACGAACCTTGTAACTAGCGGCCTCTATGAGGATAAGGCATAAAAACAAATGTGTCTAGTTTTTTTTTTCTTTAACCTCCCTTTGTCTTGAATGAGGATTTCTTCACTAAACACTAATAATTTCTTTACACAAATTCTCATTATTGTTCAGATTTCTACCTGTCCTGGAGACAGAATTAACTATTTAATAACAACGAATCTTTCTCCTTTACGGGGTTATTTCTTGGAGCGGTCGACAATTTTTACGAATAACATTATGTGCATCAAAACCATTTTTCAATGAATAACGATATCGCTTGATCTTACCATTTTCCGTGACAATAACTTCGGTATGTCCACTTCCATAGGTATGGATATGGTTGATTGCTTCATCCATATCTTTCACAACCTCGATGCAGCACTCCAATGCTCCATATTCATGCTTCATGGTCTTGCATTGTGGTGGTCCAAAAGTAAGAATTTCGCTCAGTTTTGGACCGGAGTATATCTTCACGCCTTCTTTCTTCAACATGTTGCAGATGTCAGTGAACATGGGTCCTTCCATGAGAGATTCGTGGATCAAGAGCGTCTCCATAGCATTGCAAGCAGCTGGGTAATCGCATTTCGCATCTCTTACAATCTTCAGAGCTTTTTCTAGACTGGCGTCTTTATCAACGTAAACATGACAGATACCTTCAGCATGACCCAAAACTGGAATGTGTTGGGCTTGAGATTGAATACTTCTGACCAGATCGCTTGAACCTCTTGGAATGATGAGATCGATGTGTTGTTCCATGGAGAGCAAGTCTCCTATTTCTTCCCTAGTGGATACCTAGAAATGCAGCATGTGTTTTAGAACATTAGCAAAAACGAATGACGAAATAGCATTCAATTCGGTGTATGACATAGAAGCTCAGGGAAAAAGTCTACAGCAAAAAAAAGCCTTCACATAGAACTTTTTACGAAATAAGCACACTGTATTCGACTTGAAAACACCTCACGGAGTAAAGCTTTTTTTTCGTATCAAGAACCTTCAGAACCATGTATGTTGGAAATAAGGCCTCTTCGACATTCATAATCAAATATACTCGGGGAGAAGTGATCATGAGGAAGAGAGTGCGATAATAAAGAATGATCAAAATATTTTTAAGGAGTAGTCCATCGAAAAACTAATTCAGATGAAATATCATTATGGTTAAATACGGATTTTTTTGGTTACAATTCCCAGACATTCCAAACATATAAACTGTTTTTCTCTATTTCAGTATAGTAATGAGTCCATTACAGTACTTAAAGCAGTGCTGTAATGAAACTCATTACAGCATTGTTTTCAGTTATATTTTCCGTTTTGTGGTTGTCAGTACTGACCTCAGATCCTCTCAAGTTTTAGATCAAATCAATTTAAATTCCGTAATCTGTCAAACTTCGTTAGTGACACCAACTGCCAAGATACAATAAAAAAGTCATTAATCTGAATTTAGACAGTATTTCGCAAAAATAGTGAAAATATCGTTTAATACTCGTTGCAGAAGACAATTCCAACACACATGCTTTCGAAAACTCGCTTCTTCGTCGCTTGTTTTTGAATTTCGCATTCGTGTTGAAATAGTAGTTCATTTTGCAACTTGTTTTAAATTTTACTATTCTCTATTTCAGTATCGTGATGAGTTCATTACAGTTCTGAAAGTAGTGCTGTAATGAAACTCATTGCAGCATTGTTTTCAGTTGTATTTTTCGTTTTGTGGTTTTGACTACTGACTTCCGATCCAATCAACTTTCGAATCAAATGAATTCTAATTCGGTGATCTGTCAAATTCCGTAAGTGACGCCAACTGCCAAGCTACAAAATTCACTAATCTGATCAACACACGACAATATCGTCTAATACTCGTTGCAGAAGGCAATTCCAACACTCATGCTTTCGAAAACTCGCTTCTTCGTCACTCGTTTTCGAATTTCCATTCGTTTTGGAATAGGAGCTCATTCTGCAACTACACTATTAGACGAAAAACTGGCAGAAGAAGTTATTTGCGGTATATTGATTTCTTGTCTTCAGAATTCAATATTCCCTCTGCACTCCAATAACTTCACATATTTCTATAATGAGAAACTTTAACTGAATAAATGGAAGGATAATGAATTTATAAATATGAAAAATTAAATGAAATAATCGATTATTAGGTGAGTGTAATTTCCACTATTTATTTGGTGAGGCATTGGTCAAACCGCCACTGATGAACGAAATTTCTAAGGGTGTCCACAAACTTTGTATTTTTCGATTTTCCATCCCTGAATCCAAACATGACAACCGTTATGAAATGTGAGACATGAAAATAGTATCTTACCAAAGATATCGCATTTTCTGCTCCAACTGTCCTCAAAGCTTCTTTCACCAGCTCCATCAGAGCTTTATTGCTGTGAGCTGCTTCTTTTCCTCCCTTCAGTAACAGGCCGTTACCCGAAGCGATAGCTAAGGCGGCCACCTGAGGCAATGAGTCTGGTCTAGATTCGAAGATAACCAACAAAACACCTATTGGCACCGTAATTTGCTTCAGTTCTAACCCATCTGCCAATTTTGTTTTCCTTAAAACCCTTCCTACGTTGTTATGACTCGAGTCAGCTATTTGTTTGAGACCAACGGCAAGATTCTTCAATTTGGCTGGAGTTAATGACAGTCTTGACAGAAGAGGCTTTGCAAGACCAGTTTTTGAAGCTTCCTCTAAATCTTTGGCGTTCGCGTCGAGAATTTGAGATTGTTTTTCTATCAACAAATCAGCCAAGGTGTGTACACAAGATGCCCGCTGTTCTGGGGTGAGAGTCTGTAGAACTCGACTTCCTGAACGAGCTGAAATTCGAAAAAACGTTAAAATCTCTAATAGATGACAGACGAACAACAAAACATAAGTCATTCTTGGACTAACAAATATAAATCTTAAGACTCCATGATTTTCACATTGGCAAAATACTGAATATGAAATTTCATTAATATGTAGGTGCACAAGGTCCAGAAAAAGTATTGAATATTGATTTCATTTCAAAGAATGATGATTATTATCATCTTCCTGGATCTTATCGTTATGAAGAACTCTGGATACTTTAGAATCCACAAGTACTTCTTCATTTCAAATTCAACCCTTTTGAAACATTTTAAATGAAAAAGTTAAAGCTTTATCTACTCATTGACGTTTAAACTACTAAATACTAAAATAGACTGGAAACTCGCCTACTCTAGTCAGAACAGGTCTTTTGGCGCCCTCTTTCAACCTCGAAAAGAATGTCGGTATTTGACTTACGGTCAATAGATGACGCTGGAGTAATGAATAGCATAAATCTGTTTTCCCAAACAAGCATGAGACAGGATAAGTCTCCATCACGAGTAATCTATTCTAATTGATAAACCTTCTCTGTCAAATGTCATGAAGAATAGTTATTTATGATACAAGAGCAAGAGGCATTGATATTTACGAATTCAAAATCCAAAATTTGAATGATCGATCGTATTAATGAGCTCTTTGTACTAGTATAATATATTCTTTCCTCTAATTAATTGAATTTTTATCGAAATGAATGAAATATTTCCATGAAGATCGTTAATTTTTTTTGCAATGAAAGGTATGGATTGGCAGAACTGATAATATTAATAAATATTACCATGAGAATGGTGCTTTAATATGATATATTCTCGAAAGAATGTTTTTCACAAAATATGACGAACTGATTTGATAGAGAATGAAAGAAATAAATCATTCAGTATATTCAACATTGAATTTGAATTACTGCCTACAGATACATCATAGAAAAAGGCCATATTATAATCATGCCAAGGCATGGCTGGAAACACTTTCAATACTCTTCAGACACAAACACAAGGTGCGTTTCAAAAAAGATTTCCCGATCAAGCACTCTAAAATTGATTAGTCATTGAGATTTCCGGAAATTTCAAATCAAACGATTCGATTGGTCCATTTTTAAGTGTTTTGATTGCCTGATCAAGCAATGTCAAATTGATTGGAGACACCAAGATTGGTTGAAATTCCAAATCAAGCGATGTAACAGCTTTGAATTCAAGTAAGATTTTTTGATCGCACAATCAAGGATTTGTAAAACTCACAATCAGACTTTCAAAAACTGTTATCGATGAAGAGATTCGACTCATGCAAAAAAGCAGCTGTGATTTCTTTCATGCACGTCAAAAAATAAAAGAATATTCTTGATAACTCTCTCAAATTGGGATATAAAGGGTACTTCAGAAACACAAAGTGAAATATAGTACATAGATGAAATGTTGAAAAGCACAGATATTTTTGGATACCCATTATTCTGTCATTTCAAACAGGCAGTGAGTTTGCTTATATCTATATTAGGTTCTGTTAAACAGGGTGTTTCAAAAAAAAGTGGCCCGGCCCCCTTTAAGGATAGATAGAAAACTGAAAAATAAAAGAGGTTTGTTGAGCTAAGAAATTTTCGTAACTGTATTCGTTTTCAAGATACAAGGCTTCGAAAAAAAAAACAATAACATTTTCACGATTTTGCTGAAACTACTGCAAACATTTTAAAGAAATTCTATACGAATATGTTCTAGAAACCAATACATCCGATGAATGTGTTTTGATGTCGGTTCGTACCAAGTTGTTTTTAACATTACATTTTTGATATTAAATTTATACAGCTAAATTTTGAGCGATATTGAATATACTGTTTTCGGAATATTTTGATTTGAAAATTATGAAGTGATAATTGATGCTGGTATTAAGTATTGATGAAGTTATTAATTTTTATCATTATAAATCAGTAATCACGATTGGGCTCTACCATACATTGATAGAAAGTGTTGTAATCGGTGAGTTGGTAGAGGTTCAGAAGCTCCGATTCGTTAGCCTCCTCTGTCATAAGATTTCAATCCCTTGTATTAAACAGTATTGAAGAAAAAATTCATGCAAGAGGTGAATAAACCTCAAGAATTGAAGGACAAAATTAGTCGTCACCTCAATGACCTCATGGTTGACCCCCAATCGTTAAGAAGATTAATGGATTCCTTAGAAAAAAGGATAGAGCGTGAAAACAGAGCACATTTTCAACACCTACTCTAATTTGATTTTATTATGTTTTTACCTTTTTTTATTTTCTCTTGATTTTTTGTTAAATTAATACATTTAGGTATCACTACTTTATACCAGCATCAATCATTACTTCATAATTTTTAAATCAAAATATTCCGAAGAAGATGCTCAGTATCCAATTTCATACAGACTACCTTCTTGGTGCAAAATCGGAGGATATTTAATATTGCTCAAAATTTAGCCTTATAGATCTAATATGAAAAAAGTAATGTTCAAAAAAACTTGGCACGAACTGAGAGTAAGACATCAACACACATTCTTCAGATGTTTCAGCTTCCAAAACATATTCGTATAAAATTTCATCACAATCTTGCCAGTAGTTTCGGCCAAATCGTGAAAAATCTGTTTATTTTTTCTGCTCTAGATGTGTTTCAACAAAAGTTATTTAAATGACATCGTTTGAAGTAAATAGTTTTAGAGCGATGATAAAGAACTATATTCGAAACAAATTCGCATATCGTGGTATGCATCTTTTTATTATAATAATATTATTATAACGGAGGCCATACCGCGATCATTTTGGAAACAGAGAAATTCAAAATAGAAATAATCAAAATGGCACCATTTTCAATTCTAAGGCCCACAGATCTTTCACCAGGAGGCTGGAGAAAAGAAATCATATTTTGTCTTTCAGAGATGAGATTATAGTGACAACAATATATTTGTGAAGACTACATTCAAGAGTGAGAGAGATAGTCCAAGAGCTAGTGAACCTTTTGACTAACGGTTTGTCTGTAAGGCGAGAAATTTTTATTGCGATACTTCCTAGCATGCTGAGGACGAAAATCATCGCCTGGCACCCCTCACCCCTGCACGTCATCAAGATCTATATCTTTGAAAGTGTTAAAAAAATTGAAAAAATAAACTTGTTCCTGTAAGCTTGAAACTTTCATACGATTTTGTTCGTTCATTGTGAAGTTAAAAAAAAAATTGACAGACGATTTCGACGAGCACAAGTACCTGCCAGGCGACTCGAAAAGGGTGTAAAATACGAACAAAAATAAACTTTTTTATGTCAGGCTGAAATTTATATATGTGTTCGTCCGAGGGAATGAAAAAATAATTTTTATTATTAATCTTCATCATCATCTGATATGTTATCATTAATTTTTCATCATATAGTACAGTAGTTTCAAGCGTAGTACACTGTGTCTTAAATTGGTTGAGACTGCATCATATCTCAGCTATTATTGAAAATAGAGTCATGCGGTTTTCGAGACCCTTTGTCACTTTTTTGTGAAGCTTTTAAATCCACAAACAGAAATATTCCATCTTCTTTTGTTTCTGGAATACAGTGCGAAAATGAAAATGTTCACTTTTTGAAGGTGTTATTATTTCTCGGGCCTTGTATGAGAAAAAAAAGTATGAAAATGTTTATAATCATGTTTTTACGTAGAAGTCAGTGGCGTAGCTCAAAATTTTTATCTAATAAATGTTTTTGAGATATAGCTCAAACTTGAAATATTTCAAATGGAACACCTCGTATGTTTTAACGTCAAATCTTCTCGTTTTTTCTGAATACATCGATGTATCACAACCTTACCTTTAATAAATTTGAGCGTCAACCATCCGAAAAATGTATACAGTCGTCGCTCGATAATCCAGCGCTTGCCAATCCGGTACGCTCGGTAGTCCGGCATTTTATACAGCTGAACGCCGGATCACCGAGAGTAGTTTTTCCCGCTCGGCAGTCCGGACCTAACCTCGACAGTGATGTCACGTATTTGTTTTCTCTTGTTTCATAGCGTCCCTTGACAAAATAGCGGTCTTATTTTGCGAAAGTTGGATAGTAGTGAAAATCAAATGAAGTTAGCTTTTTTTTCCTGTACAAATTCGATAATCCGGCATTTCCGATAAACCGGCATCAAGCGCCTACTGTATTTCTGTTTGTTTTTTTTAAAGTAAGACATGAATTCTTCCACACATGCATCAAAAAACCATTTTTCAATTGATATTTTGAAATTATGTTCAAAATAGGATAAAATAAATGGGTTTAGATCACATGGCTTTTTGAAAAAGTAATGATTAAATGCTTGTGAATATTGATTAAATGCGTGGGATATTTTTTTCAATTGAAATTTATTGAATCATAGGTCGTAATACAGTTTGACGTTGAAATAAACATGGTGTTCCATATGAAAAATTTCATTCCGTTCCAATTCAATCTCAAAAATAATGCTTTGAAAAAATGTTTAGCTACGCCACTGACTTCTACGTAAAAATATCATTATAAGAAGTATTAATTTTTTTCTTTCTTATGCAGAGCCCGAGAAATAATAACATCTTCAAAAGGTGAACATTATCATTTTCGCACTGTATTCCAGAAACAAAAGAAGATGAAATATTTCTGTTTGTGGATTTAAAAGTTTTACAAAAAAGTGACACAGGGTCTCGAAAACCGCATGACTCTATTTTCAATTAATAGCTGAGATATAATGCAGTCTCAACCAATTTAAAACACAGTGTACTACGCTTGAAACGACTGTACTATATGATGAAAAATTAATGATAACATATCAGATGATGATGAAGATTAATAATAAAACTTAGTTTTTCATTCCCTCAGACGAACACACATATAAATTTCAGCCTTACATAAAAAAGTTCATTTTTGTTCGTATTTTACACCCTTTTCGAGTCGCCTGGCGGGTACTTGTGCTCGTCGAAATCGCCTGTCAATTTTTTTTTGAACTTCACAATGAACGAACAAAATCGTATGAAAGTGTCAAGCTTACAGAAACAAGTTTATTTTTTTAATTTTTTTAACACTTTCAAAGATATAGATCTTGATGACGTGCAGGGATGAGGGGTGCCAGGCGATGATTTCCGTCCTCAGCATGCTAGGAACTATCGCTATAAAAATTTCTATCCTTACAGGCAAACCGTTACTCAAAAGGTTCACTAGCTCTCGTACTAGGAGGGCAGGAGTCAGCATCCACGTTCTGACTACATTAACCTGATTCGCCTTTACCCATCTTACCTTCACGAAACATACGAAGCTAACAACTCCAGTGAGGCTGCCCTCCCATAAATCATTAAGTTTGGAACATTTGAAATCTGATGGAGAAAATGATAATGTGAAACTTAGCTGCGTTAATTCCATAGAGGGAATACCTATACTCGGAACCATGAAACCATTACAAAGAAGCTTGTCAAAACTCGAAGTAATAAATAATACAAGGTGTCCTCAAAGGGTGTGGGGCAGTTGTATGTGCTCTGTTGTTGAAACGATTCATGAAGTGAGAGGAGCGGTATGTATAGTTTAGTTGACTAGTTCTTGGAGATTCTTTAGCCATGGAGGCTCATCCAGGAAGGCATCGCGTTTTTTGAGTACGTTCGTATTACCGGAACTAACTATCTCTCATTCACAGAATGAAAATGAAAAATGTATGATATTTGACCACATACTCATCAAGTGAAAATTTGTGTGACCTCACCTGGAATGACAGTATAAACTCGGTGTCTCATTAAAAAACCATAAAAAGAGAAAATAGATACAATGACAATAATTGAGATTTTGATTCAGTTGAAAAATAGCTAAGGAAATTATGTAGGAATGGCAGTAAAATGAACAAACCACTATTCTCTGGTTACATAAAATACTAGAGAAATAATTAAACCATTTGAAGACATTAAATATCTTTTCTATGCATTATTTTTTTTTCGCGAAAAATGTTTGAACATGATAATTTTTTTTGGCAAATTGCAGAAATATAACAAAGAACAAGAAATTCATCAATTTCAATTAGAAGGACAAAGAAATTACCAAGTTTCTATCAGATGGATTATTGAAACAGAAAAAGTTAAATCTTATGTTATGCTAAATTATATGAATATATTCTGATATCAATGGTTTTTCTCAACATCAAGAGAGTCTACCTGATACATAAACGTGAAAAAAACAAAAAAATGCCATTTTATAATTTTTCATTTCAATGGACTATATCTTCGTCAATATTAGTGGAAGAGCTTAGTTTATAAAAAAATTTAACGACCTTATGTTCCCCGAAGTCCCCTCTGATTGATAGATCTATCGGTTCAGCAGCTTTCTTGAACCGATTGATTTAAATTTTGCAAAAATTTAAGGAACAAGGTTTTTGTTATTTAAACTTGACCTAATTTTCCTGATCAATCAATAATTACATTATGTATTTCTTCACTTTTCATGGAAATTTTTTTCGAATGAATTTAAAAAAAAAATCCCTGAACCGATCGATCTATACTGAGGGGGACTTTGGGGAACATCAGGCTGCTAAATTTTTGATAACCTAAGCATTCACCCCAATTTTGAAGATGATTGAGTCCATTTACCAAAAAATGGCAAAATTACATTTTTGTGATCTTTTCACACGTTTATGTGACAGGTGCAAAAAGTTTTTATTTAATTGAACAAGACAGATTTAAAAAAAAAAAAAATACTGGGCGACCAGTATTTCCGGAGATATCGTCAGTTGAGTGAAAAAGGATCCTTTTGCATTCAAAACTGAATATCTCGAACAACTCTGAACAATTGTTAATGAATAATTTTGGAAACTAGAGTCTTCAAGCTCCAGAAGTTTGCTTTTATTTTCTATACGACCATTTTTCACTGCCATACAGCCTGTTAAAAAAAGAAATTGGAAAATTTTTCTGTTCCTTCAATTGTTTCGGGAAGTATATTAGCGATGAAAACGACCTGAATATATGGTAGACAAATACCTTTCAATCTCGAAAAACCGAAAGTCTCTAGTTATTCGTTCTCAATGGTTATTAAACCCCCCCCCCCACGAAAAAAAAGCAATATTCGCCCGAGTTTCAATCTTAGACAAAAATCCTCTGAAGATGCCAACAGCAGATGTAGGCGAAATGTTAGGTGAAGTAATTCCTCATAGACCCTCCTCTCAATGTTGATTGAGCCCCATGTCCCTCCCTCCGAAATGAAACCCTGGGTGCGCCCTTATCCGATCTTGAAAGCCTGAACCTATTTCATTCTTTTGAGTTTGGCGGGAAGATATCATATACAGGTTTTCTTGACATATTGAAACTAAAACTATATTTTATTGGAATGAGTTTCGACATCAAATGGACATTCGTCCAGAACACAATATGTTCGTAAAATAAATTTTACCTACAAAAGTTTTCAAAATCTTAAATAAATTAAACTGCTATTTGGGAATTCATTTGATCAAACAACCATAAAATTTGTCAATGGAAAAACATAGCCCATACTCTCAAATTGATTGAATGATTCAAATGTCATTCCAGAGAAGTCATGAGTGCGTACACCAATTAGACATATTAGATTCTTGAAATTGGAGAAACATAATATATAAAATCATGCACACCCCAAATGAGCAGTGGACATAAATCTTTCGAGTGAAGATTTGGACCATTGTTCTTTCACAGACCATCTCTAGTAATACAGATTGAAAATCTGAGGGAAACATTTTTATAGTGGGACGATTCGAAAATTCATGAATGAAAGAGGGAACCGAAAATGCAGAACAATCAATTCGCAATGAATATTCCGATCGGAGAAATTAGCGGTTGACCATTTTGGAAATCCTTTCCTATTTCGTGAAAATATAATTCAATATCTATGCTAATATGGCTTTGTTCCTCCATATAGAAGTATCTCATCAGATTGATATTTCCAATCGAAATTTGAGCTTTTTGGAATTGAAAACCGAGCGGGATTCGATTTCATTCAATCAAGTTGCAGCATTTTCACAAATTCGAGACAGGAATACAAAAAGTACCAATCACCTTTAAATCGATGCGGAAGTAGCTACCCAGAAAATTTATGAGTGATGCCATTAAGTATAAATATATTATATCATTATATTAATACTCAATGGTGATGCTTAATGATCAGGACAATCTCAATCTAAACAACAAAGTTTATTTCCGGAGCACTTATTTCAAAACCAAACCAACAAAAATAAAAAAATTTCTGAAAGAATTATTTCAAAAATTGACTTTTATTTCGTCATTCAACGAATTAGCTAACATTTTTAACAGTGAGAAAACCTTGGCTTGAGTGTGCTCTCGAATAAATGCAAATTGTTCTGTAGTTTCTTCATAGTTGTTTTTGATTGAGAATAAAAAAATGGAAAATGTGAAAGAAGCGAATTAAAAAGTAATTCGAAAACATGCTCCTCAAAATTGAATAAAGCCTTGAACATTCACATCAATAATATTTTGATTTTATATCATAGATGGACATTACAAATTTTTCTCCCATTAATGCTAATTTTGTACACAGATCTAGTAGTATTTCATGGATGATATAGTATAAATTCTAGAAATATTCAGAATCTGGTAAGAATAATCTGAATATCTGAAAAACTCAATACTGACATGGTTCTCAAAAGATTGATTCTGAAAAGATTTTATTGAATCCCCTTTTTTCATGCGTAAAACCTCGGAAATTGAATAATTTCATGACTATTTTCTGCAATAGGTATGTATTGAGATCCTGGAATGGAAATGAATTCAGATTTTCAGAAACTCTGAGCGGAGGATTATAAGTATGAGTAGGTATGAGTTATTCCTGAATCTCATTATGAGAAGACACAAGGTATATTTAGCAAGTAGGTAGAGTACCTAAATTATATATATTGTTAGTGTAAAGTTGAACAAAAATTGCATATTTGAATAAGAATGAATGATATGAAATATCAACTTGATGGCCATGAATAAAGTTTGCTCTCTCTCCAAAATATTAATCATCGTAGTTAAAACCATTTTTTTCATGGACAAAATCTGAGTTCATTTCTCCAGCTTCATGATAAAAGATCTTTGAGCATAGGTGGGTTACACAAAACTTTAATTGTACCATTGAAAAACCTTACGTAAATTCCAGCCAATCGAATCACTCGTTTTGAACTTTCAACGAATCGCGGTAACTCCAATTAATTTAACGGGACAATCAAAATTTCGTAGAACCGACCCTATAAATTGAAATTGAATACTCGTAGTTCTACCAATCAATATATTTCGGTGCAGAAATACAAAGAAATAATAATTTCATTAAAAATTCAATGAATTAGAGATAATAACTAAAAAACTCGTTTGGAGGATTTCTTCTGACACTCTTTCTTGAAGTTTGAGCTAGTGAAAAAATGTAAGTGTCTTTCAAACGATACTGATATAGTCCTGTTACAGAAAATTTTATAAAATATGTATGTGTCGAGTTATTAATCGCTGTGTTTCGATAGGCGGAGGAATTCCATGATTTTGTAAATCTAACTCAATGCTTAACCTTACAAATAATTTGCCTTGAAACCCTTACTTACCATTTTCAGCAACAACTTCAGTAGGCACAGAACTGCCGGCCGATGATTCTGTGAAGAAAGTACCAACTTTTCGTCCTGACAATATGGTTTTTATCGCTTTTTCCTGCATTCCGTTACAGATCACCACAGAAACTCCTCTATCCAAAGCCCAGGTAGCCGCATTCACCTTAGAATCCATTCCACCTGTACCGACCTTAGATTTTTGACCGAATTCTATGGTATTTCTCAAGTCTGAAGTGAAAGTATGCAAAAATCTAGCGCCTTGTTCCCATGGCGGCTTGTTATAGATACCATCGACATCCGACATGAGGATCAGCAGATCTGATTGAATTTCCGCTGCTAACATAGCAGCTAAACTATCATTGTCCTTAAGGCTAATACCCCTTTTGCCAGGTCTACCACCAATTGGTTCGTCTATTTGCGGAGGAGGAGATACGGCATCGTTCGTGTTGATGATGGGTACGATATTCAGACTTATCAATTCGGATATGGTGCTGAATAAATTTTTTCGGGTCTCTTCATTATAGAAATCTGGTTTAGTGACCAAGACCTGTGCTATTTTGACTCCATATTGGGCGAACATGGCGTCGTAAAGAGACATAAGTCCTGACTGACCAACTGCAGCAGCAGCTCTTGGCTCCACAAGAGTTGGAGCATCCTGGAAACAATATTATACAATGGAATCATAATTAGTTCCTTGTGATATTTCAAGATATAATGTATATTATAAAATCAAATGAAACCAAAAAAATCACCTCTCTTGTATGATCAGTAGGGGATAAAGTTTCTCTCATTGAGAGAGACATGAGCAGTTCCTGTGTCAACTTTTGCTTTCCAAAAGCTACCGCTCCACTTGTAACCATAATGCATTCACGTCCTTCATTTTGGCATTCTGCTACCTAAAACGATTTCATATTCCCAGTTCAAAGATCTATCGAATCATCATTCAAGTAAAATACTTGGAGTAGAGAATATATGTACAGGGTGATTCATTTATCTTGGTAACCCCAATTTTCTCGAAAACGTCCGAATATTTTTTCATTCTGTGAATGGCGTTTTGAACACGTCAATGTCAACTTGAGATGCGCATAAAAATCTGCGGAATAAATAAAGACGCCAGGCGTCGCGGCGCAATCAAAATTTTTTTCTCCAGGGATATACCTTTTTTATCATGTCATTCGAAAGATAATTTCATTCCGAATTTTTTTTTCGAATACAATTTTTATCGATTTCTAACCGTTAGCGATCTGCAGCGTGTTTTATATTGATTCTATTCCTTTTTTTTTTTCTGTATTGTGGTAGTATGCCTTCATTCAGAGACATAGATGTGATTTTGTGATTTGAATTCAAGAGGGCTAGTTTTCTGGTCAATGTGCTCCTTCAAATAAGATGAAATATGTGGCTACAGCAAGATGGGGCTTCATGCCACCACGCTGCCATTCTCAAGAGATATTTAGATCAAGAATTCGGAAAAAAATGGATTGAAACCAATGGACCCATCAGATATCGCCAGACCTAACGCTCATGGATTACTTTCTGAGGGGTCCCTTCGAATATATGGTATACCAAACTGATTCTTATAACTTGGACTATTTGAAATTGAAGATAAGAAACGCATGTGCCCAAGTGGACCCTTATATTTTGACCAAAGTGATGAAATAACTTATGTATGGATCATAATGGCCGGTATATAGAACATATGATTCGAAATTTTTCGTTTGTTATCAAAAAAAATATTTATTATTATAAGATATAATATTTAATGAATAAAATAATAGAAAAATAGATACAGAGCATCCGTCATTTTACGGAACATAATCAAGTTTAGGTCATCTAGCCATTATGATCCATACACAAGTTAAATCATCTCCCTCTTTCTTCATAAGTCACTTTGGACAAAATATAAGGTTACATTCATTTTCGAATTCTTAACCTCAATATCTCTTCACAATGGCAGCGTTGTGACATGGAGCCCTATCTTGCTGTATCCACATATTTGATCTTATTTAAAGAGGCAGATTGTTTAGAAAACTTGCCTCCTTGAATTCAAGGCATAAAATCATATTTATGTCTCCAAATCAGGCCATACTACCACAATACAGAAAAAAATAAATGGAATAGAATCAACATAAAACACGCTGCAGATCGCTGACGGTAAGAAATGGACAAAAATTGTATTCGAAAAAAAAGTTCAAAATGAAATTATCTTTCGAATGACATGATAAAAATGGTATGTCCCTGGAAAAAAAATTTTTGATAGCGCCGCGACGCCTGGAGTCTTTATTTATTCCGCAGATTTTTATGCGCATCTCAAGTCGACATTGACTTGTTCAAAACGCCATTCACAGAATGAAAAAATATTCGGGCGTTTTCGAGAAAATTTGGGTTACCAAGATAAATGAATCACCCTGTACATAACCCAGAAGGAGCTGCTTGAATTAAAATTTTTGGTAAAACATAGTTCTATACACTCCACAACACCTCTTGTCATTGATGCAAGAAGTTGATCTACAGATAAAAAAAAAGCATATGAATGTTAAATTCGAATGCGCTTCAAGTCCAGTGGAACAGTGGAAGAATCGAAATCTTATTTCGATTCGATAAAAAATGGGGGACTGGACTGTTGTAATGGTAGAATGGAGTGATCTCTGCTGCCGAAAATTGCAATGCTCATTAGTCGAATCCGAACGTCAGATGTGATTCAAAAATAAATTAGAATCGTGTACCTAAATCATCCTTCATTTTTGCCTTTGGAGATACGCCGATACCTTCCCGTTGGGCTCTGCAACTTTGTGCCAAAATAGAAAGTATGCCTTATCTTCTCTGAGATATGAGATTATCTCGTTATAATAGATTTGCCTAGTGTTTGTCACAACGACGTGGATTATTCGAACATTCAATTTGAATTTATCGATATTAAATTTTCCATGTTTTTTAATTCGTTTTTATATCCCTTTTTTTATTTTCATAGAATTAATTTTTCTTTCTTAATTTCCTTCAGTAGAATGTATTTTTGTTTTTCAATCTTACTCTTTTTCTAGAAGTTTTCTATATTCAAAACAGTTTTGGCGAAAAAAACTGACTAATTATCTCCACAGAAAATTATTATTGTAATTCATTGAGGCAAATAAATTCCTCGCGTCAGAGTGGAATAAAATGGTCGTATTCATTCATCCATACCACGCTTGACAACATCTCATACCAGTAGGTACCAGTAGTTAGACTGGGTTCGTACAGTTGAGATTTCTCGAAATGACAACCCTGTCTCCCGTAGAACAATAAGGTCTAACGCACACGAACGATTGTCGGTGAACGACTATTTTGTAGGAGGTTAACGCACACGGATGACAGTCTACGAATAAAACCAAATGGAGCGCGCTCCGACAGTTTTGTAGGTACGATCAAAAGTAGTTCGTGTGCGTTGGTGCATTCACATACGTGTTCTGCATTTCGACCGACAAAATTGTAGCTCACCGATTGTCGGTCGTGTGCGTTAGACCTAAGACCTAACTCACACGACCGACAATCGGTGAGCTACTTTTAGTCGTACCTACAAAACTGTCGGAGCGCGCTTCATTTGGTTTTATTCGTAGACTGTCGTCCGTGTGCGTTAACCTCCTACAAAATAGTCGGTCACCGACTATCGTTCGTGTGCGTTAGGTCTTAAACCAAATGGAGCGCGCTCCGACAGTTTTGTAGGTACGACTAAAAGTAGTTCGTGTACGTTGGTGCATTCACATAAGTGTTCTGCATTTCGACCGACAAAATTGTAGCTCACCGATTGTCGGTCGTGTGCGTTAGACCTAATTCGACCTCTTTCAAATTCACTTAGCTGACGATAAATTTCGCGTACACGTGCTGTAAGCATTTTAACAAAATCTAAACATCAACTTCGGATTTTCTCGAGCAGCTGTTGGTTTTAAAATTTAAAAAATTTGCAAAAAACGACAACAATATATAACAAAAATTGTTCACATAGAAAACCGTTTTTTTTCTCCAAATTAAAATCATTCACTCCTATTAGACTATCTAGGTTTTACCAAGAAAAATTGAAGCTTATACAGCTCCTTCTGGGCATTGCAGTTTCTCTGTCAGTTAGTATATTTTGTGATCTTCCATAGACTCGTCCCGTCCCATCAGAATTTGCAAGCAAAAGCAGTACTAATCAGTATTCACAGGGAATGTTGAAGGTTACTTTTTGTGAAAAACAGGACGGCAAAAGCTTAGAGTTGACCTCCTTCAGATGAATTCAAATTTTTAGCGAGTAATCGACGCCCGGATGGAGTTTATTCATAAACTTCAGAGATGAAGTGTCGAAATTCTATCAGTGAAGTATCTGACAAATTTCAGGAAGTTTCAAAGTGAGTCCCGAATGACTAATGTAATTACTTACTTGTTCTACGATGGAAGCTAAACGACCTAGAGCTAATCCGTGTTCATCTTCTCGTGTAATAACTGCACTTCCCAATTTGACTACCAATCTTCTAGCATATTTAAGCTGACTGCGATCTGAAAATGTTGTCTGTCTCTTCTCCATCATCGTTTTGGTCTGAAAATTCAATTATCTTAGAAAATCATAACCATTTTCGCATGGAAATTATATGCAAGGAGATTGTCTCGCGGCTGCTCTCGATTATGTTTAGAACCGAACGTGTTCTTTAGTATAGAGACAGCATCAAAATGGAAGGATATTGTCTTGATGTCATCTCGTTGTCTATATGAATTGGTTTGCTGATCCTTGATGGAATCTCAAAACTGAATTTCCGTCCTTCATTTATTTTATTTTTTAATAACAAAATTCTAATTTCGTCTTCAGACTGTTAAAACGAAATGCAAACATCGACGTTGTTGGGTTTTTTCATTAAAATGGGAAAGCATTACTTCAATCTAAAATCTCATCAACTGAAATAATAGCCAAAACACTACACGAAAGTAAACGTAATCGAATTTACATAAAATACATACATGAAAAATTGCAATTGCATTCTTGTCTATTTCAAATCATGCTGATACCCTGTATTCTATTTTCTCATCATGAAAACGTAAATTTCATTCTCTTCAAAGCTGAGATAGTTAAAAAAGCTTCTATTGAAGAACAGAGACGTAACGAAGAGGGAAAATGAGGAGTGTGAATGATGATGTTTAAGCTAAGAAACAAATAATGAAGTAAAAAACACTAAAAGTTGGGTTTATTTTTCGGATAACTAACTTTGCCCTCTTGGAAAGTGCTAGTTGAGGTTCATCCATACCAGTGATTCCTAAAGTGATCTTGGTGGACTCTGAGGAGGTCTACGAAAACGTGACGAAAAATAAAGATTCATAATTAGCAAGTGTCAAATGAAAATGTATCTTGTTTTGGATATAAAGAGAAAAAATATTGGCTTGAGTTCACCTATAAATATAGGCAGTTAATATTTCAGGAAGTTCTCCCATATACTAAAAAAACTGTATTCAGTAATCAGTACAATATTGTAGAAATGTATCTGCAGGGGGTTTACCAAATCACATCTCATGGTAGTCGTTTTTTCACGATACAAGGCTTCAAACCCGAAATATTGACCACTCACAACATCTCCTAACTGCTCGAAGGATTTTGATAGCGCTTACATCTAGCGAAAAGCTGGATTACAATGCTCGTCAATCTGCAGGCATTGCAGTGAATCTTTCTGTGATAATAAACCTGATATGCAGTAGATCACAATGATTATGTCCTTTGTCGAAATCAAGGAAGACTTGTGGGCTCAAGAGATCCACGATTCACCACCATTCACAGAATCCGAATGCGTCTATACATGTATCTTTTGAGATAAGATTACTCAAGAGACGTTTCTGCTTTCTTCATTGGGTTATAAGTTCAATGAAGTAGCAGTGCAGAATTCAGTAGGTTGTAAGGCTACTAAATTCAGGGTTTATTTTTTAATTGTAGAGGGTCGTGAATCCTCTACAATGGGCTTATTGGCTGTGCTCTATTAGGAATCATTTCACCTAACGTTTCGCGGTAGGCATCTTCAGAGGATTCTTGGCATGAGGTTGTAACTCAACCGCTGAATTCCAGAAAGTGATGCTGGATTCGATCCGTTGGTCCAACTGATACCCTGATCATTGACAGGAGAAGGTAGTAGGTTTACGCGCGCGATGTTGATTGGTCCATCTTTCCCACTTCGTTTTGGCTTGATTTTGGTCTCTTCCATCACCGGCAACAATGCGCTATGTACCAAAGGAGTTTCTTCCCTTCTGTTCATGTTGTTCTTATGTTTATATATCTCAATGGCTTCTATGTTCATACTAGGATAGAAACTTTTGATGTTCGAAATAGCCTCTGCTTTTGAGAAAATAATATTGTGTCTATCTGTTAGAGCAAGTTCCGCTAGTGCGGATTTTTTTGCCTGATTGAGTTGACAGCATCGTTCATGCTCCTTAATTCTCGTATTGATAGGATCACACAGGATACTTTGTTACTGAGGCAAAGTCTACATTGGTCAACGAAGCGAAGTATTAATACGTGAATTGAGGAGCATGAACGATGCTGCATACCGCAGTTGTGGGCGAAACGTTAGGTGTGAAAATTCGTAATAGACCACGGCCGATAAGCCCGGAAGACTCTCTCCATGTCATATTCCCATATGTTCAAGGTGAATTAATAATCCTCCGGAGGAGGCTTAAACTCTCATCAGCAACTTCTCGTTTTGTTCACTACACAACCTGTATGGTGTCTGGTTTTAATAATGAATTGCTTGTGGCTTATGTCTGCCCTCGAGGGTAAATGGGTTCAGGTTCTGGAAGTAACTTGGATGTCTGGGTGATAGTTTTGGATGATTCTTGGGGTTTGATTCTTAGCACGTCTCGATTTGAATCCGGAGTCCTATACATACATATTTTTCCATTTGGTCCGTTTGTGTAGGCGAGAAAGATATTGGGTGGGCCATTTCTTCCAGTAATCGTATCTGATTTTCTGAATTGTCTTCCATCTCTCAGTTTATCTAAAGGGAAGCTCATCTTCTTCCAGACTGGGTCATATTTTCAGAGAGAACAATGTTCTTCCTATAAGAAAGTGACCCGTTAACACGAATCGGGGGTAATTTTTCTCTTCGTCTTCTGGTGATTGATTTATTTATTTATCGTTTGGCAAAGCAACAGCACTGAACAAGTATAAATGATAGTCACCATGTATATAAAACAAAGTATATCTAACATAAAAATAAAAAAAATGAAGACACTTATAAGTAAAAAGGTAGGTAAAGATGTGATCAAAACATCAAATTAAAGCTCCACATCCAGAGAACGTAGCCAGTCCAGTGCAGAAGGGGTCGCATCAATAATGTCTCTGAATGGTCCCAGGTACTTCCTTAAAGGGCATTCCCGGACAATATGCTCTATAGTTTGTTGATCAGCTCCGCAGTCGCAGGCTGGAGATTGGCAAAGTCCCCACTTGAACATCATAGCATTACATTTTGCATGGCCTGTCCTAACTCTATTTAGTCTACTCCAGATGTTTCTCTTCAGATCAAATCCTGGTAGAGCAAGTGTGGGGTCAACTATGTCATGTTTGTTTATTGGTGCCATGTTCCACTTATGGCGCCAGTCTTGTTAGATATGCGGGTTATGATCCACCTCAGCCCATAAGGGGTTCCGGGATTTGAGGCGGTTTGGTGGAGGATTGTTTAAGGTCTCGTGAATTGGGAGGTCATGCGGTTGGTTTGGATGTTGAAATTTAGCCCATGCCCTCGCAGTGGCATCCTATCGTCTTAGTTCTGGAGAAGCAATGTTGGTGATAGTATGTAGCCAGGGAATGGGTGTAGATTTCATACAGTCGTTTAGGTGAACATCTATTTTCCGGGTATGGGCACTCCGCTGCCATACCGGGGCACAATATTCAGCCACGGGATATACCAAAGTCAGAGCAGCAGTACGTAAGGTCGATGCGTCGGCTCCCCATGAGGGGCCAGCCAGGTTCCTAATAATATTATTACGAGTTTTCACTTTCTGGCTCGTATTTTCCAGAAGTTTTCTATACGTTAGTGAGCGGTCCAGAGTAACGCTGAGGTATTTAGGAAAGAAATTGTGTTTGAAACTTTTTTGGCAAAAGCGAATGTTAAGCTGATGGTAAGCTAATCGATTATTTAGATGGAACGCACATGCCTCTGTCTTAGATGGGTTCGGGCGAAGTCTCCACTTTTTGTAATATTGGTTTAGTGTTTCCAAGTCTCTGGTAAGGACAGCTTCCCCTTCTTCTAATGTTTTGGATTGAGTGGCTAATGCCAGATCATCTGCATAGCAAAACTTCTTACTGATTGTATCAGGTAGGTCGCTGGTGTACAGGGTGATTCATTTATCTTGGTAACCCCAATTATCTCACCAACGCCCAAATATTTTTTCATTCTGTGAATGGCGTTTTGAACAAGTCAATGTCGACTTGAGATGCGCACAAAAATCTACGGAATAAATAAAGACGCCAGGCGTCTCGGCGCTATCAAAAATTTTTCTCCAGGGACATACTATTTTTATCATGTCATTCGAAAGATAATTTTATTTTGAACTTTTTTTTCGAATACAATTTTTGTCCATTTCTTACCGTCAGCGATCTGCAGCGTGTTTTATGTTGATTCTATTCCATTTATTTTTTTTTCTGTATTGTGGTAGTATGCCTTGATTTGGAGACATAGATATGATTTTGTGCCTTGAATTCAAGAAGGCTAGTTTTCTAATCAATCTGCCTCTTTAAATAAGATCAAATATGTGGATACAGCAAGATGGGGCTCAATGTCACAACGCTGCCATTGTGAAGAGATATTGAGATTAAGAATTCGAAAATGAATGGACCCATATATTTTGACCAAAGTGACTTATAATGGAATACGGAGATGATATAACTTGTGTATGGATCATAATGGCTAGATGACCTAGATTTGATATGTTCCGTAAAATGACGGAGGCTCTGTAACTATTTTTCTATTATTTTATTCTTTAAATATTTATATCTTATATCAATTAACATTTTATTTAATAACAAACGAAACATTTCGAATCATATGTTCTATATACCGGACATTATGATCCATACATAAGTTATATCATTCCCCTATTTCATTATAAGTTACTTCGGTCAAAATATAAGGGTCCACTTGGGCACATGCACATTCTTGATCTAAATATCTCTTGACAATGGCAGCGTGGTGGCATGAAGCCCCATCTTGCTGTAGACACATATTTAATCTTATTTGAAGGAGCACATTGACTAGAAAACTAGCCTTCTTGAATTCAAATCACAAAATCACATCTATGTCTCCAAATGAAGGCATACTACCACAATACAGAAAAAAATAAATGGAATAGAATCAACATAAAAAATGGATAAAAATTGTATTCGAAAAAAAAATTCAAAATGAAATCATCTTTCGAATGACATGATAAAAAAGGTATGTCCCTGGAGAAAAAATTTTTGATAGCGCCGCGACGCCTGGCGTCTCTATTTATTCCGCAGATTTTTTATGCGCATCTCAAGTCAACATTGACTTGTTCGAAACGCCATTCACAGAATGAAAAAATATTCGGACGTTTTCGAGAAAATTGGGGTTACCAAGATAAATGAATCACCCTGTACAAGTTGAAGAGTATTGGGGCTAGTACGGATCCTTGTGGAAGTCCATTTTTGATGATGAATGACTTGCTTGTTCTATGTCCAATACTAACTTTAAAGCTTCGATTAGTTAGCATGATGAGTGTTGTCAATTTCTTACTTTGCACGTTTCTCTTTAGTTTAAGTAGTAATCCTTCCAGCCACACAGTGTCATACGCTGTAGTCAGGTCAACAAAAACTACCGATGTTTTGATCTTCTTCTGGAATCCAGCCTCTATGTAGGATGTTAAAGCCAGTACTTGTTCACAGCAGTTTCGTCCATTTCTGAAACCAGCTTGGTATGTAGGAGTTACTTCATCAATTAAATCTCGGATCCTATTCAGAATTAGGCGTTCGAGTATTTTGAAGCTGACACTCAGGAGTGCAATTGGGCGGTAGCTGGAAGCATCTTCTGCAGATTTTCCGGGTTTGAGAATTGCTAGCGTATGTGCCATTTTGAACTCAGGTGGAATTCGCCCGGTGTTCAGTGCATCTGTGTAAAATTCTTTTAGCCAAGTCCTTCCCTGATTCCCTAAATGTTTTATGAATTCTGGGAATACACCATCAAGTCCTGCTGCCTTTCTACTTTTTAGTGTTTTTATGACTTCGTTTATCTCCTGTGGGCTGAAGGATGTAGAGTTCGTATTGCCAGGTATGCGGTTAGAGCAGTTCCTTAGGTCACAGTCGTCAGTTGAAATTTCTATATTGTTTCCATAAGGTTGGTGAGATGCTGCACTCATTGATCTGGACTCTTCATCCCTAGGTTGTTGATGTTTAGTTTTGAAAGCAGTGTATCCTGCGTCATCAAATCGGCGATATTATTTGCTGATTTGAAATGATATCACATTGCATTTTCAATTGTTTTATATCTCAAACTTCATTTTCAACAAACGGTGCTAATCTTGTGGAGTCAGCAGCTATCCAAGAGTTCGTCGAGTCGGAATGCGTATTGGGAATTCCTTGGGTTATGTGCCATGCAGCATTTTTTCTGAATGATCTGTGGGACTTTGGTTTGTGTTGACCGTATACCATATTATGATGTGATGACCCTGATTTCGCCTGACCTATACGCAATGTGTTGCGCTTAGGTCTTGTGTTTCTTCAGGTTGTATTGTTGTACGGCTTTTGTTGTTGTGTGCGAGGATTCGGATCACAGGTTCTTCAACCATCTCATTGTTGGGCTATCCCAATCTTTGATTCGATCTTGTCGTAAGCGGTAGATTGTAAATCAACAGGATTGTATCGTTTTTCCGGGATCCAACTTTCTGAAGTGGTATTTACTTGATTCCAGATTGTCGTAACAGAATTATTTTTGTATTTTTTTTTGGGGTATTTTGTATGGCTTTGTTCATTCTTGTTGATGATGCCTGGTGCTGGATGCTGCTATGATTTATGTTGGAAACGGATGGATTTATGGAAAGAAGGGGTCAACTATATTTTTCAAATTCGATGGATCTCTCGTACTATTTGATGTACGAGAGGGGTTTTCTTCGTCCTCAAATATATGTTAATTGTAGTTACTTCTCATAAATGGAATTCCACATGTCTCGGACTGCTTCTTTCTGGAAATATTATGGCCAGTTTTCTATGAAAGTCAGTAATTCGAAATTCAAGTCCGTTTCGAAGTAAGGCTTCTTGGCGACATGTTTCCAGATACCCGATGGTATCATCGTTGATATCTGCTGCCTTCATGGATCTCAGGAAAGTCAGTTTACTTCAAATATGCTACATAACTCATCTGTTTTTGTTTTCTCGGCATCCTGCTTCTGGTTTGAAGGTATTTTCTTAATCTACTCAGGAATCTCTATTTGTTGACTTAGGATTTCTTCCATCTTAGTCAGTTTTGTTTATTGAGTTCGAAGTTTCTGTGGATGCGGATGTTGCCTTGCAGATTTGTTTCTTCTCGGGATGGCAGGCTTGGTAGCTGCGCCTGATATAGTCTCCTGAAGCCCTAGTAGCTTGGATGGCTGCGGTTGATATTTGCTTCACTTGGTGGTTCGGAAGGCCTTGTAGATTTATTGGAGTAGTTCTTCTTCAGTGAATTCTATCTTCAATTTGTATTTCATCTCTGAGTCTAAACAATTACATGACAAGTTTTTCACAAATGAAATCAATAGTGAAACTCAATGGTCAGATTTTTCTAATTGAATATCATAAAAAAAGAACTGATCCAAACATATTCTATGCAGATAGAATAGTATTTCAATATTTGAATTTCAGAATGCATTGGAGAGTGGTAGGTGGTAATTCTGTTATTTGTTTTCAATCTCGAAAGCCAGCGGGTCTTCAAGTGGTGAAAAGTTAAGTTGCTTCAAAGAGCTATAGAGTATTTTTTCCCGAACCAAAACAAAATTGAGATTGAATAGGTCTCTGGTATAGACTTATCGTCATCGGCAGAAGATTTCACGCACCTGATATGTAAAGCCAAAATGGTTCAGATATAGAAGGATCTAATTACCGATATAATTTCGATATGAAAATGTTTCTTATCGATGATACTAAGAATCCAAATTTTAAATATTATCTTTTTTCACTTCCGTAATGGTACAAAGTATCGTTTAGTTAGAAGTACTGAAACAAAACTGTATTATTGGTCGAAATGAATCCGTCAATGCTTGGGAGGACGATCAAAGTATTGCGAACATGTAATTGAGGATTCGTTTTCTATTTTCATATAAGATTTATTGACCTATTATCTGGGGCCTCAACTGCCAATTGGATCGTTTTAAGTATTCCGTGACAAAGTTTCCGAAGAGAACTAATAACAGCATTGGAGAGCCCTCCTAGAATTCGCACCTCGGCATCAAATTCTTATGATCTCACCTTTTGTTCTCGAGTTACAAAGATCCCACTTCTCATCGGAACTTGTAGAAGCAAATTTACCTAATCCGAAAGGGGACCAATTAAGGATATCTTATCTCCGAATTACGTTTCGAAAATTTCTTCGAATTATACGACAATTGCGCGGAATTTCACATTCCATCGAATTTCACTGATGAATTAATCAATTCCGATTGAAGACAGTTCGATTTTATCGCAGAGAATGAATGGCACCAGAAGTGAGATGAGACCGAAAGTTTATATTTGAAGAATTCGTTTTATCTTCTAGCACGTAGCACTCTCGCGAATTTTAACTGATCTTGAAATTCGAACAGTTTTCGATTTTCAGAAGTATCTTGATTTATGACATACACTTTGACACACACTTTCTGTGTGAACTAGGGAGTTATTTTGCTTTTCTTTATTTCATAGAATCTGTAAGCAAAAGTGAGGCTCATTTTTTATCAAACGAAATATATTTTCTGAAAATGTTGTTCCTTTTATTCTATGAAATGGACCCATGTTAGGGATGAGCAGATTCAATATTTTGAATCTCATCGAAGTGGTAAGTAATTTACTTTGATTTTTCATCTACCCAACATTCAATCATATATATTTCTTTATTGGGCAAACTTTACGAAAAAATATTGAAAATCTTACTGTCCACATACATCGAACAACATATCCCTAACTACCAATTTGGTTTCAAGAACAACAAGTCAACAGTTCACCCACTTACGATACTCACATCGAATGTACAGAATGCAACACTGAAAAACTATAGTTCTGTAGCCGTAAGCTTGGATGTTCAAAAAGCATTTGACTCTATGTGGCATAAGGGATTGCTTTATAAATTGCACAAGATTGGAGTTCCTTTCAAGCTAATGATTATATGTAAACGCTTCTTGGAGGGCAGGAAACTGTTGGTTAGAGTTGGCAAGTGCAATTCAGAGAGCTTCTGCCCCGAACAAGGCACCCCCAAGGCTCACCTCTATCTACCCTACTGTTCAACGCTTACTGCCATGATATGATAACAGAAATGACTGATAACCTTTACATCCTACAGTTTGCAGACGATACAATATTGATCTCTCATGAAAGAACTCTAAATAAATGTACTCAGAGAATCCAAGAGCTGCTTGAGTGTGTACAGAACTGGTTTAAAAATTGGAGGATGAGAATTAATGCAGACAAGTCGCAATACATAATATTCAATCATAGAATCTCACCGCTATCACCGACATTACAGATTGATAGGAAAACTATCAACCCTCTCTCTTCAATTAAATACCTAGGTGTCCATATTGACAATAAATTGAATTTCAACCTTCACACAAATAATATCAAGAAGAAAACTGTTTCTAGAGCTAAGTACTTCTGCAAGCTGACCTGTAGAAAACAAGGAATCAACATCAAAACTGCTGCTAAGATTTATAAGACCATTTGCCGCCCACTACTAGAATACGCCCACCCACTATATGCTAACTGTAGAGAGCCAGCTCTGAAAAATTTAGAAGTGGCAGAGACTACTTCGCTGAGGATCATTACAGGAATGAGACATCCGAACAACATACTCCACAACCCCCCTAACAGTTTATTATATGCTACCACCAACATCGAGCCTCTTAGATCCAGATTAAACACCTTATGTACCCGATTCGTCCAGAAACTCAGCAACCAAGTCGACATACTTACTCTCTACCAAGATGACGACCATACCTCAACAAGAAAACACCCGACACAGACCATTTACAGCAAGTTTGGAATATAACATAGGAAATAGTGTTCTTTTTTTTTTTGTTACTATGTATTGTTATACTCAAAATGTAAAAGATGAACTAGGCTGAAGGACCCCAGGTCAATGGCCTTTTGCTTGTCAATAAATGACAGTTATTATTATTATATCGCAGTTCGGAAATTAATTTTTCCGTATTCAACCTCTCCGAGGCGACCTGCATTTCGACCCGGATATAGGGTTAATGTGGAAAGCCTCGACGGGAGAAATGAATATACGCGGGGATCCATGCTTTAAGTGCCACATGGGATGGGGTTCGGACTGCCATCACTAGGTGTCGCTTCGGTTATTTAATTCTCTGAAGTGCTCACCAGAATGGTTTATAGTTTCGTGACTTCACAGTGTTCGTTGTCGAGTTGGAGAATTATGTTGCACTGATGAGGGGTAACAACCCCGAAACCGGTATGCATCTATTCCCTTCTCGGCGACGACGCTATTTCCTGTGGTTTACTTTCAGCATGGATCTCCGCTAGTCCACGATCGCAGTTCGGAAATTAATTTTTCCGAATTGTGACCGTTTTCTTCTTACATTATTATTATTATTTCTTCATTTTATGAAATCTGCTTTTTTCTGAAGAATATTTTGTTTCATGATGCTTGAAATTTTGAGATACACCAAATAATGAAACAGAACTAAATTAAAGAAAGAAACAAAAAGTGTGTCTCAAAGTATCAAACATACTTCAAGGTACTCCTCACAAAAAAAAACGATTCCATAAAATAGAAAAACTTACATTATTGAATATTGGGTAATTGGAAAATCAACGTTAATTTCTCATCACTTTGATTCCCAATATTTACTCCTTTCATGCAATGAAAAGAATAAATTTTTCCGAAAAAGTATTTTCTTTGATGAAACTCACAGATTTCACGAAATGAAGAAAAGCTACAAAACTGAAGAAACAAACAAGTAGTGTTTTTCAAAGTTTCAAGCAACATCAAGATACACTTTATGAAAAAAAAAACTCAATAAATTTTACTTAATTGTATGTTCGGTAGATGGAAAAAAAGTTAATTACTCCTCACTCTGTTGAAATTCATCAGTTTGAATTTTTTTTAACCGAAACAAATATTTTACTAAAATATATATAACGAATTCCTGTCAATTGAATGTCCAGTTGGAAAATTTTCGAATTTTCGATGGATTCAAATCCCCCCCTCCCCAAATTTGGCTTCGGCCTATCCCTGTAATCTCCTAACAAATGAAATGAAACAAAATATGAAAAAACTCTACGTCCGTAGTGTCTACTAGCATTATATGGGTGTTTCATTATATGTTTGGCCATAGCTTCGGAGATAAGGGATTGTTCTGGCCTCGGGATTGGCTTATATTTGCGATAGCTATAACTCTGGAGTGCAAGCTCCGTTTCCGATCAAATTTGAACGGTTTGTTCACTTCAGGAAGTCTTTCAAATAGTACATGAAATATGAAGATTTTCAGAGCAGTACTCAGAATATAATGATTTTTCTTTCAATTCCCAAAGTTTATATTTTTTTTACATTCCTCAGAGAAATTCCGGTTTTGCCATGAAAAACTGCATAATTTATTCCAAAGAAGTCAATTTTGCGCTCACTACAGTATTTATAACGCACCTTTTGGACTACTGCAGATAATAATTTAACAGTTGATCATCCATCGATAATTCATAGGCAATAAAAGTCCATTGGACTCGTTCGAGTATATCATCACAATGAGCAGTATTCGCTCCTTTCGGATTATTTTCATACGAATGATCGAAGTAACAAATCAAGGTCCACATAAGCAACAGTAATAAATTTATCATTGAACACACAAACCTTGACATCGAATGTACATATCACAGATGTCGATATACTTTTTCAATCCACATAAGAATATTATCGATATTCGCAATTTGAAATAATCCTATAGCTCAGAATGTTCTCGTTAACAGTACAAATTGGAGATTTGTCTACTCGTTATTCTTCCTCAATGAAATCACATCATTGTTGAATTCTTGAAAATAAAAAGAACTTATCAGAGGTTAAATATAATTGAAATAGGTATAAAATTTTATATACCTACTTTGAGCTTGAATCGGAAATTAACGATATATTCCCGAAGACTAGCTTCCGACAGTAATTATCTCAGACAGTGGAGTTGTGTAAAAACAATCGAGAATTGAGAAATATTTCGATTTTCCGTTGATTTGGAGATGAAAAACTACGACAATATGAAATTGTCAAAAACTCTCGAAAATCCAGCAAAAAAACAATTATTCTAAATTCCAAAAATATCGAAAATTGCCCATATTCTTGTATCTCTGTCATCAGAGATAAAAAAACGACGTCGAATCTCACGAAAGTTTTACCCCTGGACATAACCTCTGACTGCTTCACATCTTTTGCTGGATGCTGTGAAAGAAGCCCCCGGGGTTTCTTCGGAAAGGAGATGCCATTCAATGAAGAGAGACAATTATTGTGAGGAACAACACTATAACATAATCTCACAATTATAAATGAGAAATAAACCTTAGTTCTGAAAAAAGAAAAAATATTCCAAAGAAATTCTGTATGAAGAGACAGCACACACCCTTCGATTACATTTGAAGAATGTAATCTCACACCGATTTTCATTCGTCCAATGTGGTTAACATGGCTATTCAAGTAAAAGTGTTTTTCATCGGACATAAACAAAAACTGTTCAATATCTTGAATACATTCACCAAACTGAGATCGATTGAGTTCATCCTGTTATTTTTGAAGAATTACACTTTAATAGGGGTAATACTTTATTTTCTAAGTGGTTTAGTCGGACTTTGAATTATTGCTTGCTTCGTCCCTTCTTCATTCTTTGGATTACGCGAATTTTATCTCAATCTACCTGTTGATTTTCGTCTACAACATCAACAAATTCTCGCTACTTTTGAACCCATCTCAAATAATGTTATTTCACGCAGCAACTTCTTTTATGATAATTATGACGAAAAAAACATTGCACTGCAATTATTGAATTAACGGTCATGATATTTCAATTGTTGGCACGAAATCGTTGAGGAAAACATTCGAGAGATTTTCAATGATTCAATAATGTAAAGGATAAATTGTTTCTTGCAATTTTAATCTCACATTGAACTGGCAATTCCATTGACGGTACCAAAAGGTACCTTTTTGGTGGAGGGTTACAAGTTTAATGAACCATCAACCATCAAATCATAATGGACCTTCATCAAACTGAGGGTTAGTTTGGTAGAAAGTAAGTTGTGAAAATGAGTATTATTGTCTCTTTGATTAAAACGTGAGGTTGCCTCTTATATTTCAGGATTGAATTTCCGTTTGATATTTCTGATGTTACGTGTAAGTAGAGGAACTCAAAACGTTTTGACAAACGGGAGCTATTCGTGTTGTCCACAGAGAACTTGAAATATTAATCTCAGAGAAAAAATTGAACTTTGTCGAGCTATATTTTCTTTCAGCGTGTACCTATTAAATCAGCTTCAGTGCATTGATGAACTTGAGTCAATTTTTGGCGACGAAACTCTGTCAAGGACCAGTGTTCACCGATGGTATGGTGAATTGAATCGAGGTTGTAGTTGGCTCAAAGACAAATCACCCGAAGGTCGTCGAAAATCGAACCAGAAAACTGATATGTTGCAATCGAGACAACTTCAGGCATAAGTGGAACCAGAAAATATTTAATATTGCAAGAATATTTGACTGACACAAAAATTTGTTCACGTTGGATCCAACATGATCTTTCAATCGTCCCGAAAACATTTTGATGAAAAGCTGTCAAATTGAAATGAAACTCATTTAGAATAATTTTTCAAAATATCCTTCGTTTCTACGAAAACACAAAACTAACTTCTTTTGGAAAGGATCCATTGAATACAAAAACGGTTTGTATTCAGCTATGAATCCATTAAGGTGGCGTTGAATTTTGTCTTTCAATGGTCGAAGCATAAATTCTTTCTACAAAATAAGACCAACTATGTATTTCAAGGTATTAAAATCACAAGACCCAATGAATCAGAGCTTCTGCACGTCCATCGATGGATTGATCGATTCGGGAAATGGGTAATCAATTAATTACGACACCTTCTATCAAAATGCGGTGGAGCTCAATCGTGATTGATTATTAATAAAACTAATTAATAACTTTATTATTAATTCATACCAGCATCGGTTAGAACATAATGTTTAAATCATAATATTCCGAGATGTACACAGTATCGAGTTTTATAAAAAGTATATTTGTCGTGAAGTTGAATGATGTTTCTATTGAAATTTTGCTTGATAAATCTTATATTGAAGGAGAAATGTTTAATACTACTTGGTACAAACCATGTTACTAGCGCTCTCTATGTGAGTGAGACATGTATGTATCAGCTTTCAAAGCAATATTGCCATTAAATGCGACAAAATCGTAAAAAATGTGTATTTTTCTTTAACACCCTGTATCTTAAATACAGATGGCGTTCGGGAATCTTTTACTGAACAAATCCCAATTATTTTACAATTTTCTATCTATTCTAGAATTGGGGTCACCTATTTTGAAATACCCTGTATGACATCGTGACAGGTGACGAATTGTGGGTTCATTCGTATTCGTATGTGCCCAAACGTCCACAGCTGTCGAGTGTAATGATTGTTTGAGGATGATCCAAACCTAACAAAAGTTTTTCGAACGAGACGCTCTTACAAGCTAATGATCACCTGTTTTTCGGAAGAAATGGACAAAGCGAAGCATTAAATAAAAAGAGGAAAACGGATCACCACTGTATAGCTCTGAATTGGCACCCAAAGATATTTCATTACCGTAAGTAGAAGATGAACTGAGAGGTCAACGTTTTTCGGCAATTGCAGAAGAGGTTGATTCGTTCAGAATTCACCCAGAAGTGTATAGAGATTTTCATGGGTAATATTTCAAAACGCAATTCTCGATGATTAATACTTATTTTTGCTTTCAATCTCGAAATATAAAGGCTACCGACGCTGATACGCTCGTTGATTTTTCGATCGATTGCAAGATGTTGGATTTTTGTTGAGCTTGATTTTGCTAAGAATCAGGATCTTATCCATCGGTTCAGTAAAAAAAATCGGTCTACAAGGAGCGGCAGAAAAATAACGAACTTTCGTGTAGAATATCTACGGTTAATCGAAGTGTTATGAACCTAAACAACTCTCAGAAACACAAAAAAATAAAGACTAGCTGGAGAGACAAAAATGAAGTTTTCATATTCACCTTTTTATTAATGGGATTCACACAGAGCATAACTTTTAAACGCACTCGTTATAAAGACAAATAGAAATAGCATTGACACGAACGACGAAATTGATCGAAAGCGTTCTACTTGGATGTAGTCAAACATAGCAAAAACACCTGATTTCATTTTTGAATAATTATTGAATTGAATAGAATAGATTAACTTTCCTAGAAAACTCCTTTATTCCAATCCACGAGGTATGTTAATCTAGTAAGTAACCAGTTGCTGACCTTAGCTGACGCACAAGCTGACTCTGATGTTTTTATTTTCAATTGAACTAGGATAAACACAAAATCTGTATCCTAAGAACGAGATTGAATAATATTCAATCAGAGATAACTTGTCATCAAACTGATATATTATAATATTTCAAATCCGAACATGATACAAATTATTACAAATCGTAACAATCTCAAAATGTTTAGCACCTAACGAAATGAAGAAGTAATGAACCTGAGAATTAGGATAATTTGAAAAAACAGGGGTATTAGGTACTGAGGTTGGAACCGAAAATGTTGATTGTATATCATTAGGTCATTTACATACTTGGATACTCTAATTTACTTATGATGATGAATTCGCCTAGCATTATTTTACAGTTCACGGGAGGTTCAATCTAATACAGGGTGTATCCAATCTGATTTTCACTGAGAGCAGTTATTGAACTATAGATAAAAAACCTAAGTTTCTGCAGCACATGCCTGAAGACATGATTCATAAGAAATTCAATTTGAATCAACTCATTAATCGATTTTATATTAATTCAAAATTTACAATTTTCGATGATACATGAAGTGCCATTGTTGCCAAAAGGATTGTTTGTAATCGTAAATTCTGAGGAAAATATCGTTTCTTCAAAATTTCATGTACAGGGTGGTCAGATTTCGATGTTTTGGTACGACAACTACTTAATTGAGCGAGATATACAGGGTGGCCATTTGAAAGCGAAACAGACGAAATTACAGACGAAATAAATTTTTTCGATAGAAAATGCTCGGACAGGTCGATTCCTGTTCCGAGGGGGACAACTTAAGATGTAGGTTACGGACGCATAGCACTTCAACCCTTGCTACTACAACCCTCACCCCCAATTTTTTAAAAGGGAAGAAGGGGTGAGTGATACCTCATTTGAATGGTATTTTTATACTGATTTCAGCACAGTAATTGTTTTTTCATTTTATGCATTAGTTCTCGAAATATTCTTGACTAAGCATTTGAAAATGAGGTGGTGTTTTCATGGCACTTGTAGTGTTTTTTTGTGAAAAACCTTTCAAATGAGGTATCACTCACCCCATCTTTCCTATTCAAAAATTGGGGGAGAGGTTGTAGTAGCAAGGGTTGCAGCGCTATGCGTCCGTAACCTACATCTTAAGTTGTCCCCCCCGAAACAGAAATCGACCTGTCCGAGCATTTCTATCGAAAAAATTTATTTCGTCTGTAATCTCGTCTGTTTCGTTTTCAAATGGCCACCCTGTATTTCGAGAACTAATGCATAAAATGAAAAAACAATTACTGTGCTGAAATCAGTATAAAAATACCTTTCAAATGAGGTATCACTCACTTCATCTTCCCTATTCAAATATTGGGGTGAGGATTGTAGTAGCAAGGGTTGAAGCGCTATGCGTCCGTAACCTACATTTTAAGTTGTCCCCCTCGAAACAGAAATCGACCTGTCCGATCATTTCTATCTAAAAAATTTATTTCGTCTGTAATCTCGTTTGTTTCGTTTTCAAATGGCCACCCTGTATAATAAACCAGGCTCGGATGTACGGGGAGGAAAGCGGAGTGCTCGTTCCGTGCGCCAGCATAAGGGGGCGCCAAAATCAACCAGAGGTCAAAATTTTTTCATTGTTGATTTTCTCAGAAAAATTAATTTTCTAGTGCTTAAATCGAAACAGTAGGATAGAAACATGATAAACCATAGCTATATCTTCAAAATCAATGAGAGATCAATAACTGCACCCGGTAGGTTAAAACATCGGAGATGTCTATAATGTGTCAAAACGCAAGCATACAGCCAGTAATTTCTTTTCCTGGGAAATAACCGATTCGTCCCCTTCACATCTGGAACTAAGGACTTTTACAAGAATAGCGATATCATTCGAATGACGAGTGGAAAGTGACAGTAACTCTTTGTAAGTCTGATTATTTAGGTTAAGTAGAGCAGATTATGTTCGCATAAATCTGGACTTCGCCTTTTTTTACATTTAATCAAAATGTGAAAGCTACTTTAAGAATAAAGACAATTATTATTATTATTATCATTTGTGCGAACGTGTAATCATTGTTACAAGAATGATTGTTGGTAAATCGTCAAAATTTATCCGAACTTTTTCAAGAATCGTGATTGTAGTTATCATCCATTGTGTTTGTGAATAAAAAAAATATCGGGAATCGGAGTATTTTCTTCTATATAATTTCTTCAGCCGACGTTTCGGTAGCACAATTGCTCTTTTTTGACGCTACAAAATAATTACACTTATTAACATCAAAAAATGTAAAATCGATAAATTATAACCTCGAATTTTCAAAAGTAAAAAAACAGATTTTTCTAGAATTTTATTGTAGATGGTGCTCTTTCATTTTCAATAAAATGGAGAATTTTGAAAGTTAAAAAACAAATTACGCCAGCATTAGCGTCCTCCCCACCACATTCACCAATCGAGCCACGGTCGAACTTTCACTTTTTGTTCGTGTTTTTGTTTTTTTGTTCAAAGCATTAAGGTTCTGAAAAAAACGGTTTAATAAGGCGATTTCCTATTCGTTCACGAAAACTATACACAAACGATCTCTGGAAAGTGAGTGGAAAATGAAATTCAGTTAAATGAATGCATTTAAAATGATTTCTCAAGAAAGTTTCTCAGAATAAAAATTAATAGTTAAAAAAACATTTTGAATTTTTTTTTTAATATTTCTTTTTTGAATATTCGAGCAACATCTGCAATTAAATTGAAGAAAAGCTTTCGAAGGGAATGAGTTTTTCAGAGCAACAAACGTGATCCCTCAAACATTTCAAAAACTTGATCGAATTAAACGAAAAGATCAAAATTGTGATCATAAGGCACACTTTATATTATTGCTTTTCTCAATTTGTTAATTTTTTGTGTGATTATAAATCAATAATCACATAAAAATCTATCGATATCGATATTCATAAACAAAAGGAACATTTTTCAGTTGAGGGGTCGATATCTTCATGGTGAATAGACGTATCAATGTCCCAAAAAAAGAAATTGAAGCATATTGAACGGAGTATCTGATCATTATAACGGTTGAGCAAGAAAAAAATTTCAAAAATTTTTTGTTACTGATTCCACTAATAACACTCAAAAACTACTGAAGCCATAAGATTTTGAAGTAATAATCCAAAAACAAGACACCTGAGGATACAATTTTCGTTTTTGGTTCTTCTTGTAAGATCATTCCATTCCAAAGTTATGGCTTGTTGAGAATTGTTTAAACAAATTTTGATTATTTCCATTCCAGTAGTATAGATATAGATTTTTCAAGCTTCCAATTTTCATTCCAAATCTAAGAGGGATGAAATTTTGACCCGGTCAGAAAAATCGAAGATCTAAACTTGAAATGAGCACGCTCTCATGAACGTGGAACCTGTTATCGAAGATTAAAAATCTCTACTATTCATAGGTAGAGATTAAAAATCTTTACTATTCATAGTAGAAAAAAAGTTTAGAGAAACACTCCCTGAGTCTGAATAATAATATTACTATGGCTAATGTTTTCTGAATCATTTTGACAGATTAAAATTAAAGCACTGAAAAAACTATGAAAAGGAATAGATTACTCACTCGCCATTATGCATCACAAGACAAGATCGACTATCTTACACATCCTGATCTTGCTTGCCACTCCTTTCAAGCCAAAGACATATTTTGAATTAGTTATTTATGATACAAGTGCAGAAGGCATTGATATTCTTACACGAGTTCGAAAAACGAGCCACGAAGTGGCTAGTTTTTGAATGAACGAGTGTTAAAGTACGCCTTCTGGAAAAAATAACGTATGATACCCGTATCATACCTTGAATTTTTATCAAAATTAATGAAATATTTTCATAAATATCGCTTAGGGATTTTCACATTGAGAAATATTTATTGGCAGAACTGTTTTCTCCCTCTTAGGTAATGAATTAATCCTTCACAGAAAGGAAAATATGTGATCCTGAATATTATCATGAAAACTGTGCTAGAATGGACTATTCACACATGATTTGGTTCTGCAAAATGTGGAAGAATGAAATGATTTGACACAGAATTAGCTGGAGAAATATGCTTCTGAAGTTCGAATAAAACCACGTTTAATATGCTCGTTTAAAAATTCGATCCTGGGAGCAATGAAGCTGATTAAAGATTGTATTTTCGAACTCTTTGTAATGAATTTCGTATATAAAAATGTCCAATTTTCTCCCAGATAATAAATCTCACTACGAAAGTACAAAACACGCTGAATCCTGCTCCGCTTCAAGTTTTATCAACTTCAAAATAACAAATATTTTCTCATTAGGTAGTTATAACAATCCCGTGGGAAACATCACAGAAATATATGAATCGTATCAAATTTTTGGAGCAAACTTCCCAGCACAATTCATTGGAAATCATTCGTACATAGTTGTGTTGAATTGTTTCCTTTCCTATCCAAATCAACATTTCTGATATACCGGATTTCCCAGTATACCTGATCCGATAGATCCATTCAGCCATTCCGCATGATGAAAATTTCATGTTTTCCAAGGAACCTTCATCTGAGAAAAACAAAAACTGAAAATCACTCCTACTATGAAGTCACTTCTCCCTAAAGGGTGCTTTTATAGCACAAGTGATTATCTTTCGTACAATTCCCGATTTATTTTTCTGTAAATTATTTTTATTTTCATCACTATGTTTTTATTTTCGAATTTTGTTTTGAACGTATTCTATACATTTTTGTAATGTCTGTCAAGATGAAATAAATGTTTATGTTTATGTTTTTTACTACCGGTTTGACCAGGAATGATTCTCACTTTTATAACTATAGTTATGTCATTGCACTGCAATTATTTGAATGTATTGTGTTCAATAAACGTTAATTGATTCAATCCATCAGCACTTTATTGGAAACCTTGTGGGTAGTGGGTAGTAGAGTCGTCCAAAACCTTCCTGAGGATCTACCCACGACCAAGACGTGAGGAATCACGAAATGGGGAGTCAAACATGTAGAAGTCCCTCCTTAGACCGAAGACTGTGCACTGGATGACTTCGAGACAAGTTGGCAAGCTCCTAACCCATATACGACCATCCTAGAGCAGGAGTGAGCTCAACATAGCATATTATGTTCAGGCCAGCTTGAGAGAGCGCCAAAATCAACCAGAGGTTGAAATATTTTTTTTATCCACTCCTATTGAATAATGTATTCATTATTCAACTGCATTTGGGCAATTAATAGTATCTATGAACAAACAGCGGGAGTTATAATAACTCCCGCCTATAACTCCCTGTGATTAAACAGAATAGACTCATAGAATTATTTGACAACCGAATCTCAAGCTACTTCTGTGCTTCTGTACGAGCCGGTTGACAGAGAGCGAACATCTCATTGTTATCGATGGGAGTAATGTCACTTGAATAATTGTGACGTTTTCAAATTCAGTTGACACCTAAATATTGTTGTGAATGTTTTTCTGAATAAGACCTCCGATAGTGAGGATGAAATATTATGTAGGTACACTTCCAGAAATATGACAAGCAGCTAGTTCTACAGTAGGTACAGAATTTATTGCCCGCGGAAAATCCCAAAACAAATAAATATAAAGGTGTATCAAAAATTTTCAAGAATGATGTGTGATAGTAAGAATGTATATTATTATAGTTGTGGATAAAGTAAAGTATTCAACTTGCAGTAATGGTCATAACTCCCTTGATGAATTACAGCACTCGCCTCCGGCTCGCGCTGCAAACTTTATCTGCGGGAGTTATGACTTGCATTACTGCTCGTTAAATAATATACTATTATTTTCTGGAAAAAATTTATTTCCTATTGCTGAAATCGAGTGGAATGGAAACATGATAAACCATCACTATGCCAAAAATCTTCAATATCAATGTTTATTACTCAGTGAATTTACGAGTGATCGCCACACTTGGGTGAGATAGGTCTAAAGATCGGATATGTCTCGAACGAGTCTCAAGACTCGAAGCAGTAAGCAGTAATTTCGTTGCCGACTCATAATCATCACATCTGAAACTAAGGGCGTTGTCAAAACATGAGATTTCATTCGAATGACAAGGGGAAAGTGACGAGAACTCTTTGTATGTCTTTCTGTTATTTATGTGAACGTGTTATCAGTGTAACAAAATTTATTGTTTCTGAAACTTAAACATTCTTCCGAACTCATTCCAGAATTTCATCGAGTTAGTGATTTCATTTTCAAAAAAAGAAATATATGCGGCATTAGCTTCATCCAAAGCGAACCTACCTACTGGAGGTTGGGCAGTCGGATTTTCGCCTCTTTGTCTGTGTATTTTATTGTTTAAAGAATCAAGTTTGGAAGCAACTGTCGAATAAAGCGATTTCCTATGTATTCACGTAAAGTATAAAAATGCAATCTCCGAAAAGCGAGTGAAAAAGGACGAAATTCAGAAGGGGTTTTAACTTTTGTTTAAAATTTAATTGACAAAAATCAGTAAAAGAAATTGATACATTAAAAATGATTGGGCGTTGATTTTTCAAATTGTCTGAAGTTTTTCGGAAAAACATTTTTTTTAATATTTATTTTTATTTGGGGAACATCTTACATTGAAATCGAGCAAAAGTTCAAAAAGAGTTTTTTTGTCATGTGATGAGGAGAAACAGCAATGCAAAAATAGCCTTTGAAGGGAAATCATTCAACCCATCGTTAACTTTTTGTGTGATTATTGGTTGCTGAGATTTCGATAGTGTAAGACAAAAGGATTTTTTCTCATTTGAGAGTAGATATCTCCATGTGAGTAGACATATCAAGTTTTTTATGAGGGAAATGTAAGCTTGATAAACAAAGTATCCGAACAATATATCGGTTGAGCAAAAAATGGACTAAAAAATTAATCTTCGATAATTTTGTTGACTCTTCAACATTATGAATTGATAATCCAGAAACGAGATACCCAGGGCTAAAATTTCATTATTTGTTTTTTCTTGTAAGACAATTCTTCTGTTTAAAATTGCTCAAAAAATTTCTATTTTATATTGATCCTTCAATTTATGTACTGTAGATATCAATTTTCAGAACTTTCTATTCTGATATCCAACCTTGGAGAGGGTGAGTGTCATAATCAATTTTTGCCCTGATCAGAAAAAATCGTAGATCCGGGCCTGCTCATGTTGAAGAAACAAGTTGCCTGGATGGAATCGGTGTCCTAGGGGTTCCAGCCAAGCAACAAAATGTGAAAAATTCGAGACTTAATATGAAAACATTTTAGGAGCAATCATTCTTCAATACCTATGATTTATGTACTGTAGATATAAATTTTCAGAACTTTCTATTCTGATATTCAACCTTGGAGAGGGTGGGTGTCATAATCAATTTTTGCCCCGATCAGAAAAAATCGTAGATCCGGGCCTGCTCATGTTGAAGAAACAAGTTGTCTGGATGGAATCGGTGTCCTAGGGGTTCCAGCCAAGCAACAAAATGAGAAAAATTCGAGACTTAGTATGAAAACATTTTAGGAGCAGTCATTCTTCAATACCTATGAGTACGTACACAACCAATTATCCTCGATCAGAATATTTTATATAAGTTTACACTCCTCATTGGTCATGCCACCAGCACATGTCAGTTAAGTAACTTTATTCAATATCACAGAAAAAATTATATGTCTACTTGCAAATATGTAAATAAGTGTTCTTGAGCATATCAATTGAACTTCCACTCTTGTAATAGGAGAGATTTGACCATATCATTTCAAATCCTTATCTATTCTATTTACGAGACTTGCAAACGACTTAAGGAAAATCCTTCAAAATAAAGATACGTACATTCCAAAATTTATTTATTAATCTATCAGCTTGTCTGTAGTATCGTATCATACAAACAAATATCAGCCAGTGGCGGAGACGAGTGCTGAGCGGAGGAAATGATCCGAGATGGAAACGATATAATTTGGATTCGACTGCAATACATCGGACTTTAATTGAGTACGAAAAACATGCATAATTTTCTTTCGACTAGAGCCACTAAGTGTCGCTTTAAATACTGTGTTCATGATTGGTGAAGGTACTTAATTGAAATTAGGTACGCTGGTACTATACATTTTCTGATTTTATCATTTTGTCACATCTGTGAAACTAAGAGTAATTTACCATTTTTCAACAGCAAATGGAATCATTCATATAAAAGAATCTGAAGAAATCTAATTATGTCATTCGTTAGTATAAGCCATTAAATGGCCCTAATACGGAGTTCTTGAAACTCAAGCAGTTTATTTAAATTGCTATTATAATAATCACTATATCTTGAGAGTATATAACTGAATGTAAGAGCAGGCATGACGCTGTCTATACAATTTAATATCAGGAGGTGGCAGAAGATTAAGAATAGGTACTTGAATCGACTAAAGGTCCCTATTATAACTATACTCCGGAATCATTTTCTAGAAACTGAACACTGCAGACTCTAGTGAGTGGGATCGCACTGACCTAAGAAATAAAAAAACACACAATTGACCAGACCTCATCATACTTCTCATAGATGAGAATAGAGCACTCATTGACGTAGTCGTTCTAAATAACAAAAATTTAATCAATAATCATACACAAGAAATATTCAAATACAGAGATCTCGAAGAACAACTCATTAGACAATGGAAATTATCACGGAATCCGAATGTTTACCTAAACCTTATGTCGTTTTCTAACATCAACAACTAAGTTTTAATGTTATAAAATCTGCAATTTTCGAATCCAGCGATAGAATTTGAACACAAACTTTGGCGGAATAATAAAGTTGTTGTTCATGAAAAGAGAAGAGCGAAAAAAAAACATTTTCAACAGCCAAAAATTTTTTGGTATTTCCAGGTGTTATATTTCAGGAGATGTTTCCGCTGCCTGAGTTTTTTTTCTTGTCAAACTATTTCAGTTCATAACCAATATAAATATCTAAGGAGATATTGATAAGGATCAAGGAGGTAACTTTATCAGGCATTAAAAAGAATGTATTAAAAGATGCTTTAACGCGATATAAATCAAGTAAATGATATCTCTGGTTCCGCAGAATACTGGGGCAATCATAAAATTCTTTGGCGAAAGGCAATGTCTCATCAGAAAAAATCATTAACTCAAATCCATCAGGCATCCAGAGCTATTATCGATTCGCTATCTATTTGTTTAGACAATAGATTCCGACCTGATGATAAGATTCAAGGGTAGCAAATACGTATATCAGAACACACTATCTGCGAATGGATGATACAAAGGAGTAATCCGGGTTGACGCATCGTATAAACAATTGAGAAATCTAAGATAGGTCATCATTAACTAATCATTAAGATCAAGGAGAAATTATTCATACTTGAGTAAAAAAAAATCAACCTATCTTCGGTAAGGTGCATTCTAAACCACATACACCTCATCCCTTTGAAAATGTTCATTATAAAAATAATATCACTTCTCTATTGACAAAACCTGGAATCTATTTGGTCATGAATTCTAAAGCGAATATTGGCTAAATTTAATGACTTGAATTTCTTTTTCCTCGCCATAAAACTATCTGAATCAAAGTCGTAGGTTCTGCAAGGTATTTTGTTTATAAGCAGAGGTAAACCCGAGAGTCAACCTTTTCATAGAAGTAAAGACCAAAATATAACAATGTCAATATTCTATCAATTTTTTTTGTCTTTTTTCATTTCAGATTAACAATTACGAGTCGTTTTGGGAAGAATCTGTGTATCCGAGCCCATCGACGGATAACATGAAGATGATCACACTGATGTCTTTCAAGATTTTCCTGATATTTGATATTTTATGTTATTTTGTTTACGGGGAAGCAGGTTTTTTCGGCTGAGGTTTTTTCCCCTGGCTGTATAGTATCGTATGATACTAGTGTTGATAGTATTGTATGATTTTATAGTAGCATACAAAGAATGTTATGATACCCCGTTCTTTTTTTACCTCAGCTTAGGTACTTTTTGTTTCAACATTTAATGTATTATTTTAGCTCTCTTTTTCATAAGAATATATATATATATATATATATATATATATATATCAATTTAATCAATTCCAAATAAGCTTTAGTGACAGTTAGACAGTGTGGGTGATTTGTGATTTCGTTGTCTGGGTTACTGAGAACTTAGAAAATAAAATGAATAATAACGACAGCTTATGAACGTCGTTAATCTATTTTGATGAAATGAAGATTAAGATTTTGATATTTTACAGGGTGAGTCTCACTTGTACATATATTTTAACAAAGGATTTTCTAGCATAAAAGAATAATTTTTTTTTAATGACAAAGTACTGAAAAAGTGCGCATTTTACTAGATTTCAAGAAGAATACTTTCATTTTCTAAATATGCATAGAATAGTACTGCCGTGTTAATTAAAAAAGGCGTATCTGCAAAAAAGCACTTTTGAGATAATTGACTTCAAAGACTTCCATTTATGCCATCAACAATTTTAATCCAATTAAAATTGTCTTCTAAGTCAAATATCTCAAAAGTGCTTTTTGCAGATACACCTTTTTCAATTAACACGGCAGAGCAGTCAACTTTACTTTCAAGAGTTGGATCTCTTATTTTCTTGTATTATTATGAAAATTTATGGTATACCTAGAACACCATACAATGAAAAAATAATGATAAAACAATGAAAAAACTAGAAAATGTGAATAGAATTTCCTGTTCATAGAAGACTTTCTACATCAATGAAAAAATATCTTTCAAAAATTATTTCATTCGATAGAATCATATCCGAAATATATTTTAAAGATCCATTTTTAATGTATATTCTACATCCTGTGTCTTTTCAACCGCGCCGAATGAGAAAAATGGTGAAGACGAAAAGTGTATCTTTTGACCTCAGGAATCTTTCGTTATAAGTCAAAGACTCACCCTGAATATTACCCTAAATTTAAGTAAAATAAGAAAAGTCATGCTAATTGAGTATGCCACTGGATGACATGCATTTCAATTATCCCAATGAATTTTGCAATTTGCGAAATGCATTTGGCGTCAGAAAATCACCCAGTAGCACAAAAATGAAGCGGCTTGAGCGAATTTTTATATGGCATTAATGGTTCAACCTCTGATTATCCACATGTACACAATGGTTTCACAGGAAGTGACAAAGAAATAAACAGAATTACTTCAAATTATAGAATCAAGGAAATGGATCCTGATTAATAAAACTATTTACTAGTGAAAGTGAGATGATCTTCATCCCCTCGTCGATTGATGGCAGGTGAAGATATTGTGTAAACCAAGAAGATTTTTGTTTACTGAGTGAAATAAACATTTTGAAAGGTTTTATTTTCCGAAGAAATCCCTTGTGAAGAAAAATAGACCGTTTATACAAAATTGAAATGTTGTGTATTAACCAATACACACTCCTCATCAAAATAACATAGAGTGCGTATAGAATGCGAACTCAAATAATATCATTGAAAGTCAGAGTAACATATAAGTTGGCATGTCGTATCCCAAATTCGATTATCCTTGAATTGCACCAGTAGTTTCTACGGAAAGCACAGATTAGTTTTCCCAAATATTACAATACCTGCAAGGCAGCCATCCTATGGTCGGAGGTGGACGAAACATATCGGATGGCACTGACGGCGGCAGGCCTTAAGGCTGTTATTTGAATCGGAATCCTCATGCCAATACGGCACAAAAGACGACAATCCTTTACAGCTTGTTTGGCGAACATCTTCTCACACTAAAACCACTGTACCCAGCTCGGACAAGTAACACTACCTCTTTGTACAATCTACTGATCCTTATAGCCTGTAATATCCCAGATTTTTGTTAACCTCTTGAGTTCGATGATACAATTCGAACTATGCCCATTGATAGGGCACGCGTGATAATGTTGAATGAGAGTTTGGTAAATAGGAGCAGGGACGTAGCAATTTCGATACATTGCCATCGATTTGATTGGGATAAAAGGCGATAGAAAACCGATTTGTTGTCAAATTTTAATCGAACTTGTTCGACATAATATTTGTTAATAAGAGGGCGACGAACGGCCAAATGAGATGTTTGTACTATGATGCATTTTTTATGGAGAAAAAATTTGTTTTCATTTCAATGATTCAGCTGAAGAGGGAAATGAACTTTTTTCGAGTCGAATATTAAACAAATAATTTCTACGATTAGAATTCCGACAGAATAAATCAGAAGCACTGAGCTGAAGACGAAAGTTTTGTGTTATTATTTGAATCCAAGAAGAAGAAAATGACTCATCAAAAGATTAAATCGAGCCATAACAGTGAGATGAACCGTCTCCCCATCAATAAACTAGCTGAAAATATAAAAAATTTCTGGATATTTCCTGCGTTTCTCCCAGCAAACACGGCGATGCAAATGTAACTCTTATGCGATGTACTGTTTACTTCTCCACGCGCTCGCATATGCATCCAAATGTCCTCCACATCAAGTACGCATTTCGGAACAATGAGTAGTTGAATATGCGATCGCAAAACTGGTCACAAATGATACTCCATTTCTTGTCACATCTGAGACGCTCATGCGAGTTAATTTTGAGACCACTTTTCTTTATTTCTTTTCGACGTCGCATAGGAATTTTGATGTGATACTAAAAGATATCTTCAAATAGGGAGCCATTTCTTATCGCATTTGAGACATATTTTGTTATACTCATTGCGTTGACTAATGAGAGGTTTTTTGTGATAAATATCAAACCATTTTTAATGCAGGTGAAATATTGTTATTCAATTTGGATTTTATTACTTTATATATGTGACATTATTCGAAATTTTCAATTCCAATATTCATTTCACCCAATAAGAAGATTTGCTCCCAATTAGATTATTTTATTGACTGGCGGAGAGCAAATTCACCAATAATAAATTTACATATATTTTAGATTAAATCATTGACTGCATGAGGATAATGAAAAAATCTATTCGAACAAAAAAACTATAATGATTAATAACAATAAGATAGAATAAAATAAAAAAAAAGGAAAAAAGTAAACCAAAAAAGATGCAAAATAGGTTTGAGTATATACTATGTAGTAAGTTTCTTCATTTGTCTTTCTTTTCTTTGCCTGTCATGTCGCAGCTATTCCTTTACATATATTTCGAAGTATTTTTCCGAAATGCCTGTATTCTTCCTCACCACATCTGAAAATAATGAAAGTACCTATAAGTTAAAAATTTTTTTTTCAATATCAAATTGAGTAATTTGGACATTTTCGTCCAACTAATCATTTTATTGGTTCAACATATTTTAATTGATGAAAAGATAAAAATATAATTGCCAACGTTTATTTTATTCGTATAGGTGTCTTAGGTTCGGTTTAACAAGTAGCGTATAAATTAATTGGAGCCACCGCGATTCGTTAGAACTTCAAAACGAGTGATTCGATTGGTTCGAATTTACGTAAGGTTATTGAATGGTACAATCAAAGCTTTGTGAAACCCGCCGTAGGTCATTGAAGAATTTCTGTACAACAAATTTACAAGAATTATTTGAATAACTGCAAAGGTTGTGTTTTACTAATGTAAAACACAACCTTTGCAGCCGCTATAATTAGCGGCTACACCTCAAATCAATTAAAAAAAAACTCAAATCAAATACTCACTGAATAAAATCTTCATAACGGGAGTTTCAGCAATTTTATAATTTGACCTCTGGCCCGTCCTTGAACAAAGTTCGGCAGTTTCGTCGGTGAAAGTCCTTTTGAGGCATCTCACCACGAAATTTTTGCTGCCGTTACCCCCAACGGCCTCATAAGTTTTGTACTGAAAATTTTTGAATTTGGATGAGGTAAACATTAGTTTTAGAAATTATAAGACATAAAATATCGAAATAAGATCAGATTTTAAAGCAGTTTAACTAAAGATATAATAATTAGTTAAAATCTAAGCTTTCCAATTATGGTGATATGAAAAAAATATATGAATTACTAAGCAATCTTTACCGATATCACATCATATTCAGAAAAATTAGACCAGTGAAGAATTCAAAGGACTAGTTTCTTTTAAGTATAATAACTTTCTCAAAAACCAAAATTTAAATTCATTGGAATGCTTCAATTGTGTTTTTGTGAATTTCTCATTGAATTTCTTACCAATCTACTCTTGAATGTTGAATCACTTCTCATTAATTTGAATTGAAACCGATAATAAATTGAAATTATAAAAAAATAAAGATATCGTGAAATGGTTTCTAGTGATGGTTTTCACAAAAAGAGAGCCAAAATGGAGCTATTTGGGATACAATGTAGGTACATATACAGCATTATTTCAGACAAGTAAACTGGAACTCAATGTTAAATATCTTCAGAACCAAATGAAATATGTATGATAAATTCAACGGCAAAAATCAAGACAACTCTCAGAATAAAATTTTTTTTTCTAAATCAAAAAGTTCTGCGCCAATACACTATAAAAACTTCATTATATGATAATTATATGTAGAATGAAATATCAAAATATTTAGTTTACCAGAATAACTAGAAGAATTTACTTACCAATGAATGTACTCAAATTACAGAAAACCAAAAAATTTGAATATCGGATCGAACGAACAGCGAACTTCTCGAATCGAACACTAGTCACTAGGCATGTGTCAGTTATAACGAAACGAAACTGAAAACCGTTTTCAGTTAGGAACCGGTACGAATCGATATCATCATCTGAAGAAACCGTTTTCGTAAAACTATCCCTTTTCTCCGATAGAAACGCTTCAAGAGCGAGAGAGATGGTGCGGTTTTCTTCGAAACCGAGGGCAATCGTTTTGAAAACGAAAACGCAATAAAACCAAAACTTATCGAAACTCGCTTCATCTCTTTCCGCAGGTAAAAACGCTTCAAGAGCGAGAGAGATGGGACGATTTCTGTCTTCGAAATCGAGAGCAATCGATTTGAAAACGAAGCACAGTAGAACCAAAACCCACCCAGATTCGCTTCATCTCTTTCCACAGGTGGAAACGCCTCAAGAGCGAGAGAGATGGGGCGGTTTTCGTCTTCGAAACCGAGGGCAATCGATTCAAAAACGAAAACGCAATGAAACCAAAACTTATCGAAACTCGCTTCATCTCTATTCGCAGGTAAAAACGCTTCAAGAGCGAGAGAGATGGGACGATTTCTGTCTTCGAAATCGAGAGCAATCGATTTGAAAACGAAGCACAGTAGAACCTAAACCCACCCAGATTCGCTTCATCTCTTTCTACAGGTAGAAACGCCTAAAGAGCGAGAGAGATGGGGCGGTTTTCGTCTTTGAAACCGAGGGCAATCGATTCAAAAACGAAAGCGCAACGAAACCAAAACTTATCGAAATTCGCTTCATTTCTTTCCGTAGATAGCAACGCTTCAAGAGCGAGAGAGATGGGGCGGTTTTCGTCTTTGAAACCGAGGGCAATCGATTCAAAAACGAAAGCGCAACGAAACCAAAACTTATCGAATTTCGCTTTATCTCTTTCCGTAGATAGCAACGCTTCAAGAGCGAGAGAGATGGGGCGGTTTTTCTAAGGTATCTACGGGGATCTGAATATACCTACTAACGATAGTTAACGAAAAAAGGTGTCGCCTGAAACCGGAAAAAGTGGAACAATTAGCATTTTTAAATGCCAACTTAGATCTTAAAATATTCAATAAATAAAAAAAGTGTTTATCTTATATGTATTATTCAGTTATTATATTTTGAAATTGAAAATAAATGTTTTTTCTAAGAATCCCTCTGATTTTAAATGTTGCAATGAAATAAATATATTTAATTATTCTCTGATATTTTACTTATTTCATGATTAACATAAAAAGTTTCATTGCACCTTATTTGCTCTGTTTGGATATCGATTTTCAAAAACGGTTTTCAAAACCGTTTTCAAATCTTGAAAACCGTTATATAACGGTTTGCATCAAAATCTGAAAACGCCCATCTCTACTAGTCACAAAATGATGGAAGATGGAATGGATCCAAAAGAAAAAACTCAAGTCTAAAAATGGTTATACGTTGAATCTGTCAGACGAAACCCACCCCCCTTTCGTCGTAGCAGTGCGAATTCCATGGTCGAAACCGGGTTCTTATCTCGAGAGAAAAATATCCCGGCCCAATGTAATTGGGGCAATAAAACCCAGATGTGGTAGTTTCTCTACAGTTGAAGATAGAAGAATTCCTTACTCGGGTTCAAATTCAGCATTTTTAATGCTAAATTTGGCATATTTGATTCATGTATAGCATATATTTTTGACGTTAAGCATATAGCATATTATTAAGCATATCTTCTTCCGTATTCAGAAGTTTCCAGTGATGTGCATATCCATTTGGGAATATTAAGATATAACATATTTCATTAATATCTATACCACAACAACCATAGTTATTTCAATTCATTTAAGTTTGGGAAAAACAGTTCTTACAATGAAAAAATGAAAATTTAACACAGGACCTAGGAATATTTTGAAATCTGATAACTCAGAACCCCAATATTCATTCACATTGAAAAGTTGAGTCGAAGAAAATTTATATTTCAGAAATAGCTATAGAAAAAATATCAATGAATAACCAGAATTTTTTCGGCACTTTCCCAAATGAAAAAGAATATTTTTGGCATTTTCGGAACGCAAAACTAGCATATTTTGCTTCCCCTGAGATAACAACACTGAGTAACTCAACACTCTTTGGCTATGAGTCACAATACGAACGAATATTTGCATCGTATGGGAATCACATTTGAGATATCTTTATTCATCGTCAAAATGTCGAGAATTTTTCTTCCACATTTCGTTAACAAAGCGATATCACAAAATTACTAGGTTTTGGACGCATATGCGACATCACAATGAAGATTTTATTTTATGTTGGAAATGTAACTCCACAAAAGTGTCAGGCGATGTAACGTGTTTGCTGGGCTCCTAGTTTCTTTCTCGTTTCGCGTTAAGTAAATACTACCATCTACTTACCCAAAATAAAAAAGTTCAGAAATATAAACCCTAATGCGTATTTTTGTCATTAAAATCGGTTTTTTACGTCAAATTTAGAGATAAAGATTTCAAAACATCCCTTTCAATCGCGTAGAGACGTTGAGGCTTTTTGTTTCTGAAAATGGCCTGAGAAACAGTCAACTATGGCCCGAAGAAAATCAATTCATCCTGAACATCCGATGAACAAAATTCATGACTTTCTTATCATTGAGCTCCGACCAGAAACATAAATGCACATAGGTACACATAATGGCTTGCGATTCAGACGATATTAGCGAGTGTTCCGAATTACAAAAAACGAAAAAAAAATAAGTATTTGGGTGTGCTGAGAGAACTGCATTTTATGTAGAATGAACACTGAGTACCTATAATAATAATAATAATAATATTTTTATTAATCCTCTGAGACATATGAACACACGACAGGTCAAAAGAAAAAGATTTAAAAAAATTGTTCGACTTAAAACAAATTATTGTCGATAATAATCAGCAATTCCTTTGCCAATTTTTTCCTGATAATTTTGTTCAATTCATTCAGTTCAAGAGATTCAATACGTGTTGGTAGAAGTCATTGAATAATTTAATGCACTGATATTTTGGTAACCGAATTCAGTTGTTTTATATAAGAGTATGTGAAATAATTCATCGCTTCTGGTATTATACTTGTGAAAGTTTGAGAGTTTCGTGAAGTTTCTTTTTCCTCAAAATACAACAGACACATGAAAATGAATATGCATGCCACTGTTAGGATTCCTTTTTCTACAACGGTCTGGCGACAAGACGACCTCAGAGGTATATTGAAGATTAATCTCAAAATTCTTTTCTGAATTAAAAATAACCTACCAACATCAGTTGAGATCATCCAGAGCATGATATTATAGGATAGGTAAACTAGGCTGTAATAAACATTGATGATAGCTTTCAGAGAAAGCGAGTTTTTGACTCTGCTTATTGCTTAAGAAGAACTATTCAGTTTCTTACAAATGGAATCGATATGTGCACTCCATCTTAGATTTGAAGCAATGAAGATTCCGAGAAATGACTCTGCTTATTGCTTAAGAAGAACTATTCAGTTTCTTACAAATGGAATCGATATGTGCACTCCATCTTAGATGTGAAGCAATGAAGATCCGAGAAATTTGAGTTGTTTCGCTGATGAAATATGAAATGATGTCATCGAAATGACGAATAACCAATTCTCGCTCACTGGCTCTCCCAGTAAACAGAAGGCATTGACTTTTCTCGATGTTTATCATGAGAGAACTCGAACGACACCAGTCAACGAAGCATTTTACCAGCATTCAACACAGTTCCTGTAAGTCTTCAAAAGTCCGAGCCGTAACGAACATAGAAATATCGTCAGCAAAAAGCAGAATCCGAATCGACTCAGTTATCAAAATGAATCGGGGAAATTAATCGAATAATTTTTTTTTATTTATTTAACTCTGCGAATTTACAGGTGAACGGGAAAACCCCTTTAATACAAAATATGATCCTAAACAAAATCCTATTTCTAAAATATCAGATTACTTCGTTACAGGCACTTGTACACATGAGGTATAATAATGTGACAGCATAGCCACAATTACAATATCAAACTAAAAAATCTTAGATTAATACACTATCGCAAACTTCTCAATCCCTTCAGCACCTGGGATTTGAACACTGATAAGGAGACCGAAAAAAAGTCCAAAGTTTTCAACTGAGAATTCACTACTCTCTCAGCATGCTCCGAAAACACATTTGAAAGGTAATTAGTCCTATGTGCAGCGAGTCGAAACAAAAAAGTATTCCTAGTCGCTCTATTGGGAACATTAAAATTAATACAAGAAGAAAACGGTCACAATTCGGAAAAATTAATTTCCGAACTGCGACCGTGGACTAGCGGAGATCCATGCTGAAAGTAACCACAGGAAATAGCTTCGTCGTCGAGAAGGGAATAGATGCATACCAGTTTCGGGGTTGTTACCCCTCATCAGTGCAACATAATTCTCCACCTCGACAACGAACACTGTTGTGAGGCCATTCCGGTGAGCACTTCGGAGAATTAAATAACCGAAGCGACACCTAGTGATGGCAGTCCGAACTTCTCGACGACGACGCTATTTCCTGTGGTTACTTTCAGCATGGATCTCCGCTAGTCCACGATCGCAGTTCGGAAATTAATTTTTCCGAATTGTGACCGTTCTCTTCTTGTATTTATTACTGGTATGCTTATCCTTAAAGCGTTAATTCTTTTTCATACCGTTCGATAACTTGAACAAAAAACACTAGTCACACAATGTGCGGTGATCTTCTAGTTTATCTAGACGGAAGAAAACACGAAGCTCTCTGCGACCACCACTCACGCTGCTACCAGATCTGTAATCCAAAACTCGCAAAAACTTATTCTGGACGCTTTCGATAAAATCAATATGGCAACGATAGGTAAGAGTCCAGACACATGAACCATATTTTAAGCCGGACCTCACTAGCGAACAGAACAGCAACCTAAATGTCTCAGTCGAGAACCCGTATGAGTTACTGCAGACAATGGGAAGCGGCAAACAAAATAACGCTTTGAAGAAATACTCACAGACTTGCGCAAGCCAAGAGATTTGTGGAATATTCGTCGACCTACTCCAGGAAGCTCATTAAGCTGCCACGAGCTGAGCTTCGAGTAATGGTGGGTCTGCTGATGGGACACAAAAGATCCTTGCGGTCGAAGTTCCCGGAAGGCTGAACGAAGCCACAACGACCCCTGTTCATGATAATTATAATAATAATAATACGGCAGACAAAACCCAACGTACGATATGCCCTGGAAGTGATACCGCGGATGTGCTCTCTGAAATCAGGTTGTTTATCTGATTTCAAACCCAGGTCATCAACCGAGCCAACCCGATCAAGAACCGATCCATTGATGTTGTAATGAAAGGCAACAGGTCTACTACAACGATGAAAAGTGATGGTCTTACACTTTGACAAATTGAGAGCCAAGCAGTTGAGTTCAGTCCAACTGATCCTGCAAACGGAAGCAGTCTTCCAAATTTCGAATCGGATAGTACATTTTCAGGTCGTCTGCGAATAATAAAAATTCACCTGGCACAGCTTTACCCAAGTCATTTATGAATAGGTTGAATAATAACGGTCCAAGACCGGAAGACGGAAGAGACCCTTCAGGCACACCAGAAGATACTCCGAATTCTCTAGAAAAGAACTCTCCATACTTTACCATCTGGATCCGCCCGCAGAGGAACTAGCGAAACCACATCAACTGAGATCCAGAAATGTAGAAAGCAGCGATTTCAGCCATCAGCAAGTTCAAATTTACTATGTCAAAGGCTTTAGAGAAGTCCGTATATATTGAATCCCAGTATGCATCCCATACTCGAACGACTTCAATGTATTTCAATAATAATAATAATAATAGTTTATTTTACATAAACATGAATCGCAGAGGCTAAAGCCTGTAGGCGATATACAATTAACACATAAACATTGTTAGTGTAGCCATTTTTCAAATTAAATCTTATCCAATATTCAAATAACAAAACAAATAAAAAAAATTTTAATCACTGTGAAAACTATGTGCAACCATGTACTACCAGTGACGTAGACGGGGACCACCAGAGCATCGGCATCGGTGGAATCGTTGGATCACCATTATAAGTTGATGATTGATTGGGAATCCATACTTTCTGCCTTTTTCTAAGAACATGTTATAAATGCGTGGAGCTAGGTATGTGAAGCATCTTTGTCCAATTCTCTTTTCAGCTCTAGGAGTGACATGGCTTACCTCACTCCTAATTCTTTACCTGCATTCGGTTTTTCTGATTGCCATTTCAATTTTTCCAGAACAGATGGCTATTAACATCTTGGATACAAATAATTGTTGAGGATTCATTGCCTGTGATATGATATAATTCGTCCGAAGAAAACAAAAGTGGCTTTCCGTAAATTATACGGAGCAACCATTTTTGGACCACTTCCACTCTTTTCATCTGATATTCGTATGCTCCACCCCAGGCGATAATTCCATAATTTATCAGCGACTGGCACAGAGCTTTGTACATAAGCATTAGCTTCTCTATTTCCAGGTACTTTTTCAGGTATCTAAACTTTGACAGAAGGCATCTTAATTTTCTCACCAAATTATCTATGTGTATATTCCATTTCAGATGTCTATCGATTGTAATTCCGAAATATTTGATGGAGTCAGTTTCGGGTATTATTAATATTACATATTATTTGTGTACACCATGAGATTCGCAGTAGTTGATCGCCTCCGTCGGGAACCATGTTGCTGATCAATAAAAATAGATCCACAATTCCAGGAAAGAAAGTCATACATTAGATTATCCAGTAGTTTAGAAATGGCAGATTGTTCGCTACACCCCGATAGTTTTCGATACTCGACCTCGCACCAGACTTAAAAATGGGAACAATAAAACTCCGCCTCCAAAGAAAGGGGAATCTACCCAGCAGCAATGAGCTATTGAACAACTTACAAATGGGTACCTATAACGTGTGAACACAATTCTTTAAAATGAAGTTGGGTATGCCATCAGGGCCACTGTACTTTTTGGGCTTAATCTTACATAAAATTTCATATATTTCACTAACATTGAATTGACATACACTCAAGTTTACATCATGATCACAGGTAAAATCGGGCGGAACAATCAGATCCTCACAAAAAACTTCACTGAAAAAAGTCAGCAAAGAGCTCAACCACAGGTCCTTCAGAAGCCTGAGTTCCACGAAAATCCATATTCGCAGGCAATTCAGTCATTTTCCTTCTGGAGTTGAAGTAGGACCAAAAAGATTGTGGATCGTTGTGAATGCCGCTTTCGATGTTGAGCAAGTAGGAACGATATAACGTTTTTCCAAGCATCTCACATTGTCTCCTTAAACTACCGAAATTTTGGTAATCATCGGGATCCTTGGATACAACATACCTCTTGTATATATATATATATATATATATATATATATAATACAATATATAATATATAATAATATATAATACAATAAATGTTGAAACAAAAAGAACCTAAGCTGAGGTGAAGAAAGGAACGGGGTACCACAACATTCTTCGTATGATACTATAGTATCATACGATACTATCATCACCAGTATCATACGATACTATAGAGCCAGGGGAAAAAACCTCAGCCGAAAAAACCTGTCTCCCCTTTCAAAAAATAAAATAAAATTGTTTTATCTGAATATTCTATATAGAAGGGCATCACGATCAGCGGGACGGCTCTTCGGAGGAAGGATTTCCAAACACAAACTCCAACCTGAAAATAAAAAAAGACAGAACAGCAAGAGAATTTAATTTATACTTAATCAAATTGATATGAAATTTTCAACCCATTGCAAGAATGAGTTTGATATATTGTGTATGGCTCTAATGCCATCTTGGAATTTATAAATTGAACAATTATTAATTAAGTGTTCAACTGTTTCCTCTGATTCACCACATTCACAATTAGGACTATCAACCGAATTCCACTTGAAAAGCATGCTATTGGTACGACCATGACCTGTTCTTATTCGATTAAGAAGAGACCATATTCTCCTGGGAAGGTTAAAACCAGAAACTTTATTCGATGGATCAGATATTAGATCTTTATTAGATAAAGAACATTCATCCCATTCGGATTTCCAGATTTCGTTGTAGCTGAAGTTCGAATTCAGAAAGTTATTCGACCAAATAGGTTTACGAGATTTCAGTCTTGGAATTATATTTTCTGGAACGCTCTTCTTTTGGCGCTAATAAGTCCAATAAGTTCACCATTGAACCAGCATGGGTACCTGGAGTCTTTTACGCTTTACAAAGCGATAGAGTCCCTCGTACAAATAATTATAAAATTCAGACACAGATTGATTGATATCCTCTCCATCGTAGTCCCAGTCACATGAAGCCAAGTAGTTGTTAAGTCCAATGTAGTAACCTCTATCATAATCGATTAGCCATCAGTTTCCTCAAATTGGCAGATAAGTCATTAATGAATAAAAGGAAAAGGAGCGGTCCTAGAACAGAACCTTGTGGAACTCCAAGTTTTAACACTCGTCCAGCTGAAATAAAATCAGCAACCTTGATGGTCATTGTTCTAACCCTCTATATAGATAACTTGATAACGGAAAATAGTTTGACGAAGCTGTCACACAAATTTGATCTTTCAAAGGTATCTTATTTTTCCGTCTTGTGCTAATATTATTAAAAATGAATGTTTCTCAGCCAAATAATATCTTCGGCAGATTAATCGCCTGTCAACTTTCTCTTCCATATCCTCTTGGCGACTTTTTCACTTTTCATATTGTTAAACAAATGAACGTTCCTAGGCTTGCTACTTCGGAAGCTCTACACATCTTCAGAACTAAAAAATCTTTTATATTGTGCAATCTGATGCACATTTGCTTATTATTTGTATATCCCTTTAGCCACGCGCCCCGAAGCATGTATCACCACTGCATTAGATTTAACAGCATGGAGTACTCACATGAAGAAGAATCTTCTCTAAACATAGAACTATCACCTAAAATATTTCGCATTTCCATGGTATTTCGTATACGCCATAGACGTTACATACTACGGATTAAACGTCTAACAGGATTTAATAAGGAGGACCCTCCTAGGGTTCAACCTCAGTGACATCACTATAGGGATATAAGGGAATATAATTTTTCCGAGAATGAACATGTTAATATTTTAACGAGAAGCGTGAGTGCTGGTGACAACAAGAGGATTTTTGCACCTGCACGAATGCTTTTTGTTTAAAAATATTACTTTGCATTGTGTTTTTTCGATTTTTTCACAGGAAAGTTTAGATGCCCAAATGGTAGTTGACCAAACTATTTCATGAGTTCCAGATTTGATTATTCTGCATGTATAGGTGTTAATTTGACAACACACCTAACAACTGCTGACAGCTGTTTCCATGATGTTTTTCATCTAAAAATCATTTGTAATACAAAATTGCGCATTGGTATCCGATTGATGGAAATTAGACGTTTCTGTCTTCTTCGGTATTCCACTCATATTTGTAGTCCTATTTGTGTACTCCCAAGTTGGTGTCGAGGAAGTGATTCGATTCAAATCATCGTGAATTTTATTGATTTCTTCAATGTTCTTAGGATGAGGCCTGAGTGCACGCTCTTATTGAGCGTTCAGCGGAGAGGAGCGTCTAGTGAAAACGTCAACGTGTAAACGAATAAAAGTGTCCTGAGTACGACTTTTTAGAGCGTTGGATGTTTGCGTTCAGCGGAGTGTGGAGAATATCGATGCTACACCCTCAGCAAACGCAACGCCATACGCTGTAATGACTCAGGCCGCAAAACGCCACGCTGAACGTTTGTATCAGGCTAAGTTCACATGATTGCGCGACAACGCACGTTTGTAGCTCGTTAACGGGCGTTGATGTATTCAGATGGACGCGCGTTAATAGCGCGGCAGCCCGCGACTACTGTCATCATCTTCTTCTTCTTCTTCTATCCTTTACAATGTGCTGTGGCGATTTTTTGATTCCCAGCACAGAAAAAGTCATTGAAATCTCTGTCAATATTTCAGCTTTGTACGTCAAATCGCGCGAATCATCTGAACACGTCTATGCCCGACAGTTGTACTTCAATACGCGCGAAGTCGCGCGACGTCGAGCTAAACAAGATACTGGCGACAGAGCAAAGTCGATCGCGCGTGATCGCCAATATACGCGCGATGACCCGCGACCATATGAACATTTCTATGTGACTACTAGGTATCTCTAGTCGCGCGTTTGGGAATCGCGCGATCATCTGAACTAAGCCCCATCCACGTATTTTTGCCACAGTCTCAGTTTCAAAAAGTATCAGTGCTCTCCTCTCTAAGTCCATAACTTTGCATCTCGAGTTTTGAGCTCTGGGATAGAATGAGGAAAAAACGCTCGGACAGGTCAAAATTTGTTGAAAGGGGGAAAAATAAGGGTGTTCAATTGAGTTTGATATCACTACCCCTCTAGCTGAAATCCCTAACAGCTCTAATTTTTGAATAGGGAAATGAGGTTGAGTAACGCCTTGTTGGAAAGGCAATGTATTGTTTTCATCGCTTTATTATTATACAGAGTGACTCAGTATTGAGATGGAAAAAACGCTCGGATGGGTCAAAAAATGAATTCGATATCACTACCCCTCTTTACTGTTTCATCCTGTTTAATATTTGAGTGATCGAAGAAAAAAACTATTTGCTCATGCAGATAATTGAATCACCTTTTCAACAAAGCTACTCGACCTATTATCTCTATTCAAAAATAATTGCTCTAAGTGGTAGTGGCTAGAGGAGTAGTGATATCGAATTCATTTTTTGACCCGTCCGAGCTTTTTTTTCATCTCAAAGATCCAAATTCGGCGTGTGAAAGTTATTGATTAGTTACGAATATCCATTCCAAATCCATATTAATACAAGTTGAAAGTATTTCCATTATTCTGTTTATCCTCAATAATGTCCCAACTAGCAAAATAGACCCCTAAAAGAACGAAATTGTTTTATAATTATCCTATAGCGCCACTGGAAAGAATAAAATTATTTTTTAATGCATCTGAATACGACAATTTTATCATAAAACAGAGAGGTTTCTATAATGCTGTTTTATAGACGTTCTTACAACTCATATAATACGACAAAGAAATAGCGTACGCATACAAATTTTATAATAGTCGCATAACGAACTATAAGATTCCTATGATATAATTTTAAAACAGTGTTATACACATTATAATGCGGTTGCATAGCTATTGTATTACTTTTAATAGCGACGTTGAAAGTTGGTTGTAAAGGGAGCTGTATAAAAAGTTGTATTAGAGTTTCTTAAGAAAACTAATAAAATTGTTGCTTTACGCTGAAGTAAAATATTACACAATAAATATAAAAGTATTTTATAATCATTTTATAACTTCAACAGTATTCTCTCTTATGAAGAGCTTATAGAATAAATTCATCTCATGTTCTGCGTTATAAAATCTTTTCATATCATCGATCTCTAATAATAATTATTATTCTCCGAACATATAAACATAACCCAATAGTACCTAATAGAAAAATTACCCGGGCTTCCCAGCAGGTTTCGTTTACAAAATGAATTCGGTAATATCTGACTGGAAAAGAGCAAAGCAAAGTGGTCACTTCAAAAGATCAGTTAAAAAAAGGTACAATAGAATACTTTCTCAGAATTGCAGTTCGCGTGATCAACCTCTAGTTGAAGTGGCAAATAACGAAGAGGCTAATCTAGAGGATACACTAATTTTAGCTTCAGGCAGGAGAGTTAATACTGAAGAACAATATGAAGGAAATAAAGACCAACATGACATGACAAATGAAAGAGTCGAAATCAATAGTTCTCATGAAGTAACCGCTGACACCGAGGACGAAAATTTGATTCATTCTCTATCTGAAATCGAAAAGAAGATTATAATAAAGGAACTACTTAAGATATGGGAATATCTTTCAACATAAATAATTCTGCATTGAAGGAGCTTTTCGTTATATGGAACCTGGCTAATCTCCTCCCTATGATCCAAGGACATTCCTGAAGATCTACTATCTTGAACATCTTTAAAGAATATGAGTACCGGTAAAAACGAATCTAATAATTTGAGGTTAGCTCAAGCTTGGGAAGAATCTGTATAGGTATACTGAAGTTATTCCAAACACAATACAACCAAAGAATCCTTTACTGTCGTACCGCACGTATGTTAAGCGATACTTCTGTTCTATTATGTAGTTTGCCAACGCGCTATACGATAAGCCGGAAAGCTCAAGTCCAGTGTTGCTAGCTTGGGCAATTAATAGTTATACCAACATACATTAAATTAGTTGCAATGAATAGGAAGACCATTCAATTTATTATGACATCTATCTTGTAGATCCTTATGTTCTGCGCGTACAATGTATGAGTAAACAGCTTTTATTGAATATTAACTGATAATTATTGCGAACATTTTTGTATAGCCTACACTTTATGCAAAACAGTGACGTGTATTTTTTGCACACACTCTGACCACTCACTATACCACTATACCAATACACACTTTTTATATGAGTATTTTCCTTTTTTTTCTGTAAAAAACAAAATGCTATTGGAAATTCCTCATTAAATCTGGCAACATTCGAAATTGGTCAAGAATCAAACTTCACCATGACTCCCAAGACTGTCAAAAACAACTTTATGGCGCTGCATCAAACAACATTATAAAACATTAATATCGTATACAGCTCAGAAGAAAACAGAATCATTGTATAAGGCGTCTTATTTGTATTCTACCCTATACGCCATATTTATTAAACGTTTGGCTATTCAGAAACCGCCGCCATTGTGAAAAAATTATATGCAAACGTAAGAAAGTGAAATAAAAATGGAATTTTCAAAGAAATATGAAGATTTTTGTCTGCTTCCACAACTACCACAATGCAAATTTCGTTTCAAGTTGAAAATTCAACAAATGAAACAAAATTTTATATTTCTCATTTTTCATAATACCTATTAAATGTATGCTAAACGGAGGCGCTTTAATTTTTCATCAAAAAAATATATATATATTGTCAGAAAAGTTGGCTGGGCAAATACATTCCGTCCAGTAGCGATATATTAGGTCTTTAATATCTGCAATATGATGAAATAATAATCACCCACCACCATAATGCCCGATGTTGGATCTTAAACCTACACAAAACGCAAACGTTTATATAGATATACCTTATGAAATATTCTTGTGACAATTCTATTCCGAATTTCAACAGTAGAAAACAAAATTATCGTATTAGCGATTCTGTCTGCATTATAAAATACTTATAAGATATTATGGATTGTATAACTAATCCCGAAGACATGCTTATAGGACAGTTATATAATCATCATATTGATGATCCTATAACGGTTGCGTAGTTTACTACAGGATGTCCCAAAAGAACGGAACTGTTGTGTAAACGTGGGCCCTTTTTGGTTGTAAAGACATTGTATAAGGGTTTATAGCCACATTATAAGATTTTCACGTTTCTATAAGATATGCTGTATAGCAGTCTTTACAACCTTTATAAAATTAGTTTTGCTAGTTGGGGTCCTCTCACTCAAAGTGGTTGTCACAAAAATTTGATTGCCCGATTAAGAATTGACAAGTTGATGAAAGCCTTCGAGAAATTCATTCGAATTCAAATTAAAATAGTTCGATGGGTTCCAATTAACGTTAGTTTTTTTTGATCGGACAATCAAAGTTTTGTGGAATCTTCCTTCAGTGTCTGGTTCTCCTAGGGCGGGTTTCACAAAGCTTTAATTGTATGATTAAAAAACCTTACGTATATTCGAACCAATCGAATCACTAGTTTTGAAATTTCAACGAATCGCGGTGGCTCCAATTAATTTAACGTGGCAATCAAAGTTTTGTGAAACCGACCTCTAGAGAACCAGATATTATGCGCAATCTTTCGATTTCTTGAGGATAATTTTTTTTTTCATACCATTGTGTTTTCAAGAGAAATCATCGGTTGGAACATGGGGGTTCATGAAAATTTAGTTCATGATCGTTTTTTGACTATTTGCAATTCTCGAGGAAAATCGGGATGCATTACCGCCCCTTCAGATCTATTATGTCCGATCAGAGCTTTTCTCGACAACATATTCTTCAGCTCGCCCTACAGAAACAGAGGTGTGGTTTCAAGGAGAAAATTTTCTTGCTCCTGCAAGGGGTACGTATATTTTGTATGTTGGCTTCAAATGTGTATTTGGGTAAGGGGATGGAGACATATGGGGGTGATGACTCCCTCCTTGCGTATAAAAAACCTGAGAAAAATTTACGCAACATGTGGTGGACACTAATATAGTTCATGCAATAGAAAAGTCTATTTACGATAAGAGGCACGTGCTGTTTTCACTGATTGCACTCAATCGTTAGTTCATGACATTCAGATGTAGAAGACATTTCAATTATGTCCTTTATGCTCCATGGGTAAGGTGCTTTCACTCAGCGTAGAGTCCTTTCCGAGTTTTTTCTTGCTTTATGAAGTGTTTTACATTAGTGAACGAGCTTTTTATATTGAAACTAACCATGTCAGTAATCCTTTTATTACGCACGATCTCTATGAAATTTTCCATATTCTTGACCGTTGCTGTTGCAAGACCTTCAAGAGACGTTTCTTCATGTGTATTATAGGAAGGCCGTATACGTTGAATGTATCTTTCTAAAATGTCTGATCTGAGTTTTTCAGGGCTCTGTTTCGCTCAGTTGCTGTTTGATCCCCTTCGAGAAGAACTCGTATTTTGGCAAAGCATGCAAAATTATCAATAATAGATTCGGAAACTTATTCGAAGCACATATGTAGGTACCTAATAGTTGAGTAGAATCCCGAAAAAAAAAACTGTTGTTGAATTTAGTATTTTATTTCAACATAGAAAATGTATTTTCGGTAACATCAGTAAAAGCTTTATTATAGAATAATAATTTCAACAATTCAATAAAAATATGTAATTAACATTTCTGTTCATGAAGTTGAAGGACCCCCAGAATTTGCAGTCTGATATTTCTTAATGCCTTTCAGTATCACATCTTTATTTATACCATTTTTAACAAAATACGAAACAACGCCAATTTTTTCCACATCCTTGATATTTCTGTTTTCATCATCAAAAAAAAGCATATCCTTATAAGCAATTCCACTTTGGTCCCTTATTCTGGAAGAAAACATTAAATTATAAAGATTTTCCGCAAATCGTCTGTTTTTGAATTTTGAACTCTTGGAAGAATATCGCTGCCAGAAGGCAGTTATAAATAACGTTTCTCTATTTCAGTATCGTAATGAGTTCATTACAGTACTAAAAGTAGTGCTGTAATGAAACTCATTACAGCATTGTTTTCAGTTTTATTTTTCGTTTTGTGGTTGTCAGTACTGACCTCCGATCCACTCAATTTTCGAATCAAATCAAATCAAATTCCGCAATCTGTCAAATTTCGTTAGTGACATCAACTGCCAAGATACAATACAAAAGTCACTAATCTGAATTTTTATTTTCCACCAAACTTTACTGAAATAGAGAAAATATCGTCTAATACTCGTTGCAGAAGGCAATTCCAACACTCATGCTTTCGCTCCTTCGTCGCTCGTTTTCGAATTTCGCATTCGTGTTGGAATAGAAGCTCATTTTGCAACTTGTTTTAGAATATACTATTCTCACTCTGATCATGAAATTAGTTGGATTGAAACGTCTCTCGATCTCATTCATACACTTTTTAATTTTCAAAGTCTGTGAAGAAGAATGATAGCTATTAGAAGGGCCAAAAAATAATGCTTTGATGGGGACATTCAAAAATTGAAATAACAGCACACCTACTTTAGTAAGGTAGCCCAAGCGGGTATTTCTAAATTTTCTCAGGCGCGTCAGATTAATATACCAAGTTCGACGGCCTATTAAGCGTTTCTGGAGAACTAGGCCCATTTGAAATCTGAAAATTGGGATTATGATATTGATACTTTCCAAAATATCGAGAAAAAAGACTGAAGAAAAATGGGAAATAAGTGTATAAAATCAGAAATTTCTGAATACCTCTCTACTTTAGAGGCATCAACATGTTCGAACATTATCGTCATTTTTCTTCGCAGAATCCAACGCATAAGAAAATAGGGTTCTAAGTTGAAAAACGAAAGTTATGAGCCAATCTCGACCCCAATTTTTGACCCAACATTCGGAACACCTGTGATGAATTTTTCAGAATTCTAGAAATGTACAATATTTCCACAATCTTAGACTTCAAAAATGTGAAAACGGTTTGTGCTTAACATATTCAGAATGGGAACTACTGACATGATACCGAATACTCTTATCTCACTTTTTCTTCAGTTTTTGTCGATATTTTGGAAAGTATTTTGACGAATTCAACGATTTGAGTACGAATGTTTTCAGAATTGCATACTCTATCAAATGCGAAAACAAAAAAATTTTTTGAAATTTCTTGTCACTCCCTACATAACTAAAAGTGGTCAGGCTTCAAGAATATTTTAGCTTGTTAGATAATGACAAACAACAACATAATCCCAATTTTCAGACTTCAAATAGGCCCAGTTCTCCAGAAACGCCTAAAAGGCTGCCTTGGTACACCCTGTATATGACCACTCGACCAGGTCGAAGGGTCAGATAATTAAAATAATCATAAATTAATCATATCTTCATTTAACGCGCCCGAGTATGTCAAAATGACGATTATTATAAACCCCGAAACATCGCCGCGAGTATGCGTCACTTTCAAATATGAGCTTGTTTTTAGGCCCACTTAACATCTCCTTAAAATATCTGACGCGATCGAGAAAAAATTTTTTTTTCATTTTGAACCCTCACCAACTACCAAGCCCATCAGTCAAATGGTCATATTCAACTGTATTCATCATGTGAAGTATGTAGAACATGGATGCTATTTTAAACAGACATGCAACAGGTTTTTTTTTACATTTTTCAAAGCCTATAGCTGCTCCTCCCACCAAAGAAAAGATGCTCTTGACTATCAAGTAAATCCAAATTTAGCAAATTGGGCTCTCCTACTAATACATAGCACGTTGTAAAACAGTATGACATCCATCTCAAGGGAGAATATACTCTTCTTCTCAGGAAGTGTTGAACTTGAGTAAATACTTCATTATAACAGCTTCTTATTTTGAACATCAATATCCAGTAGGGGGTTCCCCATCAGATCTTAACTTGATAAGTCATGTAAGAGGCAATTAAAATAAAGGTAGTGTGAAGAGGTTGAGAAGCTGGTTGTCGTTTAGCATTGATGTCATTGCTAAGCCACTGACTCACATCATCAACAATTCTTCCCACAAGAAATTTTTGAATTTTTCAACTTGGGTCGCCTGTAGTTTACCATTACATAAGAAAAGCTCAGCCAATGACTTAAATAACTACATGCATGTCAGCTTGGTTATTGTTTGATTGAAATTTAAGAGAAAATATCCTTGGAACAGTTAACTGAATGTTTCAGGATATTTGATGTTTATTCGAATTGTTGGCACAGATTCATCACAATAAAGATGATATAAATTAATTAAAATCACCAATTTTCACATATCAACATTACATTCCTGTAATGTTGAAAGTTTTAAGCAAAGAAACAAAAAAATCAATTGATATCAAGCATTAAGCTAAACCTCTTTTCATTTCATTCTTGTTTCATTTCTTGTGTGAATATATGATTATATAGTAGAGCAACACAGATATTCAACAAATGTGAATATCTGATATTTACCTTGCAAAATGAGTGGCTTTACATCCAGGAAATATCTCAACAAATGTGAAGTATTGATTCCAATCAAAAAAATTAATGAGCTGTTTAGCTCCTTGAATTTCACCTGTTCTAGAAGCCACACCAAGGCGGATACCGCTATCAATGAGACTTTTCAACACAACTGTCGACTGAGGATACGGCTGTATCGTCTGCCCTTGTGCATCAACAACAGTACCATCAGGTCTATAAAGGAAAGGTTAGATTTTAGATCTTCCCTAGAAATAGTTACATTACCTTTTAATAAATGGTGGAGTATAATGAGTATCTACCCAGAACGGCCAAAGAGTGAAATCTGTAAAATAATCAACTCAAATCATAATACCATTTCATAATTTGTTATGAATGAAAACAATTTTCATCAAATTTAGATAAACTGAATATGTAGACAGAAATCACGATGCAAATAACTTCATTGTAGAAATTTAGCCTGTATCATTGATTTATCATTAGGCGAGTATTCTGCTGAATATGTCTGTAGCAGTTGCAGACAGCAGTTGCATCAGAAATTTTTCACATTTCTTACCCAAATCGAAAACAATCAGAGCAGGTTTATTACCTACTCCTAATTTGAACATTTTAAACTATTTTCATTATATCAACGGCTCTTCTATAATTCATAACGAAGTTTCCAGTGAAATGATTTTTCAAATTGGAATACTTGATGTGCTCGATAATAATTGATCTATACGAGACAAGAATAAAAACAAAAATAGGGGATGAGAGTGTTAGCAATGAAAGTTTGATTTTTGAGATACAGATGAGGTGAGAAATTAGGCAATCCAGATCACGTGACTTTTCAACCGGCAATATGGCGCTTGGTTGGCAAACAGAGCTGATATTTCATTGAAGTCTGCAACGAGCACGTTGATTTTTGTTATCTGTTGAGCATTCTGATATTTCTTGTTAAGTGTTGAATCGAATATTAACTGTTTAAACATGTGAAGTTTATATTTCAAAAAATGTATGCAGGAAAATCCAGCCGTTGGTGAAAGGTAAACAAATTTTTATTGTTATTTTTCTCACTGAACTAGTTTATTTTAACGAAATTTTATTATAGGTATATGATGGATTGAATACTGTAATGCAAGATTGCCTGAAGAAGATGCAAGGACTAAAGTTAGCATTTGGATAATGTAAATTAGGTTTAGATCTTTTCGAAGCGATATTTCAGAGAAAAAGTCAGAAACAATTTCAACACTACAAATGAAGGGAGAAAGAATTTACCTACTGAGTTTTTAAAAAGGCATTCTACTGAATTTTGCTGAACTCAAGATTTCAAATGACATCAGCTAAATTGGATGAAAAAGTGCGGAATTGAAAAATAAGAAAGAACTACAATCCAAGAAGAGAACAGAACGATAAACTTATTTTCCAAATGAAACATTTTATTTTCATTCATTCAATATTGTATATGTAAATATTGATATTGTTGCTTACAAATTGTGTAATTTTTTAATTTTCTGCATTTTAAAGGGTAGAATTGATGTAATATTTTTATAGTTGTGATTCTGAAATAATTGTCTTAGGAAATTCTTGTCTGACAGTATTATTCGTTTGAATACACAATATGAAATTTATGCTGTTTTTTTTTCAATTTTTGATTGTAATGTTTATAATTCGACCAACATTGCTGCTGTTTTAAATAATTCTTGGGTTTTTCAATGAAAACCTCCAAACCATCGATAATTACACTTGTTTTTTTTTTTGAAATGCTTACTTGAAACATCAGAGAATATTTCATTGAGAATCTGGCTCATCTGGCCAAATCACTAAACCTTTGAATCTCATGTACAAAATATTAATAATTTTTTGAAAATGTGTTGATGCGGTGGTGGCAGACACAGTAAAATGATAAGCCACATCTTTAAAATGCGAATGCAATCTTAATTTTACTAATGTGAGTAGAAGTTGATTGGAGGGACTTAAGTGTTGTTGCGGATGTTATCACGTAAGGTTCTATGTCTACAAATATAACTGTTTTGATAAATTCGCCATTTTTTGATAGTCGCAATTGCCACTATATTTCCACTTAATTTTATTGTTTATATTGTCCATCAGTCCCAGGGGATTGGTTTCCAGTTTCTGTTCATAGTCCCCTTTTTTTTTTGGAGGCGAAGTTTTGCTGCTCGTATTCGTCATTTGTAGCTATTGTAAGGTCTGTCTTCTTGAAAGTTCGGTAATCATGCAGTGTGAACTGCATGTTTACCGAAAGTTCCTTAATATGTGGGTAATGCACAGATTTTTTAACAGTCGGTATTGGAATAAAACTGAGCATACAGTCCCGATTTGTCCGGCTCCCACAATTGACCATAATACATAATACAGGCATTTTCCTTTCGGAATTGAACTCAGTTTTCACTATTTACCATTCATTGTACGTTTAAGAAACAACTAAACGGGATCAAACACTAATTATAGTCCATTACTTTGAAAAAACTTTCAAAATCAGAAATTTTCAGGAAGTAAACAAACGTACCACTGCCATCCAAGCGCCATATTGAATTATTTTGACAGGTCGTTGGATTGCCTAATAAGATAAAATTAAGACAAAGAAACTTGGGTTAAGAAATGTTGAAAAAACCACCAGTGCTGCCAATGTCGTCAAGGTCGATAAAAAAATATTATATCAATTGACCATATTCGTTAGCTATCGGTTGCAGCTTTTTTAAGTATTTTTGGGTTGGCGACATTGTGAGATTAATCATAATGACATTCATCGTAGTTATCAATTGTCATTATTTATTTACTTTTCTCAAAATTTGAATTTTGAAATGTTTCCAATCATCTATAGTAAACGGACATTTTTCAAAATATTTCATCAATCTAGTTAGGTTTCTCCCTGAATATACTACAATCATTTAAAACAGATATCAATAATTTGTATTGATAAAACAAATACACACAATTTTTAATACAATGGATACTAGAAGGCTGTAAGTATATCTTGTGTATATTCAACATGTCCAAGAGTACAATATTAGGTTCATGTTTTTTCGATTTTAGCAACCACAATGTTGGAGGAGGCTGGAGCACTGTCAAGTCGTAGCTCAACCGAAGATTCCAAATTAAAATTTCATAGGTTTGTTTGAGTTTCGTAGGTTCCCTAAAAATAAAATACTTGCTAAGAAATGGTAACATTCTCTAGGAATGGAGCAAGATACTCATTCATTAATTTCCAGAGGAAGGGAATATGCGGTTTACATTTCACATTCCAAAATGAAATGAAGAGAACTAATGTTCCTACATGATTCCTGAGAAAACCTTTGATTTCTAGTAAGCTCTAAATTTTCATTTACATCTCTCCACTCATTAACATTATGTTTTTCAGCAGGTCAAAGCGAAAGCATTTTGAAGATGATAATATAAATGATGTTGCGATGGAATATGAAACACAGGATGTGGATTTTTCAAAATAAAAACATTACAGGCCCAATTATTTTTTCTTCAACGAAGAATTTTAGCAGTTTCTTTGTATACTGTTATTTATTATAGTTCAATTGTTATTTTTTTTTTCCATCTTTATTAAAAAATTCCTTGGATTTCCAACAAATTAAATAGTGTTGTGAACAAATTAGGTTATATTAGTACCACATGAAGAAGATCTATTGAACATAAACCTCTTATTGATCCCTTTATCAGTACTACAAATATCTCTGAAATCATTTCCATACGACCAAACTTAAATTAATAAAATTATTTGCATGTTCTTAGGGGACATTTCGAATTTTGAAATGAAAACAATTATTGAAATGGAACACTTATATAATTACTTATAAACAATTATTGAAATTAAAAACTTCTTTATTGCTTATATGCTTCTATCTAGAAGGGGTGCTTTGAAGAATTTGGGCATCAAACTTTCCTTGGTACTGATGGGAATCGTAGATTTCAGTATAATGAAAATTTTCACTTCTCCAATCTCAACATGAATTCTCAGACCTACAAAAATAAAAATTGTTCCTAGTCTGCATAAGCAAGGATTATTTGCTCCAAGGATTTGTATGAATATAATAAAGCAAAAATTAAATTGTAAGCAGTGTTTTACAAGTTGGGCGTAAACTCACTAGTAACATCTTTAGTGACTTGTTCCTACAACTCATCTAGTTGATTATTCTTAATAACAAATGATCAATGAATCCTATAAAATGAAAATTATGATATTCATGGGTATATTATCGTTCAGATGATTTTTTTTTAAAGATTCACATAGGCCATCACAAAAATTTATATTATCATCTTCAAATGTCTTTCTGTTGGACCTGCTAATAAACATAATGTTAATGAGTGGACAGATGTAAATGAAGATTTAGTGCTTACTAGAAATCATAGGTTTCCTCAGGAATCATGTGGGAACTTTAGTTCTCTTCATTTCCTTTTGAAATATAAACCGCATATTCTCTTTCTCCGGAAATTAATAAATGAGCATCTTGCTCCAGTCCCAGAGAATGTTACCATTTCTTAGAAAGTATTTTATTTTTAGGGAACCTATGAAACTCAAACAAACCTATGAAATTTTAATTTGAAATCTTCGGTAGAGCTACGACTTTGACAGTGCTCCAGCCACTTCCACCATTGTGGTTGCTAAAATAGAAAAATCATGAACCTAATATTGTACTCTTGTACATGTTGAATATACACAAGATATACTTACAGCTTTATAGTATCCATTTTATTAAAAATTGTGTGTATTTGTTTTATCAATAAAATTGATTGATATCTGTTTTAAATAATTGTAGTAAATTTAGGGAGAAACCTAACTAGATTGATGAAATATTTTGAAAAATGTCCGTTTTCTATAGATGATTGGAAACATTTCAAAATTCAAATTTTGAAAAAAGTAAATAAATAATGACAATTGACAACTACGATGAATGCCATTATGATTAATCTCACAATGTCGCCAACCCAAAAACACTTAAAAAAGCTGCAACCGATAGCTAACGAATATGGTCAATTAATGAAGTGAGTGTGTTTTGTGGTCCTTGTTGTTTCATTTCAATGAATCCAAGCCACCTACTGGCGGAAATACAAAACTTCAAGTGTAGGATGGAAAGGTGGCTTTCCTTTGGCTGCATGAATTTCTGCATTCATTAACGAATATTTAAGAAGAGTTGAATTTCAGTCATTTTTCATATATATTATATTTGAATATTGAGATCAGCCATTTCTTATCGTTCTGGATGAAATATTGCCAACAGCCATTCACTTCTTCTCCTAGCCACCTACTGGTGAATATCGGCAATATCTGAAACGGAATGGAAAGTATGGTGGGTAGAAATACCCTCAATAAGGGGGAGCCAAAGGGCAATTATATCGTATTGTTCACTTCGAAATAATTAACTACCTTATGTCGACTTTTCAGAATACGTTGAAAATCATCAAATAATTCATACAACCTGGTTTCCATGGTAAAATGTGAAAGTATAACTAATATAATTTCTCTATTTCAGTATCGTAATGAGTTCATTACAGTGCTAAAAGTAGTGCTGTAATGAAACTCATTACAGCATTGTTTTTAGTTATATTTTTCGTTTTGTGGTTGTCAGTACTGACTTCCGATCCACTCAATTTTCGAATCAAATTTCGTTAGTGACACCAACTGCCAAGATACAATACAAAAGTCACTAGTACGTACTTTTATTCGACTTTCGGGAGTATTTCACGAAACTTGACTGAAATAGAGAAAATATCGTCTAATACTCGTTGCAGAAGGCAATTCCAGCACTCATCCATTCGTGTTGAAATAGGAGCTCATTCTGCAACTTGTTTTAGAATATACTAATCTTTACACAGTAATAAAACAAGTTATTCTTATGGCCAGTTGCACCGTTCAGCTAAACGATGATTAAAATTTTAAACGATGTTTATTTTGCGATACCTCTTGCACCGTCTGCTAAACGTCGTTTTATGTGGACTAATCGTCAATTAAACTAAACAGCCAAATTTCGTCGTTTACCCACCCGATTAAGGTTAAACAGAGATCCGCGCAAACTCAACGTATTTATATTTATAAATATTTCTAACGATAACCTAACAGTGTTTTGTGTATTTTTTTTGAGTTCTTGTGTTTAAGCTAGTCTCCATAAAATATGGTTTCTGATGACGAACTATTAATTGATGATGATCTTGAAATTGTTGAAATCATTAAATTCGGGTTTCCATTAAAAGTCTACCAGAGGATACAACACTTCAACCAGATGGATAATTATAATTTCTTCAGACGTTTTCGCCTCACTAAAGATACTGTTCTGTATTTACTGGAATTGATAGAACATGAATTGGAATTCTATAACAACTTGTATGTAGATATTTAATATATTTGTATATATTTGTATTTTATGATTTCCTTGTGTTGCACAAACCTCAGCTAGGTATCTTTTTGTTTCAATATATATTGTATTAATTGTGTTATTTTAGCTCCCTGAATCACAAGAATATAGGATATATGTATATTTGTATTAAATATTGTATATGTACATTTTCTAGGAACATCTTTAATGTTGATTCTTGTACGTAAAAAAAATTATAACACTACACACTACTCAGTCACTTAACTTCAGAAAATCGTGGAGTGAATGCAGAGACAACTCTCAATTTCTCAGTGAAAGTAAACATACAAAACTTGTAACCATGGCAACCGAATACTGAAACTGACAGAAATTCTTGATACCGTAGAAATTTTGCAATGTTGCCAAATATATCTCCTGATTAACTAAACGCCGCTCATTCGTAAACGGTGCAACCAGAGAGAATTATAAACATTGATTAGTAGTAAACGTTGATTAGTTAAACAAAGATTATTCTGTGAACGGTGCAACTGGCCATTAGCATCGTTTATTCTGTCTCAAAATTCCACAAACAAAACTAAAATGACAGCTTCTCCTAAAATGTTTGGTTGGTGGTCGTATTGAGTAACTTTTATATTCCTACTTCCTTTTATATTTCTATTGTCTTCTGCTAAGCCATCAGTTAGTGAACGTGCTTGAATTTATAACTCAATATCGAAATTATTGAGTCAACTTGAGGAAAACAGTATGATAGACGTTAATAATAATCATTTCGTGAATAAACATGAAAAATAACTTTCTCTATCCGTTCTATCAACCGTTCATTCCTCACATTTCGTAGAACAAAGCAATGTTACAATTTAGAATATTTCATTCAAACTTCTAACATTGTTTTCAGTAATATTTTTTCATGGCATGTTGGCCTCCTGTCACAGATTTAATCATCTGCAGCGAGAGCACAAAAACGGGAAACACAGAGCAATCTACGACCTGCGTTGCAACTTCATTTCCTAACCTCTCATCTGTCATAACTTTGAAAGCTATGTCAAAATCGTATGTCGGAGATACATGAAATGGGATGAATGACAGAAATACAAAAAGGAGGCAAAAGTAGAAATTAGAAATGTTATGTCATCTGAATTTGTCAATCTAGTTTTCATCGTTTTGATCCTCGTTAGTGCTAGTGATTTTATGTATTAATATTTTATTATTGCGGTGAAATGTTATCTGTATATGATGTAGTTTTTGTGGAGATTTTTTTCAGGTGTTTTACTTTTCAATGTAAACAGTCTTTGTGAAGATTTTTTTCAGATTTAATGCAAGGCAGGTGAAAGGTAATAAAATAAATAACTGGTTAGTTTTGACTCATTCAATTCATCAAATAAGTAAATCTGTTCTAGAGAAAAAGTTATGATGTGGTCAACTCAAAGCTTTACCAACCGTTAATTTCAGAAGTAATCACCTATTAAGTGAATGATACTTATTTCTTTTGTAGGTACAAATGGATCTTCTCACCTTTAAAATTAAAGAACCGCAAGAGCTTCCCATCCTGGGTGACTTCGTCTTGTTGTGCTCTTGTGAAGTGCTTCAATCATAAATAATCAAAAACTACCGTTCCCTCAATTACTCAATATCTTTGTTAAAAACATTGAGGTAGTTGAAATATTATTACGTTATTGCAGGAATCTGGTAGAGGCTGTTCAATTTATCATTATAAACAACCTGAACTAATTTTCCAAATAAGAACGATCTGTATGATATATTCGGAATAATTTTATTACTGTTTTGTTTTATCGAGGAGTAAATTGAATTTACGTTGTTCACAGAATTGCTGTATAAAAGGAACAAAATTAAAGAAATTATTGTTTAAAATATGGTTTTATTTTGAAATGCTCAAATCCTTTCAGGTTTTAATTTCGAACATTTAAAATTAACTTAACCAAAGACCAGTAATGTCATTCGATTCTAGTATGACGTATGTCAAAAATTCTACAAGCGGACTCCCCTTAAGCACCAAATGGGACAGGTTCCACTTGTTTTCGAAATGTCACCAATGTTGTACCCTCGTTACTAAGGAGCCATGATACAAAGAATACAAGATATGATCTTCCGGCGAACGAAAATGAGACCAGTTTGCGCACCGCGTCATCTGGAGAGTATTCTCGGGCGCGTAAATTGAATTTCAAACAACTTCGGGTTTTAACATAATGCGAATTGTATCCTCATAGAGATTTTTTATCAGATATACGTTCTTTTGTGGCAACTTTTCTAATTGAATTGATTAAGCTAAGAACATAGCAATAATTGATTAATATTTTGAAAATCATTCCAGATTTTAAACACAAAAATTCTGGTTTCATTTGAATTATATTTTTCATGAGGCTGAAGGACCTAAGTTCGATGGCCAATAAAGAACTGTTATTATTTTGTTTTTCATGAGGCAAATTTTGTAATAGAATTGATTTAGCCAGGAATGAAGCAAGTATTTATTTATATTTTGTGACTCATTTGTCTGATTTCGAACGACAAATTTTTTAATTTGAAGAATACTCTTAATTTATGATGTACATATTAGTCTCCACTCAATGTTATATTCATTTAGCCACTGATAAATGAATGTAATAAATTCTCAGCCATTATTGTAATTGAATTTGATATTGTCATCAAAATATCAGTCTTTAATACAATTGAATTTGTTTAAATCTGGCTTATTTTTGAGAAACTTTGTTTTCTGAGACATTATATTGCACTGACCAAATCAGTCTTTAAGATAATTAATTGTTGAAAATAGCATGAAAATATGAGACCGGCTGAAGGACCTCGATCGATTGCCTGTTGACTTTGTCAATAAAGATCTGTTAGAAGTAGTACATAAGACGTATCATAAAAGGCTTTCAAGAATTTTCTCTTTTTATTACCTACAATAAGTAATTCAGGATTATTGTAGTTAAAGACAAAGGAACAGAAGAAAGAACAAATATATTTTGATATTTTCCTATATTGCTGTAAGAAGATTGACACAATTAAAAAATGTTTCGGACTACAGGCTCCCAACGCCCAACACTTGAACTGCATTGTACAAATAAATGTAGTAATCATTTCAATTAAAAAATGGAAAATAAATTAAAAATTATCAAACGAATAATACCGACAGTCAAGAATTTCCTAAAACTATTGTTTCCAAGTTCAGAATCACAATTCTACAAATATTTTATTAATTCTTTCCTTCAAAATGCACAAAATTGAAAAATTCCACAATTTGTAGGCAACAATATCAATATTTACATATACAATGTTGAATGAATGAAAATAAAATAATGTTTCATTTAGAAAATAAGTTTGTCCTTCTGTTCTCTTCAGAGATAAACACATGTTGTCTTCTTGGATTCTAGTTCTTATTTTTCAATTCTACACATTTTCATCCAATAATAGCTGATGTCATTTGAAATCTCGAGTTCAACAAACAATTGAATGAAGAATCATTTTTCAGTAGAATGCCTTTTTCTCTAAAATATCGTATCGAAGAAGCATAATCCTTATGCTGATTCTATTCCTTGCATCTTCTTCAGGCACTCTTGCATTACAGTAATCAAACCATCAGTCATTGACCTAAAATCAACAAATCGTTTCATAATCATAAGAGAAAATGTGACAAAATTTCTCTTACAATTAAAGAAAAAACAGCACTGCATCCAGTTATTATCATCAAATTTTCCTAGGACTCCACATCTCAAAATTGCCCTAGAGTTTGAATGTGAAAAAAGTTTCGTTTTGTAGCAAGCTTGCCTTTCTGACCCACTCCCATTCAATGATTCAGAAGATATTTTGTGATCTACATTCAATTTATTTCCACCCGCTAATGATATCGTCATATGAACGAAATATGTATTCGACAAGTTAATAGTCAATTCCCTATGAAGTGCTCAATTTTCTTCACCCAGCTCTGACACCATTGCTGATAGAAAAGCCTGCATTTTCAGCAAACACAACCATTTTGAGTGATTTCTCTGCTCTGATCTTCAGCAAGAGCAAGTAGTTTCTTAAAGATTCGATCGGTACAGTTTCATTGTTCACCTAGTTAACAAATGAATCTGATGTGACATCATAAAAGATTTTTTTTATGTATCCTTCTGAAAACAGCATATTCTATAAATCTGGAATTTGCATTAACCTTTTCCTTTTATGAGCATTCGTACCCAACTTTCTTGATAGTCTTGATAGGTATTCGTGGTGATGAATTCTGGACTTATTCAATCATCAGCATTCAAGTAATCACTACAAATAAATATTGTTATAATTTCTTAATGATTCAATCCCCTAATTTTCTAATTACTCACTTAGTAACCAAAGAATTTGATATGAACCAATTTATAACTTATGCTTCTATCGAGGCTTCTGTCAACATGATTTTACTTTTTGTAACTCAATGATTATTTTGAAAAAGAAAGATTTACTGTAAGTACTGCATCTTCTTTCAAAAAATGACACTCTTTAGATGACGATCTTGTGGGCTTAAACTGCAAATCTGTAACATAACTCTTTCCTGAAAAATGTTTCGAACATCTTCTGCTGATTGAAGGAATAACTACCTCATTTTGTTTACAGCCATTATCCCAGATTTTGATGATTTCTGGGTGTCTTGGAAATCGAGAGAATATGGTATTTTGATCGAACATTTTGGGCTGATTATCGCTGGTACACAAAGCTACTTCACATCTCATATTTGAAATTTGCTGAAACAAATTGTTGTCGTGGCCGTTTCAGAACAAAAAATAAGAAAGAACTGTAAAAATACTTCCATATCTTTCAAAAGTTAGCGACGATAACTTATTTTATAACATTATTCCTGAGAAAAGCCATAACAAATCTTGCAGATGACAGATGTTTGAATTTGTCGGGATTGTTTACTCTCCAGGTGACGTCACAGCAAGATGCGCAAGATCATATCTTGTATTCCTTGTATCATGCTAAGGAGCTAGCACTTCTTATATTGATGTTCTGTGATCATCTGTCAAATTTCATGAGATAGAAAAGAGTTCTGCCAATCAATATTTTTCAATGCGAAAATCACTAAACGATATTCATGTCAATAATTCATTAATTTTTACGTTAATTCGGCAAATTAGGGTAAATAATGTATGAGGGCTCATTCTAACACTCGTTCATTTCAAAACATACCACTTCATGTAAGAATATCAATGCCTTCTGCACTTGTATCATAAATAACTTAGACTAGAGATAACTTTTCTAATCCCTCATTCAAAAATGATTTCATATTAAACATGAAATTGCATGTTTATGTTACAGTGAAAGCAAAAAAAATATATCTAAAAATTCACACACTTGCAATGAAGTTGCAAAAGCTTACTACAAATAGATTCAGTATGGAGCTCCCTCTATATAGGGTAATCTTAGAATATATAATTATTTTGAAGTATGTACTTTTAATTTCTGTTATCTATGCATACACCATATGGGTGTGACTGTTTTTTTTTCTATGTTCAATATTCATAAACACAAACAGTACATAGAATATTGTTGAGAGAAAAACTAGTATTTCCCTGAATTGTCACGAATATCTTGGAATGGGGAAAATTGAGCAAAAAAAGTCACAGGGATTGTATAATCAATGATTGATAAACAGAATTTGATATTGAAACTCGGTAAAAATTTGACATATAACAACCAATCGCAGCATTACCAATACCAATAGATTGAGCTTGAGCTGGAATAAAATCACATCACCTGATTGACGTTGTAGATGATATTTAATTATTGGTGACCAAGGTTTTGTCCTTGCTAGTAAATATCGCGGCACACTACGAAGTTCATAAAACGGAATCGCGAAAATCCACTGAAAATTCTCAATTCTTCGTATTGTGTTGAAAAATTATAATGATGTAAGAATACAGCGTTTCCAAACTAATTCAAAAATAATTCTGGTTTTACTTTTAGTGGTCCATTATTATGATAACTAATTCGCCGAAATTTGCATGAGGAAATTTTTGGACTTGGAAAACAAGTTATATTTGAATGAGTATATTCATGGAGGTGACGAAAAGGATAAGGTTTTACAAGTAGTTAGAAAATTCTGGGTAATATTGTTGAAAACAATGGGCATGAGGGCAATATTAGCATTTCTGTTGTGTTGCATGATATGTTTGGTGAATGGAAGTGTAGATCCAACAACAGAATCTATTACGAACAATGTTATGCCATGTTCTCTGCGACAGTTTTCTTGTGCCAATAAAGAATGTATAGCAATCTCATTCCTCTGTGACGGTGAAAAAGACTGTAAGGATGGTTCAGATGAAGATCCTGTAGCTTGCTCAATTTCAAAAATGCTACATGTGCAGATGATGAATTTAAATGTGCAATCAATGGGACTTGTGTGCCAATGCATTGGCAATGTGACGGTGATAAAGACTGCAGTGATGGAAGTGATGAAGATGAACAAATGTGCCAAAACAGAAGTTGTGGCACTGATCAATTTACCTGCCGCTCAACCTCTGGTGAATGTGTTCCTTTAATATGGATGTGTGATGGACACAAAGATTGTAACGATGGAAGCGATGAATGGACCTGCAATGAAACATGTAGATCAGATGAATTCACATGTGCCAATGGTGATTGTATACAAAAAAAATGGATTTGTGATTCTATGGATGATTGTGGCGATGGTTCCGATGAGAAAGATTGCCCAACAAGAATTTGTGATCCAAAAACAGAATTTCAATGTAATGAGAGCCATTGCATTCATTTAAAATGGATATGTGATGGTGAAAAAGATTGCATTGATGGTAGAGATGAAATGAATTGTACTGGGGAGATTTCATTACCTATTTGTAGTCCAGATGAGTTTCAATGCAGTGACAAAATAACATGTATCAAGAAAACTTGGTTGTGTGATGGTAAAAAAGACTGTTGGGATGGAGGAGATGAAGCTCCAACTCTTTGTCCAAACATTACTTGTCGGGCTGATCAGTTTCAATGTAGGGATAAGACTTGCATAAATGGTCATCTTCATTGCTCAGGACATCCAGATTGTGCAGATGGAAGTGATGAGCTTGATTGTGGTTTGACAGTCGCTAAGTGTAATCCAAAGACCCATTTTGACTGTGGAGGTGGCAGCTGTATTTCTCTAACAGAAGTTTGTAATAATCAACAAGATTGTCCCAATTGGGAAGATGAACCTACTGACAAATGCGGTTTGAATGAATGTTTGATTAATAACGCTGGATGCTCGCAAATTTGTGTTGATATGCCAATAGGATATCAGTGTGAATGTAAAGCAGGCTACAAGTTAGTAGACAACTCTACTTGTAGGGATATAAACGAATGTGAGATACCAGGCAGCTGTTCTCAAATTTGTATAAACGAGGTTGGTGGCTTCAAATGCGATTGTGAAAAAGGCTACTTAAGAGATCCAAGAAATTTGACAAAATGTAAAGCTATCGAAGGCCACGCTTCTTTACTATTTGCAAGGCGAAGAGATATACGCAAAATATCCCTTGACCATCATGAAATGACTAGTATAGTGGATGACACTAACTCTGCAACAGCTTTAGATTTTGTGTTTCGAACTGGAATGATTTTCTGGAGTGATGTAACTGATAAAAAAATTTATAAAGCTCCAATTGATGAAGGTAATGACAGATCTGCTGTAATTGATCAAGATATCACAACATGTGATGGTTTAGCTGTAGACTGGATTTATGATCATTTATACTGGACGGATACAGGCAAAAATAGCATTGCTTTGGCTAATTTCGATGGAAAAATGAGAAAAGTACTAATTCAAGATAATTTGGATGAGCCAAGGGCAATTGCTTTGAATCCAATAGAAGGCTGGATGTTTTGGACTGATTGGGGAGCTAAGCCTAAGATAGAAAGAGCTGGAATGGATGGATCACATCGTCAAACCATAGTATCCTATGATGTCAAGTGGCCAAATGGGCTTACTTTAGATTTGATGAAGAAACGTATTTATTGGGTTGATGCTAAACTAAATCTCATATCATCTTCTGATTATAATGGCAGTAACAGGAGAATCATTTTGAACACTGCAGAATACCTGAGACATCCATTTTCTATCACAACATTTGAAGATTGGGTGTACTGGACTGATTGGGACAAAGCCGCTGTTTTCAAAGCTAACAAATTCACAGGTCAGGAAGTTCAATCTGTGACATCATCACTTCAAGTACAAAATCCCATGGTGATTCATGTGTATCACCCATATCGTCAGCCAGATGGTGAAAATCACTGCCAAGCTGTCAATGGTCACTGTTCACATTTATGTTTACCTGCACCTCAAATCAACAAACATTCTCCTAAGATATCGTGTGCTTGTCCAGAGGGACTGCGAATGCTAGCAGATAGTTTAACTTGTGTCCAAGATGAAATTGCGACTACTACAGATCATGAAAAAATTACTAATAGAACCATCCCAACTAAAAATTATATTCCGAAGAATACCAACAAAACTAAGGAACATAATGAAATACCAGATAATTCTGGTATCATAGCTGGAATAATTATAGCAATATCTCTGATAGCAATGACAGTACTTGGAATCATTTTGTATTGCGTATACAGACATTATGCAGATAGGAACATAACGTCCATGAATTTTGATAATCCTGTTTATCGAAAAACTACTGAAGATCAATTCTCATTAGAAAAAGGTAAATTTCAACCAACAAGACCATATCTCAGTACAGTTGGGGAAGAAGCTCAACATCCCCTTACCAGTGCCAACACAAATGACCTTCCTTATTAGTTATTTATCATGAGAGTCCAAATTTTTACCAAAAAGTATTCTAGTAGAGAATTTCAAAACAAGCAGATCTTGAATATCTCTCTTATATTTAGCTTTTTTTGGAATAAGATTTTCTTCTATGGTTGTTGCCAAAAAAACGTACTAAGTGTGTATCAATTTTTATGGATATACGGAAACATATATTTAAATATTCAATGTTTAATTGTATCAGGCTCAAGTTGAAGAGTTTCTGCCCAAAGAATTACCGTAGGTGTAGTTGTGGATTTTTCTAATTTATCTAATTTATTATAAGTAGATGAAATTGAATTTATTATTCTGCAGTAATAGTTGAAATAAATTTGTTTTTTATGCTTTCTCTGTGATATTTGAAAATCTGGTGCATGAATAGAACTAAATTCAATTAGTAACTAAATGACATGTATTTGTGTATTTTCTCTCAAAAATGTTGTTTGTTTGAAAAAATTGTATTTCTTTTTTTTTGGTACCCAGTGGTTATGGATAAATGTAAATTGATATTTGGAGAAACGGGAGGGATATATATATATGATACTTTGTATACACTGCATTAGACCATGTTAGTTTTCTGTTCCTAGTTCTCAATTGGAATTGCTGTTTAGGGTTTGTTACTCTACTAAATAGTTACATCACAAAGCATAAGAAGCTCAATCATATCTAATGTGGTTAAAATTTGTTATTAAGAACTCTATGGTAACTGTGATTATAATTTAAATCTATAATTCATAAACATCACCATTAGTAAATAGACCCCTTTATTTGGTAATGTTTCTGTTCAAATTGTTAACCAATTTCTTGAATAATGCTATATTGATACTGAAGTATTATTAAGAATTTCTTGCCTAAGTGAGTCTTTTTAGTGTACATAATAAGTTATCCATATTTTATGTATTTTTTAAATTGTTTTTATTGTAATTTATGCAAATACATGTAAAAAATACTACGCTGATTTCATTCTCCTTGAAAGAACTCAAGAATAACGAACTCTCTCAAATGTAAGAAACTGAAAAAGTTTGATCGCTACGTCAAGTGAAATTTTTTTGACCTCTCTCACGGTAGAATGCTAAGTATGAATCAGTGAAGTCTAGTCAAGATTGATTTTAATTTACCTTCGTCGTCATGACGTAGGTACCTATGTCATTTAATACAATTATTATCAATCGAATATTGGCCTTTAGAAACATTGATCTCTAGAAATTCAACACAACAGTAAAATATGCATGGGCGCACGTAGCGGGGGCATGGCCCCCCTTTGAGAGTTTGATCCCTCTATTGACTTGATAACTCACTGGGCGTGTTGAGCACTTTTTAGGTAAACAAAAATCATGGAAAATTTTCAAAGGCGATGAATTCTGTGTTTCTGTTCACCTAAAATGAAGTAATTAATTCATAAACTAGGTACCTCATGCTTATCGGCATTCTCTTCAATCGCTACCAGATGTTCTTTCATGACTTGTTTTTCTTGGCTCATTTGATGGGGAATTCTTCATTCGACAAGAGGAACTACTCTCATATTTCGATAATTATTGTCAATTCTGCAATCAGGATTTTTTTTTTCGAGAAGGGGGAAATATAGAATCTTTTCATTAGTATTGTCATGCTAGAGAAACAAGTATTCGAAACCACGTTGAGAGTATATTCAGAAAATGTTCTTAGTTTTTAGTGTCTTTGACTTATTGAGGGTTGGTTCTATAATTATTTAGGTATCAGATTTTTCCGTAAGGCGTCTCTCTTATGTTTCATTCTGCTTTCAATATAATTTTTTTTACAGATAGTGAAGATCAGTACAATATGACACAATTTCTGAATTTCTTTTGATTGCCTCAATTTGAGTAGCTACAAATATTGAAATATCGCGACCATAAGTTAACTCATTAATATGAAGTTTCAACTATTTTATTGATGATTATAGATTAGAAGTGTAAGATAACAAAACAGGACAGCCTTGGGGTCTGCAGAGAGAAGTGAAAACAAAATAACCCGTGAATTGTATCGCAAAAAATAGAACTATACCTACATCATTCCTCGTGTACTGATAGAGAAACAATTCAAGAAAACTATACGCGATTCAAGGGTAGGTTGCGCCCTCTGTAAACATTGAGTTTGCTGAAACACTTTGTGTTGTACTTTCTTTGAGCGAGTTAATAGCTTTATTCGCGGGTCCAGTTCTGAACAGGTTTATTCTAATATAATATAATATATTCTTAGTTTGAATGATGGATTCATACGAAACTAGAGTATTGCTTACTTTAAATGAATACTTTAGATATTTGGAAGCCGTTCCGAATAGTAGGAGTGTCGTAGAAGGTGGGTACAAACAAAATAAATTATCAAAATAGTTTTCATTCACTTAATATTATAAGAGAAGCAATCCTAAATGCTGGACACCTAATAATGTGTGGTAATCTGGAGAAAAGCACACATCGGGTTTTTGAAATATCCCCATGAGATAACTGGCAAAATTCTAGTAGACGAGGGATCAGCTGTAGTATCAGCATTCCGCTGTTCCTGTAAGGCTGGTTTAGGTGGAAAATGCAAGCATATCTCGGCTGTTCTTTTGCACTGTACTAGGTTGTATTAAATTCGATTTAATTAATGTCTGAATCAGGACTTGCAATCGGACAATAATATATACACAATATAATGTTTAGTTCTTTTGCTTTTCGGGTGTTTTCTGTTGCAGGACTGATCTCAACAAATTTGAGAAGGTATCAAGTACAGATGTAAAATGATGGTGGACAAATAAGAAAAAATTGTCAAAAACCAAATATGAAGCCCTTCCAATACTGAAAACCTCATGCTTGAAAAGCAAAGTCCCTCCTAAACATCAATTACCGATGCAGGTTGAAGAGGATATTCGGACATTTGTCATTTCCAAGATGACAAATTCCAGTATTGCATTTCTCGAGCAATACTTTTATATTCCAAAATTACTTAACATTCAACAAACTGTCATGAATTTCTGATATAATTATGAATTATGTTAGTCCTAATTCAAAAAATATCAGTAGCAAAGTAAACTAAGGAAGGAACTGGTTCATGTATACTGATTGTATAATGTATTATATATATATTTATAATTTTATATCATGTTTTGTTTATTTGGACTAGCTTATTGTAAAATCTTTATAATCTGAATAACTGTTCTATTGTTTGTTTCAATGTATGTATCATTAAAAAGGAATTATAAATAGCTCTCCTTGAATATAATTTTAAAAAATCTGTATTATATTTCATGAAAACTAACTGAAGGTTGCTAATAAAACCTTGGTAACATAAGGAAGAATATAGAAAGTAATTTTCAATTAAACTAGATACTGAATCTATTTTCTTTATTGCACAATAGACAATGAAAAAACATATGTGAGGAAATTACAACCATCTAGGTTTCTATTACTGACATAACATAAGTACAGTGGAATTTCCCTGTAACGAAAGTGCTTAATCCACAAAAAAATTTCATTACACAGAAAATTCATCTAGGTACATATACAATATGCATACAATTGATTAGAAAAACAATTTGTACAATTTAAGCCAAAAATGTTTACAAAATACATAAACTATATTTGTACAATACAGTAATATATGCGTAAGAAAGCTAACTGTTCAGTTTATCAAATCAATCTGAATTATATGCCTGATCCGAACAGGTTCGGATTATAGATTCATTACTAGAGAGAAATTACGAATTGAGGCTGTTTAGATTATAGGGTACTTTGGATTATCCGTACATTACTGTATATACTACTACAGTACTACTCTCAAAATTTATCATTTGAAAAAATTGGAGTTGACATATTAACTATCGCCAAACATATTGTCATAATTTCTTCCACTTTAGGCACCAAATTCCACAGCAAAACATTGCTCAAAATTTTGAAAATTTTTATTCTCTGATTAACCCTTTCTATATGGACTCTTGCTCTGGCAATAAACAAGTTTTGTTCCACTTCTTGAAGGGTCATTTGTTTCCTATTCCTCATGAATGGAGGACGAATGAGTTTGATTTTGTTTTCTGAACAAATGTCATCAATTAAGAAATCTCTGTCTACCATTATAGCATCCTCATTTGGCTTAAGGCAAGATATCAGATTGCTTTGTTCGAATATTGCCTTATCAGAAGCTAACTTGGACTGCAACTTCTTCATACTTTACTTCACCAAAGCACATAAAGCTTCAGCAGCCATCCATTCATCGGATGTTCTAGTTATTTCCTGAAATTATAACTTTAATATAAGGACTATAAGAATAGGTATTTCAGTTCTTTACCTGTGTAGGGAGTTCTTCATCAGTTTCTTGCTCTTCCTCCATTGATCCACAATTGGTTTTCAACTGGAAATGAATTAATTTTAATTGAAGAGTACATAATGCATTATTAATAATTCATTCATGGGCAGGTTCATATTTGAATAAAGTCCGTCTTTTCTTTCTATTAGTGGTCTCATGAGATCCCTTAGGAAGGTTTTTTGTAGGAAATGCATTTTTCTTCAACCTCAGACGAGTCACATTCGTTTTTCTGGGTATCCCATAGTCTCCTGAAAATACAATGTATGAAATAATGTGTAATTCAAATGATATTCACACACAACTCACTTTGTGGCATGATTCTTCAAAATGTTTCGAACAAACTCTCATGAATTCAGTTATTTTTCTTCCGCACTTTAAATTCTTTTCCCAAATTTTTCTCAAGTCCACTTTCTCAACAATACCATTTTTGTTGGTTATTTCAACTTTACTAGTTTTATATTTTGGGAAAGAATGAAATGAATCGTGGTCCTTGTGAGAACGACTTTCACAACCATAAACACAACAAGAAATTCCACTTCTCGATATATTGAGTCTTATATCACTTATTTTCACACAAATAAATCAATCTAAATAACTAAAATAAACTTTGAAGTTGTCAACTCTCACCAACAACTGTAGAAAGTGTAAATTCGTCAAGAATCACTATGAAATCAGTACAACCTCAAAGTAAGGTATACTCACAACTAGTTTGAAATTTTTGCCGCTAGGTGGTTTCGAGATGAAGTTGAATCGCCTATAGCGAACCGGATTGTGTAATAACATCCTATTGAATTTCTTTAGACAAACAAAAGGCTGGTTTTTAGTTCAGAATGAAATATGCCTACTTTTATTGGTATATGGGTTCAGAATTTTGCTTTCAGAAGTAATAATTTTTGTATTTTTGTTTTGTCTTTTTCATTTTATAATTTTTGATTTTAATTATATATTTGTTTTGTGTTATTTCGAATAATATTTCATTTTCTATTTTTGAAATTTTTAGTTTGTTTTATATAATGTATATTTAATATTACATTATAATTCAGATATTGTTTTTTATGAATATCGTTTTATCGAGCTTATTTTCGATTATTTCGATTTACTCGTTCATTTTTCTCAAGTTCTTAGCAATCATAATATTTATTCTAATCCGTTCTCCATATTTTTTATATTTCATTTTCCTGTTACTATTCTTTCATGAAATGTGAATCGTTTGGAAACAGTTAACCGTATTATTTTCTACATATCACCTCATATTGTTGACCTTGAAAAAATGTTGGGATGGAAAACTAATCATTTTCAACAAATTCTGCGAACGTTCATGCCTAAATTCAAAAAAAGGAATATAATACTGATGTTGTCTGAGCTTCATCGTTTTTTGACAAAGCTTTTTCGCCCCCCTGAGAAACAAATCTGCGGGCGCCCATGAAAATACCTATTTGTTATGTATCTATTGACCATATTCGTTAGCTATCGGTTGCAGCTTTTTTAAGTGTTTCTGGGTTGGCGACATTGTGAGATTAATCATAATGACATTCATCGTGGTTGTCAATTGTCATTATTTATTTACTTTTTTCAAAATTTGAATTTTGAAATTTTTCCAATCATCTATAGAAAACGGACATTTTTCAAAATATTTCATCAATCTGGTTAGGTTTCTCCCTAAATTTACTACAATTATTTAAAACAGATATCAATCATTTTTATTGATAAAACAAATACATACAATTTTTAATACAATGGATACTAGAAGGCTGTAAGTATATCTTGTGTATATTCATTATGTCCAAGAGTACAATATTAGGTTCATGTTTTTTTCGATTTTAGCAACCACAATGGAGGAGGCTGGAGCACTGTCAAGTCGTAGCTCTACCGAAAATTCCAAATTAAAATTTCATAGGTTTGTTTGAGTTTCATAGGTTCCCTAAAAATAAAATACTTGCTAAGAAATGGTAACATTCTCTAGGAATGGAGCAAGATGCTCATTCATTAATTTCCAGAGGAAGGGAATATGCGGTTTACATTTCACATTCCAAAATGAAATGAAGAGAACTAACGTTCCTACATGATTCCTGAGAAAATCTATGATTTCTAGTAAGCTCTAAATTTTCATTTACATCTATCCACTCATTAACATTATGTTTTTTAGCAGGTCAAAGCGAAAGCATTTTGAAGATGATAATATAAATGATGTTGCGATGGAATATGAAACACAGGATGTGGATTTTTCAGAATAAAAACATTACAGGCACAATTATTTTTTTTCATCGAAGAATTTTAGCAGTTTCTTTGTATACCGTTATTTATTATAGTTCAATTGTCATTTTGTTTTTCATCTTTATTAAAAAATTCCTTGGATTTCCAACAAATTAAATAGTGTTGTGAACAAATTAGGTTATATTAGTACCACATGAAAAAGATCTATTGAACATAAACCTCTTATTGATCCCTATATCAGTACTACAAATATCTCTGAAATCATTTCCATACGACCAAACTTAAATTATTAAAATTTATGCATGTTCGTAGGGGACATTTCAAATTTTGGAATGAAAACAATTATTGAAATGGAACACTTATATAATTACTTATAAACAATTATTGAAATTAAAAACTTCTTTATTGCTTATATGCTTCCATCTAAAAGGGGTGCGTTGAAGAATTTGGGCATCAAACTTTCCTTGGTACTGATGGGAATCGTAGATTTCAGTATAATGAAAATTTTCACTTCTCCAATCTCAACATGAATTCTCAGACCTACAAAAATAAAAATTGTTCCTAGTCTGCATAAGCAAGGATTATTTGCTCCAAGGATTTGTATGAATATAATAAAGCAAAAATTAAATTGTAAGCAGTGTTTTACAAGTTGGGCGTAAACTCACTAGTAACATCTTTAGTGACTTGTTCCTACAACTCATCTAGTTGATTATTCTTAATAACAAATGATCAATGAATCCTATAAAATGAAAATTATGATATTCATGGGTATATTATCGTTCAGATAATTTTTTTTTAAAGATTCACATAGGCCATCACAAAAATTTATATTATCATCTTCAAAATGTCTTTCTGTTGGACCTGCTAATAAACATAATGTTAATGAGTGGACAGATGTAAATGAAAATTTAGTGCTTACTAGAAATCATAGGTTTCCTCAGGAATCATGTGGGAACTTTAGTTCTCTTTATTTCCTTTTGAAATATAAACCGCATATTCTCTTCTTCTTCTTCTTCTTGAAATAGGACGGAGTCCTGTCATTTCTGTCATGTGCCTTCTTGTGACATTAATAATGTCCAGCTGTCATTCCAACGTTTTGGGGCCTACCAACTGGTCTTTTCGTTCCTGGATTTTGCGTTTTGGCCCACTTCGCAAGTCGCTCTGGACCCATCCGATCTACGTGATCCCTCCAATAGCAGCGCCTTGTTCTCACCCATCGAACAACGTCCTGTACTCCTAATTCTAGCAGAGTGTCTGTATTGCGTATTCTATCTCTCAGTGTTATTCCTTTTATTGTTATGAGCATCTTGCTCCAGTCCCAGAGAATGTTACCATTTCTTAGAAAGTATTTTATTTTTAGGGAACCTATGAAACTCAAACAAACCTATGAAATTTTAATTTGAAATCTTCGGTAGAGCTACGACTTTGACAGTGCTCCAGCCACTTCCACCATTGTGGTTGCTAAAATAGAAAAATCATGGGTAATTGTCTTGACTGTGCCAAAAATCTCAAAAATTCATGAAAAATTCAGTAAACACTAACCTTGATATGCAGAACACGAATCTGTTTTCAGATTTTTCCGGTCGGTCTTGGTTTTTCTAAAAAAAATTCTTAAAGTTATTGAAGGTTATCTCGACAAAATACTTCATTTTTCAAGTTCGTTTAAATATTTCAGAGTTTCGTGTCCTATTTTCATCATGAATACAAAATTCTCGATTTTTTCCTTAATTTATAGTCTTCTTTATTACTGAATTTCCCTAAAATATGATGATTCCTTATTGTTTACATTCCGGTGATGTGACGGCCATCTTCATTTCTAGCTCAACAGCGCAATGTCACGTCGAATGACGTAGAAATGGCCGTCACATCATCGGAATGTAAACAATAAGGAATCATCATATTTTAGGGAAATTCAGTAATAAAGAAGACTATAAATTAAGGAAAAAATCGAGAATTTTGTATTCATGATGAAAATAGGACACGAAACTCTGAAATATTTAAACGAACTTGAAAAATGAAGTATTTTGTCGAGATAACCTTCAACAACTTTAAGAATTTTTTTTAGAAAAACCAAGATCGACCGGAAAAATCTGAAAACAGATTCGTGTTCTGCATATCAAGGTTAGTGTTTACTGAATTTTTCATGAATTTTTGAGATTTTTGGCACAGTCAAGACAATTACCAAATCATGAACCTAATATTGTACTCTTGTACATGTTGAATATACACAAGATATACTTACAGCTTTCTAGTATCCATTTTATTAAAAATTGTGTGTATTTGTTTTATCAATAAAATTGATTGATATCTGTTTTAAATAATTGTAGTAAATTTAGGGAGAAACCTAACTAGATTGATGAAATATTTTGAAAAATGTCCGTTTTCTATAGATGATTGGAAACATTTCAAAATTCAAATTTTGAAAAAAGTAAATAAATAATGACAATTGACAACTACGATGAATGCCATTATGATTAATCTCACAATGTCGCCAACCCAAAAACACTTAAAAAAGCTGCAACCGATAGCTAACGAATATGGTCAATTACATCACATTCCTCATAGGTTCATTCAATGACTCATTAGTCGTACTTGAATAATATTGATAATTGTAAATATAATTGAAAAAAATATAATAAAAGGTCTACATATGGACTTATGCACCTATATTAATAAAATAAATACAAAGCAACAGTATCATTATTCAGTATTTTCAGCAGATTCTGAGTTTGTCTGGAAGACGACGAATATTTTATTCTGGGGACTTGAATTCTCCTCATGAATTTCTGGTTCGTTCACTCCTACTTTCATATATCCGAATAACCTCTTAAATTCTTCATTGAAAATGAAATATTCTAGAGCTAATACCAGAAAATATCGCTGCTTCATTGAGGTTGAAATACGGAGTACATTTAATATAAGAAGAAGAGTAGGAAAAATCTGTGAACAAGTCAAATGTCACATTTAGGTTAGGATCCAATCATTGTCATTTCTTTGTTTATTTCAGTCGCGAATAATATGGCAGAGGGGCCATACCTACTAGCACAATTATTTTGTATGTTCTTGTTAGCATTTAGTGCGAGTACTGAATCTGACAGTGATTTCACTCCAGTATTCCATTCATTGAAGGTACTGACAATAAAACCATTAAGTCACAATGCAGATTACAACAAAGTGGAATTTGAAGTACAAGGTAGAAATATTGTCAGTGGAATACGAATCAAGGCAACGAAAATTCCGTCTAAAAGAAACTCAATGTGCACAGAAAACTTAGATGTGTCTTACAACATAAGTGATATAGAAACTAGTGAATTTAAGTCAGCTAAGTATGTACTTATAGTGCCGAAAAGTGTCGAAGGAAAAATTTATCTGTGTTTGCCGCAGAAGTCGCACTCTGATGGTAAAAGCCCATTTTCTGTTTTGAACAGTGCAATATATACATGGTATCATCAAGGAAATGATATAAGCATAAACCTCCCGCCACTATGTGTGGAAAACAATCAAACCAAGTAAGTTTTTGTGTGACATTTCCAAATATACAATTGAATAGATAATCTATGAAGAATAACATCGATGAACGGTTTTCTAGGAAATTCAATTATTTTATAACCAGTCGAAGCTGGATTGATCGGGTCCAGCAAGTATCGGCATCTTATCGCGCCGTTTTCAAACCTCATTTCCGAGTCCTCTCCGAAACATCGGAGACTAAAAATACACACATTTCAATCCCCATAATATCCGTCTGATCCAGGATTACGTTTGAATTGAGAATCAACCTGAAAGAAGCTTCGAGATCGCGTAATGTGCGCGAAAATTTGACCTTGTCCCTCAACCTTCCTGTAAGCTCCACTAAGGTAGAAGAATCGATTAATGTTAAATAGGTTGAATTCCGCTGAATACAAACTTGGATTTGGTAAATACCGAGTACCTCACCTTAATTGTGAACTTGTGTTTACAGTTTATATACCTTGGAATATCATGAAATATGAAAAATGGTATATGTTATCTTTTCTGATATCTTCATTTGCCACCGGTGTGAACTTGGCAGACCGTTTCCAGCGGCCTCCAGCGGCCAGTTTGGCGAAAGCACCCGAACGGCGGGATCAGTGGCGTGCAGGTCGATCGAAAATAATTAACTGAAATCTGTTAAAATTCGATATCTCGGAGAATATATGTTGGAGCATATTGGTATTTCGTGTGCTAGATTATATTTCCAATATCGATATTACCAGAAGGTGATCGACTTCCCGTGGGAGCACGGGCTAGTTTATACAACCTTTAACTTTGAAAAATTCATATCTCGGAAACTATTCTTCGGAACACATACAGATTTTGCATGTGGGTTGATCATATCGATACTAATCACCACTGAGAAAATGATCGACTTCCCGTGGGACGGAGGGGTTGTTTTTTCAACCCTTAACTTTGAAAAATTCATATCTCGGAAACTATTCTTCGGAACACATACAGATTTTGCATGTGGGTTAATCATATCGATACTAATCACCACTGAAAAAATGATCGACTTCCCGTGGGACGGAGGGGTTGTTTTCTCAACCCTTAACATTAAAAAATTCATATCTCGGAAACTATTCTTCGGAACACATACAGATTTTGCATGTGGGTTGATAATATCGATACTAATCACCACTGAAAAAACGATCGACTTCCCGTGGGACGGAGGGGTTGTTTTTTCAACCCTTAACATTAAAAAATTCATATCTCGGGAATTATTCTTCGGAACACATACAGATTTTGCATGTACGTTAATCATATCGATACCAATCACCACTGAAAAAATGATCGACTTCCCGTGGGACGGAGGGGTTGTTTTTTCAACCCTTAACATTAAAAAATTCATATCTCGGAAACTATTCTTCGGAACACATACAGATTTTGCATGTGGGTTGATCATATCGATACTAATCACCACTGAAAAAATGATCGACTTCCCGTGGGACGGAGGTTTTGTTTTTTCAACCCTTAACTTTGAAAAATTCATATCTCGGAAACTATTCTTCGGAACACATACAGATTTTGCATGTGGGTTAATCATATCGATACTAATCACCACTGAAAAAATGATCGACTTCCCGTGGGATGGAGGTTTTGTTTTTTCAACCCTTAACTTTAAAAAATTCATATCTCGGGAACTATTCTTCGGAACACATACAGATTTTGCATGTGGGTTAATCATATCGATACCAAACACCACTGAAAAAATGATCGACTTCCCGTGGGACGGAGGGGTTGTTTTTTCAACCCTTAACATTAAAAAATTCATATCTCGGAAACTATTCTTCGGAACACATACAGATTTTGCATGTGGGTTAATCATATCGATACTAATCACCACTGAAAGAATGATCGACTTCCCGTGGGACGGAGGGGTTGTTTTTTCAACCCTTAACTTTGAAAAATTCATATCTCGGAAACTATTCTTCGGAACACATACAGATTTTGCATGTGGGTTAATCATATCGATACTAATCACCACTGAGAAAATGATCGACTTCCCGTGGGACGGAGGGGTTGTTTTTTCAACCCTTAACATTAAAAAATTCATATCTCGGAAACTATTCTTCGGAACACATATAGATTTTGCATGTGGGTTGATCATATTGATACTAATCACCACTGAAAAAATGATCGACTTCCAGTGGGACGGAGGGGTTGTTTTTTCAACCCTTAACTTTGAAAAATTCATATCTCGGAAACTATTCTTCGGAACACATACAGATTTTGCATGTGGGTTGATCATATCGATACTAATCACCACTGAAAAAATGATCGACTTCCCGTGGGACGGAGGGGTTGTTTTTTCAACCCTTAACTTTGAAAAATTCATATCTCGGAAACTATTCTTCGGAACACATACAGATTTTGCATGTGGGTTAATCATATCGATACTAATCACCACTGAAAAAATGATTGACTTCCCGTGGGACGGAGGGGTTGTTTTTTCAACCCTCAACATTAAAAAATTCATATCTCGGGAATTATTCTTCGGAACACATACAGATTTTGCATGTACGTTAATCATATCGATACCAATCACCACTGAAAAAATGATCGACTTCCCGTGGGACGGAGGGGTTGTTTTTTCAACCCTTAACTTTGAAAAATTCATATCTCGGGTACTATTCTTCGGAACACATACAGATTTTGCATATGGGTTAATCATATCGAAACTCATCACCACTGAAAGAATGATCGACTTCCCGTGGGACGGAGGGGTTGTTTTTCCATTGCTTTATTTCGATAGTCCCACTTGGAATAACTCATATTCATGTAATATTCAAGTAGATCCAACACACACTTATTTGATATCTACAAGTAATCACATACATATTTTATCGCAAAAAATTTAAAGGTACTATCCCATTTACGGTCCAAGTCTTACCTGAAATATACAATGCCTAAAGATATTCATAAAAGGTGATAATGCCAGATTATTTGCGAAACACCTCTTGGTTCAGTCTGAAAGAGAAATATTTCGAAGCTATAAAAATATACAATGGGCTTTAGGCACGTTTTGGAGATACTGGTTGCTCCTTACCTGTTCCACTAGAACTTTTTCTTATTCACAAATTTATTATGTCAATAAGCATTAATCGTTTAGGGAAAGTTTTGCTCTTTTGGATTTCATACTTGGAATATAATTTTGTGGAAAATATAGCTCTGAAGTATCTGTTTTTATATTTTTATATAAACTACAAAGAAGTCTTCAAACTTCACACATCCGAATGCCATAAACGGCATCCATAGTCCCACGGGAAGTCGATCATTTTTTCAGTGGTGATTAGTATCGATATGATCAACCCACATGCAAAATCTGTATGTGTTACGAAGAATAGTTTCCGAGATATGAATTTTTTAATGTTAAGGGTTGAAAAAACAACCCCTCCGTTACACGGGAAGTCGATCATTTTTTCAGTGGTGATTGGTATCGATATGATTAACGTACATGCAAAATCTGTATGTGTTCCGAAGAATAGTTTGTGAGATATGAATTTTTCAAAGTTAAGGGTTGAAAAAACAACACCTCCGTCCCACGGGAAGTCGATCATTTTTTCAGTGGTGATTGGTATCGATATGATTAACGTACATGCAAAATCTGTATGTGTTCCGAAGAATAATTCCCGAGATATGAATTTTTTAATGTTAAGGGTTGAAAAAACAACCCCTCCGTCCCACGGGAAGTCGATCATTTTTTCAGTGGTGATTGGTATCGATATGATTAACCCACATGCAAAATCTGTATGTGTTCCGAAGAATAGTTTCCGAGATATGAATTTTTTAATGTTAAGGGTTGAGAAAACAACCCCTCCGTCCCACGGGAAGTCGATCATTTTTTCAGTGGTGATTGGTATCGATATGATTAACGTACATGCAAAATCTGTATGTGTTCCGAAGAATAGTTTTGAGATATGAATTTTTCAAAGTTAAGGGTTGAAAAAACAACCCCTCCGTCCCACGGGAAGTCGATCATTTTATCAGTGGTGATTAGTATCGATATGATTAACCCACATGCAAAATCTGTATGTGTTCCGAAGAATAGTTTCCGAGATATGAATTTTTCAAAGTTAAGGGTTGAAAAAACAACCCCTCCGTCCCACGGGAAGTCGATAATTTTTTCAGTGGTGATTAGTATCGATATGATCAACCCACATGCAAAATCTGTATGTGTTCCGAAGAATAGTTTCCGAGATATGAATTTTTTAATGTTAAGGGTTGAGAAAACAACCTCTCCGTCCCACGGGAAGTCGATCATTTTTTCAGTGGTGATTAGTATCGATATGATTAACCCACATGCAAAATCTGTATGTGTTCCGAAGAATAGTTCCCGAGATATGAATTTTTTAATGTTAAGGGTTGAAAAAACAACCCCTCCGTCCCACGGGAAGTCGATCATTTTTTCAGTGGTGATTGGTATCGATATGATTAACCCACATGCAAAATCTGTATGTGTTCCGAAGAATAGTTTCCGAGATATTAATTTTTTAATGTTAAGGGTTGAAAAAACAACCCCTCCGCCCCACGGGAAGTCGATCATTTTTTCAGTGGTGATTAGTATCGATATGATTAACCCACATGCAAAATCTGTATGTGTTCCGAAGAATTTTTTTCGAGATATGAATTTTTCAATGTTAAGGGTTGAAAAAACAACCCCTCCGTCCCACGGGAAGTCAATCATTTTTTCAGTGGTGATTAGTATCGATATGATTAACCCACATGCAAAATCTGTATGTGTTCCGAAGAATAGTTTTCGAGATATGAATTTTTTAATGTTAAGGGTTGAAAAAACAACCCCTCCGTCCCACGGGAAGTCGAACATTTTTTCAGTGGTGATTAGTATCGATATGATCAACCCACATGCAAAATCTGTATGTGTTCCGAAGAATAGTTTCCGAGATATGAATTTTTCAAAGTTAAAGGTTGTATAAACTAGCCCGTGCTCCCACGGGAAGTCGATCGCCTTCTGGTAATATCGATATTGGAAATATAATCTAGCACACGAAATACCAATATGCTCCAACATATATTCTCCGAGATATCGAATTTTAACAGATTTCAGTTAATAATTTTCGATCGACCTGCACGCCACTGATCCCGCCGTTCGGGTGCTTTCGCCAAACTGGCCGCTGGAGGCCGCTGGAAACGGTCTGCCAAGTTCACACCGGTTCATTTGCCATCTAATGAATTATCATTAGACATCGAATATGAAGAGTTAATGAATATTGAATTGGAGAAACCAATGATGAGTTTGGAATTTTGTTTGTTCAAACTTCCCATCACTAATACATTTAGATAATGTTGACAATTCTCGGTTAATTTCTTATATGTACCTTATGTAGAAAATAATAATATAATATGATTCTTAAATAATTTATATCTTAAAAGAAATGAATAATTGAGTGAATCGCAGGTTCGTGAATTCAAAATTGAACAAATTGGAAAAATCTCACTGATGTTTCGAGTATCTGGCTGGATTTGTTTCACTTATGAGTATTCAAGTACACAAGTTTCAATCCGCATGATGTATGTTGTTGTTTCATCTTCAGTTTTATTTTATGAGAAGACAATAGAGACCAACTGGCAATAGCCCTGATGGAGATTTAAAATAAATCGAAACGTCGGCATTTTGTCAAATTAAATCTCTGTAATCGAGACCTAAAAGAACCCTCTCATTACTAAACCAAATTATCACAAAGGTCGTTACATTATTCCAAGTTATCCCAATCGTGAATATTCTGTATCATTAATCGATAATATTACTACCTTATTTGTGTAATTTAGAACTTCAATTGACATGAAGGTAATTTTCATGGTAAAATAACATTGTTCATTAATTGTTGTGAATTCGGCAGACCAAATCCTGCAGTCTCTAGGGCAGTCTAATCTCGAGTATAATTGATGAAGTGAGCCATGATCTAGTAGCGTACGAACGAGATTCTGCGTTTTTGTCCATTTTTTTCGGTTTTTGTAGAATATTTTGTTCTAGGCCACTTCAATTTCGAATGGGGGAACGATCATAATCCTTCGAAACCATCGTTTATATTTTACGAATAAAACACAAGGAAAAGAAGAAATGAAGATTGGGTGACGCTAGAAAGGGTTCGAACGTGTGTCCGAATATTTCTTGAACCCTATATATTTCGATGGATATATACCGAGTGTCCCAGTATACCAGTCCACTCTTTAGGAAGATAAAAATATTAAAAATTCATATTCTTCAATTCGTTCAAAGAACCTCAATTTGAAGAAAACATAAGTTGAAAATCACTTCCGGTTTGACCGCAAGTGACTATGACTTTTATTTCAAATAGCACACTGTATATTTTTTGCAATTTTTATTTCTACTCAAAATTATCAACGATGTGTCGCACTATATATTTTAAATTTGATCTGATGGAGAAAACTACAATTGAAATTTCAAATTTAAACCATTACAGTGGGCTACGATATTTTGTGTAATCTTGGATTTGGCTTCAATAATATGTTATTGATTATTCATTAACACGATAAGAGCCTACGAGATCTCCAGATTTAACACAACTGAATTTCTCCCTTTGGGGTACATATTTGAAAGAATGTGTATGCCAGTTTATTCTTATTGAGTTGGAAGAATTAAGAAAAAACGGATTTTCAAGCAAGATTCATGATGAGATGGTTTCCTTATAACTTATACCAATGAAAAAGATGATCATCAAAAAATTTAAAAACGCCATTTTTTTCGAAAAATTCGAAAATTGATCGAAATAAACAGCTGAAAACTGGTGTGAACTATTGTTATTGAATGTTAAATAGACCCCTCAAGTCGGAATGAAAAAGCCGCAGATTTTTGAATACAACGTTAGAAACGTAGAATGTAGAAATAAAAAAAAATCCGAGGTCTATTTGAAATAAATTAGCCATAGTCATTTCCGATCAAACCGGAAGTGATTTTCAATTTTTGGCTTTCTCAAAGTAAGGTCGAATTGGAGAACAATTATTAGGTATCTTCTGAAATGGCTGAGACAATCCATTGGAACAGGTATACTGGGACACCCGGCATACCGAGTATCATAATACAAAAATGCAGAATTGCTGCTTAGGGTCAGTTCCTCCGTTCAGAAACTAACCATTGTTTTACTAACCAACGTATGAGGGGCGTTTAGTTAATCGGGAGATATATTTGGCAACATGGCAAAATTTCTACAGTTATCATAGAGAAATTTAGTTTTTTATGTCTCTATGTAAGTTGCCACTTATTCTTCTTGTGTTGTTTGTTTATGGAATAAAATCTTTTGTTTCTTTATGCTAGAATGTTATGAAAATCAATTTCAAATTCAATGGTACTCTTTTTAACCGGTGTGAAAGCAGCCACGAGTTCCAGCCACGAGTTGGCGCGCGCGCCAGGGACCGTAATCTAGACTGGGACGGGGTTACGGGATGCGTCGTCGATAGGATGTTTGCGTAGAGAAGATATAATTTATAATACAAGAACGATTTTTTTGTGCACGGAAATGAATACTTACCTTCTGCAGCCGGTCTTATCATTATGTGGGATTAAATGAGGACTAGATCAATGAAATTTAAATTTTTCAGGAAATGAACTCTTGTCATTTTTGAATAAAAATTATGCTGAATGCAGGAAAATTTGAATATTAAAATTTTTTTTCTATGAATGTGTTCCCTGAATGGTCCTCTTCAAGATCCACATATCGCCCGATTTTGTCGGGCAAGAATTCACCCCCCAACGCCCCTCCAATTATTACGTAAGGAATTATCCTAAGTGCAGAGAAATTTGAAAATTCGAACTTTTTTTTCTATGAATGTGTTCTCTGAATGGTGTTCTTCAAGATCCACATATCGCCCGATTTTGTCGGGCAAGAATTCACCCCCCAACGCCCCTCCAATTATTACGTAAGGAATTATCCTAAGTGCAGAAAAAATTGAAAATTCGAACTTTTTTTTCTATGAATGTGTTCTCTGAATGGTGTTCTTCAAGATCCACATATCGCCCGATTTTGTCGGGCAAGAATTCACCCCCCAACGCCCCCCCAATTATTACGTAAGGAATTATCCTAAGTGCAGAAAAATTTGAAAATTCGAACTTTTTTTTCTATGAATGTGTTCTCTGAATGGTGTTTTTCAAGATCCACATATCGCCCGATTTTGTCGGGCAAGAATTCACCCCCCAACGCCCCTCCAATTATTACGTAAGGAATTATCCTAAGTGCAGAAAAAGTTGAAAATTTGAACTTTTTTTTCTATGACTGTGTTCTCTGAATGGTGTTCTTCAAGATCCATATATCGCCCGATTTTGTCGGGCAAGAATTCACCCCCCAACGCCCCCCCAATTATTACATAAGGAATTATCCTAAGTGCAGAAATATGTGAAAATTCGAACATTTTTTTCTATGAATGTGTTATCTGAATGGCCCTCTTCAAGATCCACATATCGCCTGATTTTGTCGGGCAATAATTCACCCCCCACCACACCCCCCCATAATTGAGGGGTGCGGTGGGGGGTGAATTATCGCCCGACAAAATATGGAAGTATGTATATCTTGAAGAGAACCTCTAGAAAGATACGTTTCCAAAAAAAAATTCACAATATTCGAATTTTTCTGCACTCAGCAAAGTTTTTTTGAAACTAATTGGGGGAGTCGTGGGGGGTGAATCCTTGCCTGACAAAATCGGGCGATATGTGGATTCTGAAGAGGACCATTCAGAGAACACATTCATAGAAAAAAAAGTTCGAATTTTCAAATTTTTCTGCACTTAGGATTATTTCTTAAGTAATAATTGGGGGGGCGTTGGGGGGTGAATTCTTGCCCGACAAAATCGGGCGATATGTGGATCTTGAAGAACACCATTCAGAGAACACTTTCATAGAAAAAAAGTTTGAATTTTTAAATTTTTCTGCACTTACATAGGATAATTCCTTACGTAATAATTGGAGGGGCGTTGGGGGGTGAATTCTTGCCCGACAAAATCGGGCGATATGTGGATCTTGAAAAACACCATTCAGAGAACACATTCATAGAAAAAAAAGTTCGAATTTTCAAATTTTTCTGCACTTAGGATAATTCCTTACGTAATAATTGGGGGGGCGTTGGGGGGTGAATTCTTGCCCGACAAAATCGGGCGATATGTGGATCTTGAAGAACACCATTCAGAGAACACATTCATAGAAAAAAAAGTTCGAATTTTCAATTTTTTCTGCACTTAGGATAATTCCTTACGTAATAATTGGAGGGCGTTGGGGGGTGAATTCTTGCCCGACAAAATCGGGCGATATGTGGATCTTGAAGAACACCATTCAGAGAACACATTCATAGAAAAAAAAGTTCGAATTTTCAAATTTTTCTGCATTTAGGATAATTCCTTACGTAATAATTGGAGGGGCGTTGGGGGGTGAATTCTTGCCCGACAAAATCGGGCGATATGTGGATCTTGAAGAGGACCATTCAGGGAACACATTCATAGAAAAAAAATTTTAATATTCAAATTTTCCTGCATTCAGCATAATTTTTATTCAAAAATGACAAGAGTTCATTTCCTGAAAAATTTTAATTTCATTGATCTAGTCCTCATTTAATCCCACATAATGATAAGACCGGCTGCAGAAGGTAAGTATTCATTTCCGTGCACAAAAAAATCGTTCTTGTATTATAAATTATATCTTCTCTACGCAAGGGCGCCGGCAGGATTTTATTCAGGGGGGTGCAGAAAGATTGTTTCCACCAACCCCCCCCCCCCCGCGTAACTTTTTTTGCGAAAAATAACGAATTACATTTCTAAACTACAATCAGTGGTGTGTTTATTTAATTTAAATACACTGAGAGAACAGTTTATTTGATAAATAATATAAGTCAAAATAAAAAATATTGTTACGAATCTAGAAAGACCTGCTTCAATCCCATCGAGACAATGCTTGTGAAGAGTTTTCAGTCATCTTCAAAAAAGCGCAATCGATTTGCCAGGATCTAAACGTTGAATTAAAACAGTCACGATTAGCTGCAAGGCAAGCTCACACATCTAATTTTCCTTCTGAAAACGCAGAAGAATATTTTAGGAGATCCATTTTCATCCCCTATTTGGATTCTATTATATCTTCGTTAAGAACCCGTTTTTCTTGTACACAAGGGAAAGCATTTTCACTTCTGCAACTTCACCCACAGGATATGAATAAATTGGACAAGGTATCATTTTTAAATGTTGTGGAAAACATTAACAATCTATATGGTGATATTCTTCCGAACTTGACCGCTGAAGCTACTACGTGGTATGAAATGTGGAAAAATAAAGAAATTACAAACAAAATTGCCAATTGCATGACTTTAATTGATGAGGCTACTACATTTTATCCAGCTGTATCCGAGGCACTCAAGATTGGCATGACACTTCCTGCGACAACCTGCAGCATTGAACGGTCTTTCAGCACATTAAGAAGCGTCAAGATTTGGAATCGATCTACAATGAGTGATGAAAGACTAAGTGGATTATGCATGCTTAGTGTTCACAAAAAAAGAGTGAATGATTGTCCAAAATTTATTGATAAGGTTGTAGACAAGTTTGGACAGCAGGAGAGAAGAGTTGCATTGCTGTTTTAAAATAAGTTTGTTCTAAGTAAATATATCAAATTTGTATTTTCTATTCTGTTTTCTATTGTTATGTGCATTCTAATAAAAAACATTACGCAAACAATTTTTTATTATCAAAAAACCATTTTTTTCTCGAGAAAATTTTTTTTTTCAAAAGCCAGGGGGGTGCATGTGCACCTCCTTGCACCCTCCTCCCGGCGCCCATGTCTCTACGCAAACATCCTATCGACGACGCATCCCGTAACCCCGTCCCAGTCTAGATTACGGTCCCTGGCGCGCGCGCCAACTCGTGGCTGCTTTCACACCGGTCTCTTTTTAAGCTTATATTTATCTGAATATGTAATGTAGTCCAGCGTCCAGCAGGGTAAGTCCTCTTCATTTTAAATAGAACACTTGTGTATATTCATTTTTTTCAAAGCTCCTGAATAACCTGAGCATGTCACTGAACTATATCATCATAACAATATATAAATATTTGGGATTATGAGTAATACTGAATTAAAGTATTCACATATAATATCCCTCGTGTGTCGAAAACACACTGAAGTATTGATTCCTTGGAAGCTTTTTAGTGGGAACCCGAATTCGATTCGTTAAATATTTTCAAAATAATCATAACTTAATAATCAATCATCTCAAATAATAACAAAAACACTTTATTCGGAACAATGAAAAAAAGCCCCCCAAAAAAACGAAAATTATGATTATTCGGAAATATCCAAAGATTATGGCCTTTACAGATAAAACTCACAGAATGAGTTTCTTCATGATCTAAAGAACCAGTGTTCTCAATCTCATTTCCTACTGTCATTGAGAAAACACCGAAGAAAGTGGTCTGTACCGAGGGTCTCTACAAATGAAATTTTCAGGAAAAGTTATTATGATTTAAGGAACAAGTTTAATCAATCTCATCTCCTTCGGAAGGGACTGAGGGGTGTATATCGATTCGGCCGCCTCCAACAATTCTATTGTCTTTGGGAAAACACTGAAGAAAATAGCCTCTAAAAATGAAACTTTCAGGAAACGCTTATTATGGTCTAGGGAACAAGTGTCATAGATATCGACACAGCCGCCTCCAACAATCCTTTTGTCATCGAGAAAACACTGAAGAAAATGGCCTCTAAAAATGAAACTTCCAGGAAACGTTTATTATGATCGGAGGAGTGTTATCAATCTCATCTCCTTCGATGCTTCGGTGTTTTCCAAATGACAGTAGGATTGTTGGGGGCGGTGTCGATTTCCACCCCTCAGCCCCTTCCGAAGGAAACGAGATTGATAACTCTTTTCCTTTGATCATAATTAACGTTACTTGAAAGTTTCATTTGTAGAAGCCATTTTCTTCGGAGTTTTCCCAATGACAATAGGATTTTTGGAGGCGGCGGTGTCGATATCCAACCCACCGCCCCTTCCGGATAACATTCGTTTCTTTGATCATAATAAACGTTCCTAAAAGTATCATTTGTGGAGGCCATTTTCTCCAGTGTTTTCCCAATGACAATAGGATTGTTTGAGGCGGCAGTGTCGATATCTACCCCTTAGCCGCTTTCAAAGGAAATGCGATTGATAACACTTGTTCCTCAGATCATAATAAACGTTTCCTGAAAATTGCATTTGTAGATGCCATTTTCTTCGGTGTTTTCTCAATGGTAGTAAGATTGTTGGAGGCGGTGTCGATTTCCACCTCTAAGTCCTTCTGAAGGAAATGAGATTGATAACACTGGTTCTTCAGATCATAAAAAACTTATTCTGTGAGTTTCATCTGTGGAGGCCATTTCTTCGGTTATTTCCGAATAATAATAGTTTTTTTTGAGGGCTTTCTTCATTGTTCCAAGTGAAAAAAATCATAATTTGGAATAATATTGAAAATTATTCCAAAAAGATATTTTTTTCAATAAGACCACTTCCTTCATGACTGAACGAATCAATCGAAAATATTTCATACCATGTAGACTAAGATAAATCTAGAATAGCTCGTGAAATTTTAATAAATCCCGGAAAATTTACAAATTGCTAGTTTTTGAGCAGTTTTTCCAAATTCCACCAATTTTCCTTGATCTCAAGAATTCCTGTAAATTCGAGTTTTACGTCTCTTAAAAAACGACCACTGTCGTATTCGCAAAAATTCATGTCAGATTTGTTGATACTGGGGGTGGATTTTACCATTACCATTTCTCAAAAATATAATAATTTTAATATTTATGGATCCTGAAAGGTACATCTATGTATATAGGACATGTCAAAGGCATTTCATATCAGATAACAATAAAATCAACTAATTAACTAAAATTAACACTGATATTATCCTCCAGAAATTCTTTCACATAATAATATGCCTTCTTTTGAAGGAAGGATTTCATGATTGTTTTGAAGGATCTGGTTGGCATAACTCTCAGATGATGCGGTAGGTGATAATAAAATGTACGAAGGGAGCACTCAAATTTGGCCGTTCGATGTTTCGGCAAGAAGAAAGTTGACTGCTCGTCTCATAACTATGAAAGTCCGACAGTCTTGAGAAGTCAGCCTCATTATCCTTCAAGCGAATCAAGCATCTATATGTATACACATTGAATAGTCAAAATACCTGAACTCATGAATTCAAGTTTACATGATTCCCTAGGCTTAACGTCGAACATCATCCTTAAAATTCGCTCTTGGAGAATGAGTACCCTGCTTAATTCCACTGAACAACCCCAAAGAGCAATATTGTAGGCTATATGAGTATAAGCTCTGTTCAATTTCTTACAAACATGATCAATATTTTCAATCCATGACAATCCGCTGTCCACATGCATGCCAAGGAATTTTGTGCAGGACTCGATGTTAAAGAACCGTCAGCAGTCAGTTAACGGTCACCAGTACCCCTAAGACCAAAGTTTATCAAATCTATCTTCGACACATTCAGGATGAGAAAATTTTGATGACACCAAGTATTGAAATATTCAATGAGGAATGATCACAGGTATGCAAAATCGATCGAAACTTCGTCACAGTATAACCTATATGTATATGAAATCACTAGTTTTTGTTTCAGTCGAAAAGACCTAGTAGTTCGGATTTAACAACCCCGTGAATATTCAATTCCTCGCGGCGATGTGACGTCATACTACATTCGCAAATCGCACTCCGTGAGACGAAAGGCCCTTATATTGGTTATTGGACCCGGCTACGTACTGAACCTCCCAAGTCGTTGGATGTAAAGTGACGTCACACGGATCCATCGAACTCATATGTTTATTACTCGATATATCGGGCGCTTTTTGAAGTATTCAAATAATATATATTTTCATTTTCTACGGAGAATAGGAATATGTAGAAATTGAAAAATGTGAACATTCCTCATTATGCTATAACATGAGCTGGAAAGCTCCTCAGGACTCTTTGCCTCGATATAAAATGACGTATCATCGACAAATATAAGTCGCCACCGAAATATATTCTGGCAGGTCATTAATGAACAATAGGAATAGTAATGGTCCCAATACCGATCTCTGCGGAACCCCCATTGTAACATCACAGTCACCAGACCAGGAATCTTGAACTTTTACACGAAAAGTTTTATTTGAGAGGTAACTTTCTATCCAATCAAGAATCATCAATTATCGATTCATTCATCAACATCTATGAAACACTTTTCATTCCTGCCTATTAGGAAACGTATGCAAATGGCACTGGAAACCAGAGTGATCTCGAGAGTGATGTTACGACCTCGATTACGACACTGCAGATGGTATGGATTTCTCATGGGATACCATTTTAAGTGTTGGAGATAAAGGAATGAGTAATTCTTAAAACACTTGGAAGGGTGTTCAAGGCGTTAATTAGTTGGGAACTCTTCTTTGTTCGAAAAGTTTATTGGCTGGCATCCTCAACATTGTTGGTGAGAATTGCATTTAGTCAATTGTAATGACCGAGGTATTAGCTATGCTTCAGATGTATCTCCAAAGTTTCAAATTCTCCCGTTGTTCTAATAATACGAAAACTATAATATTTTCATTCCAAACAACGTGAAGTATGCACAATTGAAATTAAACTCGAAATATTTACGATAAACTACAAATTTCAAGAGAAATGAATATTCCTCCCTCGTAGCACACCTTCAATTCCCAGCCGATGTCACACAGCAGCACCTTAAAAAAAATTTCATGATTAATGAATTTGTTATCACTGAAAATAACCTTCGCCCTCCTAAAAATGATACACGTATTATTGAGATGAAAGAAATTTACTCAAACCGTTCGATGAGAATTTTTTGATACTAGCCAACGTGTAAAATTTCAACTCTCTAGATGAGGTTGTTTTGGAGATACCTGACAAAAAAGTCAACTTCAGAGAGCTCCAGCTCCTTAATCAAGCATTTTTGTATAACTATATGAATTTGGAAGTGTCTCAAACACCCTCTCAAATAATGTCTAGAACATCCACTAGAAGTTTGTCGGTCTAATTCTCTACTTATGGGACACCTCTATATTTTCTACACATTGTTTTAAAATTTGAGGACTAGCGGAATAACAAAACTCACCGCACTTTCTACAAATATTTACAACGTTCTGTCAACAATTCAGGGGACGAAAATGTTTTGGCACTACATTCAGTACTTATACTTAAAAAAATAACATGCGTAAATTTCATGCCTCATAGTTTATCTAAAATAATTCATATTTTCTACCCACTTAACCCAATTTTAAGGGTCATTGGGTACTGCCAGATTTAGTTTTTATTGTTGAACAAAATTCAGAATATGACCCACTGATGATCATGAAAACTGTTAGAGTACTTCCTGGAGTCCTATAAAGTTAGTACACAAACAGAAAAATACTAAAACTTGAAACTTTCACAATCAACTCTTCGAACCTTAAATGAATAAGTTTGTATGAAACTTGTGCAAATGTTGATGCTAGTGGTTTGAAAATTGATAGAAGGAATGAATTTTAAAATAGTATATTCTAAAACAAGTTGCAGAATGAGCTATTCCAATATGAATGCCAAATGAGTGTTGGAATTGCCTCCTTCCTAGAAGATATTTTCTCCATTTCAGTTGAGTTTTGTGAAATACTCTCGAAATTCAAATAAAAATTCAGATTAGTGACTTCTGTATTGTATCTTGGCAGTTGGTATGACTTACGAAATTTGACAGATTACGAAATTTGCATTGATTTTATTTGAAAATTGGGAAGATCTGAGGTCAGTTCTGACAACCACAAAACGAAAAATATAACTGCTGTAATGAGTTTGATTACAGCACTGATTTTAGTACTGTAATGAACTCATTACGATACTTAAATAGACAAAAAAGATTTAAGGTAAAAATTAGCCTTCTGAATACATGCGGAGATAAAATAAGGCGCTCGTAGAACACCTCATCTGTATATATATCAGATAAAATTTAATCTCTTTTCAATTAAATTGTTTTTATATTCGTCTCTGAGGTGACGTTATGGTTTCTGAATAATAACCACAACCACAGTTTTCAATGTGTAATTCCCCGTTGCAAATACATCTCGATCGCAGATTAATCCTAAGTAGGTATAGGTATATTCCTCCACTTCGTACATTGTTGATTTTATAGATTGTGTATTAATTCACTTGAAGTAGATCTTGGAATAGTTATATTTTATTTAATTATTACTGAAGAAAAATGAACAGAATGGAATGATTCTGTCATATCAACGTACGAAAAAAGTTAAATTCTACCAAAATATTTTTATTTAAAATGTTGCCAAGACGAGACCACATTTCTCACACCGTCAAGAAGTAATCAGATGTGATGTAGAGCAGAGCTGCTAACTCTATGTCCTTTAACATTTCAAAAACTCTACACATTGGTCAAAATGAGTGACTTGGCCGTTTCTTTTCCACCCGAGTTTCCACCACTATTCTGTTGTACAGGGTGGGCATATTTCGATGTTTTAGCACTACAATTTTTGAACCAGAAGAGATAGACAAAATCTGATACCCCATTCTCGATCTCTTTTTCGGAGAAACAAGAGTAGTTTTCACGTTCGGCTACCTTCTTTTGTTTTCGAGTTATAAGCGAAAATTGGAAAAATGGTGATATCGGAAAAAATTTATATCTCCGATAATACTGATGATAGAGCTCTGAAATTAAAACATTATAGAGGCACTTTTTTACGTAGAATCCAGTGGCATGCTCGTTTTTTTTGCACCATTTTTAATTAGGAAGCTATGACCCAGAGTAATGTTTTTTCGAATAGGAACACTATGACTCAAGGAATATTTCCAAATGCACTTAAAATGGCGAAGGTGGTCCCGATATTCAAAAAGGGAGAAATCAACAAATTTGAAAGTTACAGACCTATTTCCATTCTGCCGACAATCTCCAAAATCTTCGAGCAGATTGTGAAATCGAGACTTGTGAGCTTCTTCGATCGAAATGGTTTTCTTCAGAGGTCACAGCATGGATACAGGAAAAAGGGATCTACTATATCTGCAATGATAGATGTACTTGAGTGCATAGTGAATGGATACAATAAAGGAGAGGAAATTGAACTCATCTGTATAGACCTCAGTAGAGCTTTCGATAGTATTGATCATGACATCCTGTTGGATAAACTATACCACTATGGAGTAAGAGGTGAACCTTTCCAGCTGCTGAAGACCTATTTGACAGATAGATGGCAGGTGATCGAGATGAATGGTCATATTTCGAAACCACAGAAAATATCCATGGGAGTGCCGCAGGGTTCCATTCTGGGACCAGTGTTGTTCATAATTTTTATGAACGATATATTCTTCAATGTGGACTCGGACAGAATTACTTCATATGCTGATGATACGGGTATCATGAATAGAGCAGTTAAAAGAGAGTATCTACAAGATAAATTCGAAAAAGCTGTCTGGTGATTGGTTTGAAACAAACGGAATGATTTTGAATAAAGATAAGACGCATAGTATAGTATTCACTAATAAGGACAACAAAGAAACATCATTAACTTACCTGGGAGTTGTATTTCAGTCTTCACTGAGCTGGAGCGAGCACGTGGATCATCTCAGCACAAAATTGTCAACCTCTATATTCATGATTCGAAGGATAAAACAACTTACCAATATCGAGACAGCAAAACTCACCTATTTCAGCGCGTTCCACAGTGTAGCATCATATGGGATAATCCTTTGGGGTCATTCTCCAGAAGCCAGAAGGGTCCTCATAAAACAGAAAATGGCACTCCGAGTGATTTTCGACATCGAGTGGAAAACAAGCTGTCGCGAGATTTTCAAAAAGGAAAAGATACTCACGGTGATCTCTTTATTCATCTTTGTTTGTGTGAAGTATGTTCACGAAAATCCCGAGAAGTTCAAAACAAACTCTTCATACCACAACTATGGGACCAGAGGAAAAGACAATTACACAATTCCAAAGAACCGCTTGAAAAAATCTTAACAAGGTCCAAATCATATTTGCCTCAAGCTCTACAACAAACTGCCAGAGAGAGTGAAAAAATTGAAGCTGGGGCCTTTTTGCAAACAGGTTAAGTCTCTCCTCTTGAAGGAAACATTTTATACCGTTGAAGAGTACCTGAGTTGTCAAAATTTTTGTTGAGTTGGTAAAGACTATGTTTGTTTGAGTATTTGTTATACATTGTGAACTGTTGTATACTTCTTTAATGTGAAATCTCTATAGAGATTACTTGTTAACATTACCGTTTCTTGACGTACCATTTATTTATTATGATGGTTAGATTTTTATTTTTTCGTGTAGTTATTTATGTAACATGAAAGAATAAACAATAAACAATAGATTTCTGTGCCATTTTCTGAAAGCTTAATTTTTTCTGATTTTAAAAATATATAACATCGTATGGTTCATATCAATCAGTCAATATAAGTATAGAAATTGGTCAAGAACTTATATTCATCTGAGTCACAATACTTTCTATGGTTTCAATTGTCGATAAGCACAGGAAAATTTAGTATCGTGTAATTACCCAATTTCTTCCAAGTAGTCTATTTATTTCTATGCTCTTATTATAGAAAGCTTCATGTTTGTGTGCTCATCAACAGTTGAAACCATAGAAAGTATTGGACTCACATGAAAATAGGTTTTTCACCAATTTCTATATTCATATTGACACAAACCTTACGATGTCATATATTTTTGAAATCAGAAAAAATCAAGCTTTCAGAAAATGGCACAGAAATATAGTGTTTCCATTTGAAAAAACATAACTTTTGTCATAGCTTCGTAAATAAAAATGGTGCAAAAAAGACGAGCATGCCACTGGATTCAACGTGAAAAGGTGCCTGTAGAAAGTTTTAATTTCAGAGCTCCATCATCAATATTAGCGGAGATATTAATTTTTTCCGATATCGCTATTTTTCCAATCTTCGCTTAAAGCTCGAAAACAAAAGAAGGTAGCCAAAAATGGATACAACTCTTGTTAGTTTCTCCGAAAAAGAGATCGAGAATGGGGTATCAGATTTTGTCCATCTCCTCTTGTTCAAAAGTTGTAGTGCTAAAACATCGAAATATGCCCACCCTGTACAATAGTTCTTATAGTAACGAAACGGACAAGTCACTTATTTTGACTAAGGCGTAGTTTGTGATATAAGGACTTGCAAAGTTGTAGTTAACTTGGAGAGTTTGGAGCTTGTCTCTACATTAGATCTAACAATTTTTTGACAATGTGATAAATGCGGTCTTGTCTTGGCAATATTCAACATGAAAATGTTTTTGGTTGCATTGAAATAATAGATTTTGATAAATTGCTGCTCTTACCGAAGCCAGCCAACAATGCGTTACGAAAACTTGATTCTTGATTCACCAATGTGTAAGAACATTTCAAAGGATGAAGGGTCTACATTTACTTTATTTCCATCTATAGTAACATTCTGAGGATCACAGCTATGTAATAACAAATGTTATGACATTGTGGACCGTAGGCGGTATCTATGTCTGCCGCCGTTCCTCAAGGATGTTGAGTGATTCTGTGCCAACAATTATGATGGGATTTATGTTATTTGCAGATCGGCGAGTTCATTCACGTTTATCGAGGAACAGGAAGGCTATTTACGTGTCTGCTGTTACGCAGATTATTTAAGTTCGATCCATATCTACTGATACCGTGCGTCTCAGACACGCAACAGACATATGATTAGAATCATATCTGTCTTTGCGGTCACCACATTAGTCAACGCTAAATTATGTGAATACCTTTGTCCACTACTCTTTATGTCGGATCTTTTTAAGGAATATATAATTTCCAATTACACTAAAAACCACACACATGTATGATATACTAACTGTCAGAGAAACTGCATCACCCAGTAGGAAATGTATAAATTTTAATTTTTTTTTATAAAACATATATAGTACATATTGGAAGATCAAAATTAGGAGAAAAAAACAAGGGGTTTACATTTTTTTTCATTGAATTTGATAATGATGTGTTTGTTCACCGCGGTTATCTGTACACTCCCCGAAACGTCTTGGCATTAAGTCAAGAAGATGGTCTATATCTTCTTTAGGAATACTATCTCAAGCTACCTGGAGTACTTCACTTCTGAGGGCCGCCTAAGTCCGTGAGGCCTGGGGTAAATTTCCAAACCTTCTATCCAAACATGCCCTAAGGGCGAAAGATTCACATGAGTCGCTTCAAAAAAGTTTAAACAACTAACTCTGGCAACATGCGGTCGAGCGTTTTGAAATATTCTCGAGCCGGTGAGGAGAAAGGAGAATATATGGCTCCACTATTTCTTGAAGATACCGCAGCATTGTCATGTTACTTCGAATAAATACTAAAAGCGACTGAAGGACTCATCATCAAGGGCAGTCAATAAGATCAGGTGGGCCGAAGAGCTCCTGACAATTTTTCTGCAGAACAGTGCAGAAAATACTGGCCAATAAGTCTTTATGCCAATTATGAGCTGAGGCAGATTGAGAAAGTAACCGCTTCCACTTGGTGGATTGATGCTGGCAGCATGAGCATACTCGGAAGGCATGTCGACAGTCTACCAACCCTGATCCTCACGTCGAGAGAACCGAGAACAGCTCTCACAGCTCACAGAAATCATCTGTGGGGCTGGCTAGCACGGAAACAACGGCACACGTAATCCACTGTTGCTTTCGTGCTCATAGAAGAAGGATTCTGGGACACCAAGCCGTGTGCAACACACTCTCTGGCTTCTTCAAGAACGGGGGCCTGACAATGTTTACCGAGCCGAGCCTGCGAAAAACTTTGGGCGTTCGCAAACCGGATCTGATCGTCGTAGGGCAGCGTGACGTATAGGTAATTGATACCTAGATCATGTCAGACACTCACCGCTTGTTCTCAACCACAGTTTGAAAGACCACTTTTAAGGACGAAGTAGCCAGGGTTACTTGTGGACCGGCTTCTACTGCACCATCTCCTGGCGAGGTGTATGGTCACAACAGTCAGTCAATATCTTGACCGAAAATTTTGGAAGTACCAACCAGGCTTCTCAGTGGAATCACCACGAGAGTCCTACCAGGTTCCTCAACAAACTGAAACTGATAGAAACAAATGACAACTAGAGTTCCAAGGCTGAGGATTGGTGTCGGGTAGGGTGTTTCGGGGGTGAACTGCCCCAAGGCAACCTGCGACCATTCCATCTCATTTCAGCAGGTAATTAAACCGCGCTCACCCCCCTGTGGGGGACGGGAACAGAGCAGTTTAGTTTTTAGTGGGTATGCGACCCATGGACTTGGGAGGAGGGTCTTTCCACACGCTGTGGTCGGGTGGTGTCCATAGGATGGATTCCCCCCCCTCATTAAAAAAAAAAAAGAGCTATTTGAATGTGCAAAAGCACCCCATACTATAACGCCTGCATTCCTGTGTATATATAGAAGGATTTCTTTGTGTGATACATTTTCGTGTATGCAATCAGATACTCTACAAATATGTCCCCTACGATATTTCGATAAAATGGCCGCTTCAAAAGTTATTCGATTCGATGCTAATATTGAGGTATTTCTGAAGAAAAAAATTATTCAAAAAAATTGACTTTACTTGTTTTCAAGCAACCCGCCTTCTAATCATCTTCAGGGCTTCGACAAAAGCCGTCTGTGAAAATATTAGTTTTAAATGTTGATATTTAGAGGTCGCTCATCGATAGTTTCTATTGTCGTTGCTGATGGCAGAAAAAAAATCTTTTTTCAAAAAAAAATTTTTTGTTCACGGACCAATAGACGGATTCCACTGTATGATACATTTTGGTGTAGGGAACTAGATACTCTACGAAAATGTTCAATACGATCTTGATAAAACCACCTATTTGCGACCTCTAAATATTAATATTCAATGCTAATATCTTCACAGACGCCTTTTTTCGATGCCCTGAAGATAATTAGAAATAAAGTTTCGTGAAAACAAACACAATCGATTTTTTCGAATAATTTTTTTCTTCGAAAATACCTCAATATTAGCATCGAATCGAATAACTTCTGAAGGGGCTGTTTTACCGAAATATCGTAAGAGTCATTTTTCTAGAGTATCTGATTGTCTACACGAAAATGTATTTCACAATGAAATCCGTCTATTGGTGTCTGCTTTAGGAATTTTTTATTGAAAAAAGAAATTTTTTCCCTGCTATTAGTAGGGAAAATAGAAATAATTGATGAGCGACCTCTAAATATTATTATTTGAAGCTGATATTTTCATAGAGGTCTCGTTTCTTTACCCTGAAGACGAGCCTGAAGATAATAGGGGGGGTTTTGTGAAAACAAAAAATGTAAATTTTTCTGGAACAGTCTAATGTATATGTATATGTATAAAATTATGTAACTATGATTTTCTATATAAATATCTTTTTTTTAAGGCACCTTAGAAGCAGACGCGAGGAAGTGGATGATAAGTCTATCGAAGTTCTCGGTCTTCGGGTTGAAATACCCCATAAAGCCGTGGAAATGGAAGAAGATACTCGTATACCAAAACTGCTCGCAAATGTGCCGGAAACCCTCCGTTTGTTTGGTATCAACTTTGAGGAAGACATGATCATCTCTTTCACCCCTGAGGATGGCAAAAGGGGTTCCATTTGCCAAGTTCAAATTGTCAAAGGAATACCAGTAAGTTTTTTTTCCATAACTTATTTTCAAAACGAGTAATCTCTGGATAACTTTGGATAACTTCAAGATTTTTCTGAATCGTACTATGAAATTATATCAGGTGTTTTGAAAAAAAGGTGATCCCGTCTTTAGGAGAGATAGAAAATTGAAAAATAATTGAGGATTGTTTAGTTAAAGGAAAAAATATACAAACTATTTTACGATTCTGCCGAAACTCCTGGCAACATTGTTCATATATGAATATGTTTCGGAAGCTGATACATCCAACGAAATAGTTTTCAAGTCCCCATAGAGGGCGGTAGTTATATGGTTCGTTCCATGTTTCGTACCTGTAGTATTGAACATAAATTTTTTAATATTAGATTTACTGAGCAAAATTTCGAGTGAATTCAAACATAATTCCATTTTACACCCAAAAGGTACTCTTGATATATCTCGATGCTGTGTAACGTTTGTGGAATATTTTGATTTGAAAGTTATGAAGTAACTAGCTAACCCTCGCAACTTCGTCTGCCAAATCGACTATTGAAATTATTGTTACTATTATTAATAATTATTATTCCAATATCATCCTCAAACACGAAAACTCTTAAAGAAGCGTAGATCCTAATTGCCACACCGCCTACCAGATCCAATTGGTTTTCCCCAACTTTTTGTTTATATACGTCAAACCTATACCTAAGTAACTGAAACTACAATTGTTTATTCAAATTATCAGTCAATTCTCTCACAGTTTCACCTAGTTGCCTAGAATCGATCGAGGCTAAGGGTCATTTTTGCCTATCACCGTAAGAATAACATGGGTGATTCGTGACTACGCGACGTATGTACTTTGACGAATGGCCCTTAAAGCTCTGAGAAGCAGGCATTTTCTCTACTCGCTTGATATTTTCTCCTTGTTTCATGCTGAAATACCACAAACTTTTGATAAATTATGTTATTCGGATAGATGAACTATATTGGTGTGAAGCTTCATCTGAATCCGTCCTATAGCTCTCACGTGAAAGAGTAACAAACATCTTCACATTCTCAAAAATGTTCGCATTTATGATATTAGTAGAAGGGATAACCGAAACTGGTAAGAAGTAATGATAAATGTATTAATTCAACAAAAAATCACAAATTGAAAAAAGGCTAATAAGATAAAATTAGAATTCAATTAGAGTAGGTTCAAAAAGTCGACCGTTTTAAAGACGATATTAAAAAATTAAAGTTATAGTAAATAGTAAGTACCACTTGGTACGAACCGTGTAACTAGCGCCCTCTATGCTAGTCAGACAAATTCAATTGATGTATCAGCTTGAAAAACATATTGGTATAAAATTTGATTACAATGTTGCCAGTAGTTTCGGCAAAATTGTAAAAAATGTGTATGATGTTTTCTCTCCAACGTCCTTTATCTTGCATACGGATGGCGTTACGAAAATTTTTTACTCAGCAAACCCCACTTATCATATGATATTCTCAAGTAATACAACTTTTATAGATTTTTGCCTATGTACAGAGCTAAACGTTTCATATGAACTTCATGGCAATACAAGGTGGTAGGGAATATTATTTCTTTCATATTGTTCCTCCCAATACCAACTTGGATCCGCTCTGTTTGAATACGAACATTCTCATTAAATCGTAATTTTCACAAATCTTATTAATATTTTCTTTATTTTTATAACATTCATATTGAAACTCGAAGGTCACTTGGAGTAAGGCCGATCCTCTTGGAGGAAGGCCGATCCTCTATGAGGAACGCCTAGTTCACCAGTTCATAGGCAAAAGCCTGAAAAGAGAGTAAAATCGAGAATATCCAAAACACATCAACGGTAGTTTGAGTCGTTGAAGGCCTATTACACTAAAAACGATATATAAAAAATATAGGAACCTCCCTTCAATCAAGTAATTCACCATTGAATTATGTTCAAGGTCGACAAAACACACTTCAGTTCAACATCCGTGTTGGTCACGGTGAAGCTTCCCCCCCTTCCAGAAGATGCGACATCTCTCTACCTCTGCGTCAAGAAGGGCCACTCCAATGCCTCCTTCATCCACCAAGGGGCCGATCCCGGTCTTCAGGTAGTGACGTACGAGTCTTTGCTTCCGCTCTGGGTCGCGATCGTAGTGATCTTCACGTGCTTGGGCTTCTCCTCCCTTTTCTCGGGCCTGAATCTTGGCCTGATGTCCATGGACATGACGGAGCTCAAGATCCTGTGCAACACCGGCACCCCCAGGGAGCAGAAGTACGCGAAGACCATCATTCCAGTGCGCAGGCACGGTAACTATCTGTTGTGCAGCATATTGCTGGCGAACGTTTTCGTGAACAACATCTTCACGATCCTCCTGGACGATCTGACCTCCGGAGCGGTGGCCGTGATTTCCTCAACGTTGGCCATCGTGACGTTCGGCGAAATCTCGCCACAGGCAATTTGCTCGCGCTTCGGCTTGGCCGTCGGAGCGAAGACTATCTACATCACGAAGTTCGTAATGATACTGACATTCCCGCTGTCTTATCCTGTCTCGAAGTTCCTGGATTGGTTGCTTGGTGAGGAGATTGGCAACTATTACAATAGGGAACGCCTCAACGAACTGGTTAAGGTAAGTGAGTTGCTTGTGAGCAAGCTTGTTAGGGCTTTGGGAGAAACACCATTACTGATATACATGTGGGAATTTCACTGTGTCCAGGGAAATTACTAGGTACCAGGTAATTCAAAAGAATGTTTAATGAATAGAGTAAAAACACAAATTACGAAATCGCACTTCAATGAATATTTTCGTCTAATGAATTCGTCTTATAAATCTTGTTGAACGACCTCTGAACTAGCTTTCGTCTTACGTTTAACTTTTTCGACTAGTATCCGTCTAATCACTTAGTCGAAAGTTCCGTCTAATCGAATCTTCTGAACCGCTTCTAATTAATTGTCAACGTTCTAACCGACTCTCGTCCCGTTCTATGATCCCCTCAAATCATCTAAGCGACCCTCTATTTTTCTCTAAGTAGGCACCTCTTGATTTCTTTTTCCCGCTAGACCTAGAAACACTCAAGTTATTGCATTACCATGATTCTCGACTTCTTCGAATCAACACCTGCTAACACTCAAGAAGTCTAGCGTCAAGTGCCTCGAACGGCCTGATAAACCCTCTGAATGGTGGCACTCGAGTCCAGTATCGTAGGCTGAAATTTGAAACTATTATAAACTAATTCTGAATAAAATCTCTGATCCCACATACATGATTTGAGGTAAATATGGTGCAAAAATTCAAGACGTTATTCCTTAGATTTTTTCAAAGATATTTTATCCCCTGATTATTTTTGAAAGAGCGCTTTGTTACGAACATATAGGATGAAATAATCAACAAATAACATCTTGTCACTAACAATTACATTCAGCAGTTCTTAACCTACAACATTTGTTGAAAATTGCCACCCCAGCTCTGATGCAACTGTCCAACACTTCTGTTCATAGATTTCCCAACTCTTAAAAAAACACCAGTTACATTTCTTATTGAGTTGCACCCAGAAATTATCGGATATTTCAAATCGTCCACATCTTCCACAGGCGTTCTAGGGGGTTTAAGTATTTCTAAGGCGGGCTGCCATCTAGTGAATCACGCCTGAACCCCCTTTTGCGGGTTTCTTCAACAAACATTAATCTCCAGGTTCTTTATTGCTCTTCAGTTAATATGCAAAATCACATATTGAATTTGATGAGTTGCGTTGTTGCTGAGCTAGGTGACATTGATCAGCTATAAGCCTATGTAACTTCAACTACCTATTTAGGACCATATTTTTCCGCAGAATCCAACAAATTCACGAAGATTTTGCGACCGCTTCGCTACCGATACCTAGCATATATTGAAAGCGCTCCCAAAATGCCCGCTTCTCCAGTACGTGTTGAGTTTGGAGCCTATGTGCCACCGGACGATTCCGCAACAGTTGCACAACTGTTACGTTCGGTAAATGAAACCATTGTTTACTCTTGGTTTTCTAACTCTAACAACATCATTTTGGTGTATACCAAGAGATATGTATATATCTCCTCAAATGAAATAGGAAATCGGTGATAATTCTCGTTAAAAGTCCGTCAGGCTGTAATTGAAGCCTGTTTTATGCAAAATGTACATGAATCAAATCAAAAGTTTCATCATTAAAATATCGACGAATCATTTTGTGAAATTCGAACTTTGAATATTGAGATAATTCATCTCATTCTTTGTGTCTCCTTCTAATATTTTATATACAGGGTGCGGCACGGAGGATGGATGGTTTTAAAAAAATAATAAAAGCGTTAATTTTTACTCAAAAACACATTTATTGACGGAATCAGATTTTCAAGGAAATAGCATTTGAGACAGTCAAGTGTGGAAAATCACATCAGGCATGTGGTGGCCGAAATCGGTGATGCAGTGCTGGAGGCGCTCTTGGAAGTTCGCGTAGACACTCTCCAACATCGCTCTCTCAACTTGGGCAACTGCCACGCGAATAGCCCTTTTCAATTCGTCCAGAGTTCGGGGCTTGGTCTCGTATACTCTAGCCTTGAGGTGTCCCCATAACGAATTGAAAAGGGCTATTCGCGTGGAAGTTGCCCAAGTTGAACCTAATCGTTCCAAATTTTTGATGATTTGTGCCGTGGAAATTTTCCTTTTATCACATACGATTTTAAGCTATTCCACGAAATGTGGTATACGGGAACTGCGTTTTGTACTGAGTTGTGCCTTTCGAATTTCAACAAAAGTATCCATTATTTCCAAGAAAAGTGAAATTGAAAAAAAATCTTATTCCAGAAATTAGTTAAAGAATTTGTGCTACATTCGTAGTGACTGGTGCCGGTGAAATTTTCAGAAAAACTTCGAAAGGTGGAAATTGGATAAATCAGTAAATTGTAGGTAAATCCGTACAAATGTCAACGACCGATCGGTCGTCTGAATTTGCACTGTTGCCATCTTTATTTCATGGAGGTCATACACTCCACAATATTGATGAAAATATGCCTTTGAAAGATTTCATTATGGTTTCTCTTGAAAATCGAATCAACTATTAGTACAGTAAAGTCGAGATTGATAAAGTATTGGTAAGTATTTAGTCGCATTTAACTAAATTTATGATCGCATGATTTTCCTGAAAGATGAATGGTAAATGCATAACCGTTATTGAATTTATTCTTCCTATTAATCCAAGAATCGAATGCAAATTAAACCTTGTTATCGCATCTATAAAGGCTCAATTTTTACCTGTTCATTCGAAAATCTGAAGCAAATTGTACATTGTTACCAAACCTCTATTGGTTCAATTTTTTCATTGGAAAAATTATTTTTTGAATAACTCCCTACGATAATGAAAAAACTAAACATAATGAATTTAAATCAAGAAAAGACATTTCGAGTAGATTTCCTAATGGACAGGTAAAAATTGAACCATGCAATAACAAGGTCTAATTTGCTTTAGGTAGAATAAATTCAATATCCATTTATCTATCCTTCAGGAAAATCTTCCGATTATGAATTCAATTTGGTTAAACGCGACTAAATACTTACGAATTCCAACCTCGACTTTATTGTACCAATAGTAAATTTAATTTTCACAAGAAACCATAATGAAATCCTTCAAAAGCATATTTTCATCAACAACATTGTCTAAAAACTTCATGAGTTCATTTTCATTTTTGGAGAAAGAGCCCGACACCGAAGGTAATTTTCGATAATTGCATTCTACTTACATGAAGTTTTTGACAGGAGGGAAATATTCGGTAAGATTAATTATTATTTATGGAGAAAATGGATCAATTGTTGACAGAACATGTCGAAATTTCACTATTAAATATCCTGAGATATTTGAATTAACGGAAGGCAAAGATCAGAATCAAACGAAATTTTAAAAGACACCCTTGTTCAGCCGTACCTACGAGAGACAAAAAATCATCAGTGGATACGAAACCAAACGAACGTGATGGGTTATTTCCAATCTCATCCGCGCTTCTTCGCTCATCGATTGGCTTCTTCTGATTCAGGGATTGCTCGTATGTCAGTAAAGAATGATTTCCACCCCATCTAATTTATAAGGCGTTAGAAATTTCAGCCAGATGATAATTTACCCAACAAGGAATATCTAACCATGGAGCATGCCCAATGGGCATTTTTGCTCTCAAGACATTCCTTCGACCTGAAATAAGTTCTCAATTTCAATTACGATAACTCTAAAGTATTCTATTTGATTATGAATGGGATAGTCAGATTCACGAAGAAAATTCAACGCTTCTGGTTTTCCAGAATAATGCACTTCGTAATGACATTCAATTGTTGGTTCAAAATGGAAGTTAAAACCGGAAGTTCTATGAATCCAAATAGCTCTCAACGTCGAATATCTTCTTGGAAAAAAATCGAATTAGAATTCTAAGAAACCCAACGCATTTATCGTTTCATGATAATGAAGACACAATTTCATTACCTATCGATTCAGAACATAAACAATCATTTAAGAAGGGGCAAAAATACAGTTAACTTATCATCAATACCTTTCAATCCTGACCAGCTGCATGCAAAATGGGTTGACGTGGCAATTTAACGAAAAACAATTTTATCGTAGTAATAACCCAAGGTTTCCTGAGTCGCATTCGAAGATTGCATCGAGTTTCAAACAGGAAACAATAAGGAGCATTGATTTTGCCGACGTTTTAGCAAGAGTTCGCAGTAAGCACCGCCGTGAAATTCTGCTATAAAATGGTTGTAGGTCAATCCTGATATCCCTTGGGCCCGCCAAAAGTTATATATATGCTCGGGAATAAACTGATAAGGTCACAATGACGCAATCTTCCTGCTTTGTTGGAACCATTTAATGGAGATGCCGAAATTTTTATTATCTGGAATCATGGACTGGCATACCAGAAAATTATTTCAAGTATAATTATTTCAGAATTCTATATTTTCCAGAAAATAACGACTTTTCACGTTATTCTGCTAATAAACAAGGGTACAGGTCTTAATATGAATAATCGAAACTTGTATGCGCACATATCTTCATGAGTTTTCAGCTGAATTGTTGAATCGAAGTTGAAACATACAAAAAGAACCTTTTGTTGAGACAACCTTGATTCGGTTGAGACATAGTGTTCTATGATATTTTTCAATAGAGTTTCCTCAATCACTAGAACATGTTATTTAACCAGGCTCTCATTAACTTTCGTGGAAACCGTGATTAATGTTCTCTGTTAAAAATCTCTGATTTCAAATACTGTTCATAGTAGAAACAAAAAGTTTCGAGGAACACTCCTCGAGTCTGTATTATAATTATTACTATAGTCCAAGAGCAAGTGAATCTTTTGAGTAACGGTTTGTCCGTAAGGCTGGAAATTTTTATAGCGATAGTTTCAGCCTTACAGACAAAAGTTCATTTTTGTTCGTATTCTACACCCTTTTCGAGTCGCCTGGCAGGTTCTTGTGCTCATCGATATCGCCTGTCAATTTTTTTTCGATATATAAACTCGGAAGTATATCATGATTTATTTCTATCTCTTTAAATTAATAGATATAGTACTGAATCATCGAAATCTGACCACCCTGTAGAGTACCTGTTAGTTCTACACTATGTATTTTAAGTTCGGTGGACCTATGGTTCTGGTCAAACAATACTTTGGTTTTCTCTATTTAATTATGTCGGTCGATATTCATAATGTGAACAGCATGTTGCGAAAATACTATTTTTTCGGATATCTTTTTGCTTTTATATATTCAACAATTCATAGAAATATGAATACATAGTTCAAGTTGAGTGAAACATATTTCTAATCCTTTGACACATACGATTTTAACCGAAAATCGATCTTTTCTAAATAATATCAAGGCATATTGGCCGTGGTCTATCAGGAATAATTTCACCTGACGTTTCGCCTATATCTGCGGCAGGCGTCTTCACAGGATTCTTGGTATGAGATTTTGACGAGCTACAAAGATAGTGGGGTCGGTAGGTACTCTCTTGAGCAATCGTTCGTGGATGGCAATGAAAAATCCAATTACTCAAATGTTATTTGTGGCGGTGGCAATGCTCATGCGGGATTAATGCTCTCATGAGTACCCGCTTTCAGTTGTGTGAAGTTGAGTACTTCAAGTCCTATTGAGGAAAGATAAATTCATCACATAACTCAATAATTCGATAACACAGAATGTTCATCTTCTTTACATTTTTATCGGAAAGTTATGTTTGTTTTGAGATATCCGCCTCTATTATTTATATTGACTTTATCGCTTTGGACCACAGTTGGCCTACATAAATGATATGATGCGAGTTCATAAATGGGTCATTAATTATATCAAACGTGTATTTACTTCCATGCTTCTGTCAGCAGAATTCAATGTTAATTTTCGCAGAAGAATTGGAATTTTTTTGGCTTGGTAGGGATCTTTGGAGTGGTATTTTCCACTACTTCACTCCCCAAGAAGTAGAAAAAACAGTAAATTTGATGTTATTGATAGCAATATCTCGCAAAATTGCGTATTTTCCAAATGAAGTTATCATATTATATGTTTTCTACTTTCATGGTTTGATGCACTAAGACAATAAAATATTTACTGCATGAAAAAAACCATTTTCTTGCTACCCACAGCTAAATCTCCAGGCAGTCGATATTCAGAATTTATAACTAGGTATGGTGCGAAATGAATACAAAATATCAGTCATTAGAAATTTTGTGAAGTAGCTGAAGGAGGATTCATTTGTGATAAAAATGTCATGAAATTCAAGATAATTTATCAGCAATATCCATGATTTCCACTAATAGTTCGGTAAAATTTAATTTTTATATTTTTTTTCAGAATGTTCATCTCATTCAGGTACCTCCTTCTGATTTTTCCCAAATGTTTTGAGAATTATTTACTTCGTTATGACCGATTATCGTTTCGGAAATGCGTTAAATTTCTTACGAGGAATACCCTAAAAAAGCTGTTAAGAGATTTTCCCTCGGATAATATGTACATATGTATGTATATATTTTAAAAAAACTATAATTCGACATGGTATAAACAGAATCTCCTGGGTTTATTGGCCGTGGTCCATTAGGAATAATTTCACCTAACGTTTCGCCTACAACTTCGGTAGGCAACTTCAGAGGATCCTCGGTCTAAGGTTGTACCTCGAACGCTGAATTTCTAATTCGACATTCCCATTCATGAGTTCGTCTCTTTCATAATCAACAAACCATATATCTAAATGTAAAAAAAATCTCATGCAGTGATATTTACCCAATTTTGTGTAACAATTTCATATGGATCTACCTTTCGATCCGCAGTTAATGAAGGATCGTGCAAATAGTGCTGTCAGCTAAGACCCACCCCGGGTTGTAAAGCTGCAAGAAGTAGAAGAAGAAGAATCCCATATGGATTCAATCTTTGACAAATATATTGTCCACCATATCTAAATGATCAAGATGGTAATCCGAATAGTTAAACTTGGAATTTTAATCAGGATTGAAATTTCAATTTCGATAATCTTGGAAACAGGAAGTCCTTCCCCACCTGACGTATTCTCCAGACGTTGCTCTCTCGGACTATCACTTGTTTCGATCAATGGCACAGGGCCTGGCTGACCAGCATTTCGTGTCTTATGAACAAGTAAAAAATTGGATCGATTCAAAAGATGACCAGTTTTTTCAAAGCGGGATTCGTATGCTGTTGAAAGATGGGGAAAACAGCCTCCAGCAATGGACAATACTTTGAACCCTAAATGTATAACCAGTTTTTTACAATTAAGTCTCTAATTTCGGGGAAAACGGCGGTAGCAAAGTTGTGCACCTGTTACTTTGTTACAACATAGCGGTACTCTACTTTTGTAACTTTGTTTACCTCCTCCTCAACACAACTTGAACATCTAATATCATCTCAAAAAGCTGATTCATGAAGTTGAACAGCATGAAATGAAAATGCTTTCTTTGGAATATCAGTGAGAAATTTCAATTTCCCACCTATCGGAGTAATTGATGCATTTTACAAAATTCAGGTAATGCGGTGAATCGAAATGAAATGTGTATGAGAAGTCTTGCAAAAATATTGGTTCTATCAATAATGACTAGATTAATTACTGGAGTGTGGTACATGTGGTTATATTCACTCATATCGGATGCTTCGATGTATGGAATCTTTTCGTACTAACGTTTATTTTGAGAAAGTTATAAATATTTTGAAGTTTTGGTCCAGTATTAACCGGCGACCTACTATTCGTCCAAGCTCCTGTTGTCTGGCATCGTTTTCGATTTTATGATTGAGTCTCGGATCAAGATTTATACTCCAAAAGATAGTGCTGAACTATGAATAAAAATTATTAATATTGATCAAAAATTTTATATTGATATACTTGGTTCATTACTCCTTCTTTCGACCTGTTCTCCATATTGAATAATTTTTTCCTCTCTTGCCAAACATTGTCATTTATGTATTCTGGTTCTTCTAGATTCATTATATTTCGTTATAGTTTTAATGAGATATATTGGAAATTCACAACAATATTCACAACCCTATGGATATTGAAGAAGCTTCGGACAGCTTACGGTGTACATGTTGCACAAGTTCCTATGTATGATTGCTTGCTCGATCGAAATTATTGATCATTTTCATTTCATTAAATGTAGGTTATAATGTTGTCTTTAGTGTGAGGTTTGTAACTGTGTCCACACAACATTCTTCATATTTGAAACATGGATGAATTCAAAATAGTAATCATCGAAATGAATACCATTTTCAATTCCCAGGCTCAGAGATCTTTTATCATGAGGTTGGAGAAATGGTATTAGATTTTGTCACTGAGATGAGAGATATACCGGTTTCGGCCTTGTTGGGCCTCATCAGTATCCCGCACATCTCAGGACAAAATCTTCATAAAAAACTTCAGAATTTATAGCAATTGGTTGTGAAGTAATGAGTAAAATATTCCAAAGTACTAAGGTGGTGACATCCAATTGCGTCAAAATGAAGTTTCACATCTCCAATCAAATGCAAAAAAAGAAATCTGTACTTCCTCTTTCACTGTTTCAAAAATGTTCTCGATGTGCCTTCGTAAAGGCAAAGAATTTTCTTTTTCTTAAAAACATTCTTCATAATCGAAAAAAACTTCACTACAGGGATGTACTACCAAAGGTTACTATGAAATTTATAAACTCAGTAGAGGTTATTTCACAAAACTTGGCTGAAATAGGAAAGAATCATCTAATTCTCATGACAGGAGGCAATTCCAACACTCACGCGGTCTAAAACGAGGGGCGGAGGAGCGAGTTTTCGCATTTCGCATTCGTGTTGGAACAGGAGCCCATTCTGCAACTTATTTTAGAATATGTAATACAGTGCAATTGAGATCAAAACTACACGTTGAAAGTTAGATATTCTTGAAGGGCCAAATTAAAGACGACGAAAAAGTCATTGACCTCAAAATAATTGGACCATGAAAACTGTTCCACCGAATTATTCTCATAGACATAGGTAAAATGCTAGGATGATATTGGTATGAGTTTCACGCAGTTCTGATGGAGGAAAGTCGGACATATCAATTTATCTCTATATCAACCTTATTTCTTGACTGTCTGCCAGCAACGAAAATAGCTGAATGAATTTTATGGCGTTACGACATTCTCGCAATTAGGTTAAGACCCACCTAAAGTGCTTTTTTATTCCAAATGGAATTATCGGCTTATTGACGGACCAAATTAATGATATTCGTCGTGAAGTAAACTTCGCTTCTGGGAAAATTGGAACTGTGGTGTTCTGGGGCTTCACTCAAGATTTCTGAGAGGCTATTGACCATATTCATCAGATATCGGTTGGAGGTTTTTTTTTAGTGTTTTTGAGTTGGCGACAATGTGTGATTAATTATAATGACATTCATTGTAGTTGTCAATTGTCATTATTCATTTACTTTTGTATTAATTGCCTGTATTTGTTCTATCAATAAAAATGATTGATATCTCTTTTAAATAATTGTTGTAAATTTAGGGAGAAACCTAACTAGATTGCTTGAATATTTTGAAAAATGTCCGTTTACTATAGATGATTGGAAAAATTTCAAAATTCAAAATTTGAAAAAAGTGAACAAATAATTGCAATTGACAACTACTATAAATCGCACATTTTTGAAACATGGATGAATTCAAAATAGTAATCATCGAAATGAATACCATTTTCAATTCCCAGGCTCAGAGATCTTTTATCATGAGGTTGGAGAAATCATATTAAATTTTTTCACTGAGATTAGAGATATACCGGTCACGGCCGTTTTGGGCCTCATCAGTATCCCGTACACCTAAAGACAAAACCTTCATAAAAAAACTTCGAAATTTAAAGCAATTGGTTGTGAAGTAATGAGTAAAATATTACAGTACATCACATCTATAATCAAATGCAAAAAAAAGAAATCTGTACTTATTCTTTCACTGAATGAAATTTCAGCAGTGGCCCGCTTGCTAGTTTCAGAAGGTGATGGAAAAGGACCAATACTTTCTGCGAGCCAGATTCTTGAAAACATCTGGCTTCACAGTCGCAAAAAGAATTGGGCCTTTTCCATCACTTTGAGAAACTAGCAAGCGGGCCCTGAATAGAGCCACTGCTGAAATCTCAGGCATTGGCTTATTAAAATATTAAAAAACTTTTCGTTGCATATAAAATGCATTTTCTTTTTCTTTCTGGAGTTTTCTTTTGCCAATATTATTTTTTCGACCTGACATTTAATATTTAAAAAATTGAATGATATTCAAACTGCCTCATCTAATATGCGCATTTAATAACTTTTTTTTTTAATACCGAAAATGGAAACATACAAGAGACGTTTCTCAACGGATAAATAAGCTGCGCATTCAATTCTGGAACTAACCTTCAAGTAGATTGTAATCCTGAAACCGAAGGCACTTAAGAAGAAGTATTTTTCTTTGATTGCTGACAAACTCATAACGTGGTTTCGTATTCAAACACTTGTTACTTTCACCACTAGAATGGAAATTAAAATAAAAAGAATTCATAATATTTTCCCCTTCTTCATAAAAAATATCCTGATTGGAGAATTGTCAATAATTTCTGCAATAATAGATAAAACACCTGAAGAACAACACGTCAAATAAGCCGCCGAGTCCCCAATAAAACGATCATGTGGCGACGTTCGAAGATAAATACCGGAAAGCTATATTATATAAAAAACCCTTCAAAATAAGGTATCACAGGGTGTGATTGAGTGATATATGTCGAATCGAATTACTGTACACCTTATATGTATTTTCATTTTAATTGTGGAAAATGTCTCTCGTTTAGGTTTTGTTCGTTACATCATCAGAAAAATATCGTGAATCGTCAAGTTCAATAGTTATTGGGGACCCATTCAAATCTTTTCGTTTGGCTCGGGGTCCCCTTAGTGCCGGGGCCTTCTGCTACGCCTTTGAGACACTAGGATACTCTGAATATTTCATTGAATTTCGACAGTATGTATTTCTGTATTTCACAAAACTTGACTGAAATCGAGAAAATGTCGTCTTACTAATTCTCATTGTGGAAGGCAAGTAGCCCATTCTGCAACTTATTTCAGAATATACTATTAATGCTTCAAGTCTTCCTACATACGTGTTGCAGAAATTCTAGGTTTCCGATAATTTTTGTTTCAAATAAACAAACATTGAAACAATCGTGATATCAGAAATCTGGATCAACAGTTATGCTATTTGCTAGATGAAATCTTGAAAAAACTGATTTTTTTATAATTCTCATATTTTACCTCTTGGATAACTAATAGAAAAAATTTTTTCGTCGGCTGTCCAGCTGGTATGACATTTATATACTTAATATAAGAAAATTCGCCACGAAGAGGAGCCACCAATAGTAATTCAACATCCGCTATCCGGGGAATTTATCGGATCTGAGCTAATTGAATAAAACTTTTTGCAAACATCAATTGACTCCAGCAGCTCGATAGTTCGATTTATTAGCTTTGCAGGCTGGGAGTCCGAAAAATTAATTTTCAAAACGTAGTTTTTCTATGGAAACCATTGCAGAAAAATATCCTAAATATATGATAAGATTCAATAATGGTTGAAGAAATTTCAAATCTGCTAAGTGGGCTCTCAATATTTCCGAGTTTAACCTTCAATGGAAACCGGAGAGAATGAGAACATTTCCTGTAGTTTTACTTGTAGATAAAAATGATGTGAAAAATCAAAATTCAAAAGAAATTATAGTCACCTCCAAATGTTGAAAATCGAGAGGAAAAATCTGATCAATTAAAATTAGAAGATTGGACCCCATGGAGTCCATTTCAATCTCTGTGATTGTGAAATTTGAATATTCCGAACGCGTATGCTGCTTTATGCGGAATTCATGGTTGTGAATGAGTCAGGTCTCCTGTCATGAATTGATTACGTCATCATTTCTGATCATAATAATAGATTCCCCCATCTGAAGTCATTTACTCGGTACCTATGTAATTTTAGATAGAACTTCGATCCATTCACATTTTGCCCTACTCCTCGCAACTATATAGTCACCCATTGTTCATGGATGTGAGGAACCTATTATCTCGTGTACTCGGAACTCGAAAGTTGCGTCAAAATGCAAACACAACTTTCCTGAAGATACAGGTTTAGTTTCTTCTGTCAATAACTTCTAATTTTGTTATTATTTTTCAATCAAATTCCATACGGGTGGTCAACACTAAGAACTCATACGACGCGAATAGATAAGAAATGAATTCCTGTCATGTATTTAGAAGAGTTGAATTCGTTTCCGAGAAAAATTTTATTGGGTTGAAACATACATTGGGTTCTCATCAAAACATCAGTTTTTTATTTCGGCAGCCCAAACCAAAAAAATTATGAAATTCATACGCATAATGAAAAAATGAGAAGTTTGGGCACTTATTATTTATCATTTTTGATAATCTCTTTATTTCTGTATCAAAAAATCACACTTGATCGTGCTATCCAAAACATCTTCCGTAAATTCGAACCAAACAAATCAATTGTCGAATTTGTAAATTTTTATGTTGATAGCTATACTGGGTGTTCGTCACATGATGAATAGACAAATATTTTTGGGGATATTCTTGGGGTCTGATTAATGCTAGATCACGCCTACATTGTAAATAGTGTTTATTTCAATTGACGATCCCAAAGGGACATGAGGGGTTTTTTATTTTTCAGAATTACTTTCAAAATTGAATTCAAATTAAATATGGCAAGATATAAGAGAGAGGGTGAGAGAGATTCATTTTTTAGTTTGCTTTTTTTTCAATTTTGCAAAATAAAAAACTCCATGGGACCGTCAATTGAGATGAAAACTATGGATTATTTGAATAACATAGATCAAAGGATAGAAAGTATTGAGAAAAAAGAGCCATTTTACAGGCATTAATGAATTTTTAGGTGGGTTGGAAGGCCAGATTCAAGGAGTTCTGAGAATGAACATGATAGGATATATTAAAAGAATCGTATCTCCCCAACCGTGATTGAATGTCCTGGGGTCAAAAGGTTTTCAAATGAACCAAATAACATCCTCAAAAAATCTGACGGTTATGTGCCGAATACCCTGTATATGCCGAATTTCAATTTAATGAATTTGTTTTCGTTAATGCTTATACAGGTGAAAATTTCCAACTGAACAGAAAATTTAACTTTTTTTAATATTTGTCGTTTACCTGTGTATTCCTTATCCATTCTCAATTGATGATAATTTCTTAGTGTATTTTCAGCAGAAACAGTTAAATCACCCTGTTCCACCAAAGCATACTTGAAATATTTCTCTTGTGAAGGTTAAACTTCAAAAACGAATTGTATCATCTAGTCATTCTTGACCTTGGCACCGAATTTCTTCTATCGCGCTGATAGCTTGATGAAATCTTTCAACATGCTTGGCATTGATGAAGGAAGCAAAAATTCTTCAGAAGGAATGCCTGATAGGAGAAAACAAATTATTTTATATCCATTCTGCGTATCACGTGTGTTATCACTTTACCATTTTTTTTAATTTCGAGGTATTAAGTACTTCATGGTCAGAGTCCGATGTTTTAATACTATATCTCCTAAAGTAAAAGAGAAGAAAAAAGTAATATACTCTTTATCGAGAAACATAAAACATCGCAAGTCGATACGGTGTCGAGTTTCCGTACTACAGGATGATTATGAAAATTGTACAATTATTATAATTTGCTATAACTTTCGCAGTATTGTGACTGCGCTTTTGAAATAAAAATTTTTCTATCTAGGGCAGCTGTTTCATCACTTTTTACTGGCGCTATCGAAATTGCAGTGTCGATTCAAATTTCAGAGATGTCCCCATAATTTTTACCACTATTTTTTGTAAGAAAAATGCAGATACTTTTTCTGTTCAGTGAGAACTATTGAGCACGTTTTTTCATCAACAAATTTAGATGTTTGGTAATAATATTCCCAATTACCATGTATCGTTAACATAATACTCCATGAAACGATTCATGATTTGATGTCTATTTTTAACTTATTTATTGATAAATATTCGGTCGTCACCATCTGGATTAATTACAACGGATATATGCATTTTCGAAATGTAATCAATAACAATCTAATATTAGATTACATAGAATCATGTCTTTCAATATTTTAAATTCAGTTGTATGAAACGTATAAGCAGCCTATTTGGACTAGGCGATCTTAATCAACCACTTTTTTCGATAACCGTTGACCCGAGAAACTGATGATACAATCAATTGCATTCCACTATCTTTTTTTTGTTTTCAAGTTATAGGCCAAACTAGGAATTTGGTTGATTTAAACTTTCAGCATTGTCCCCTTTTTTGTGCTAGGATGTTGAAATGAAATCATTATAGAAATACTTTTTTCATAGCGATCCAGTAGCGTCATGTTTTCCCCACTCGCAGTATTGTAAACAGCCTATATCGACACTGCTTTGACAAGAGTAAGTGAAAGTTACTCAACAAGATATTGGTTGCCCTAAACGACAGGATGTAAGTCAACCTACGTCCTCTGGGACATTATAATCGAAATTTTTTATGAGTAACTCTAATTTATGATTTCATATTACAAAAATCCAGACAAACATCCGGTGATATCAATTGAAATGAATAATAATGGTACAATTCTCACAATTACCCAAAAGATTTGGGAACACGTTTTCTCGTTTCTCCTCGACATTCATTCCATTTTCTGACTCCACAGATACTCCATTTTTAACCGATGTTTCTGTCATTGTTGAAGCAGTGCCAGATACTACTAGCTAGGTCTTATTGTATACAGTTTCTTTTCGCTACTTCCTCTTTATTGTTGAGGCCCTCAATTACGTAACTTTCCCCAATATTAGCGGATTTCCATCCACCATGTCGCTTGATATCTAATAAATTGCCACCGTTCTTCTGGAAGAGTGTGCAGTATAAATTTTGAAATTCTCAACCTCCAGGAATTTCGCAATTTTATTTGGAATTGACGAAATCGTATTTTTTTCGAACAGGCTGGTTCAGGCACTTTCCATTTTGAAATCGCATCATAAAGAATCCCGGATTAATAGTCGTCTTGTGGCATCTTATATCAATGTACTTTGGAATTATTTTGAAATGACATACCACTTTTCGTCTCTGAGAATGTACGTGAATTCTATTTTTGGAGTCAGGAATAGCCACAGTTATGACTTCTTGACTTATTTTAACACTAGCTGACCAAGCAGTTCCCTCTTTACCCCTTAAATAAATGTACATATCTATTTCAATGCAATTAATTTTTTGTATATTTTGTACTTTTTTTGTACTTCACCTCATATATTCCCTTCTCAAAAAAAACAATGGTTAGTACAATATATTCATCTCTAAGGCGAAACAAAGTTCGCCGGGTCAGCTACCTTATCTAATTTCCAATGACCACAATTGGTCCCACCACCAAATCCCCTACGCTCTTTAGTGTCTGGAATAGGAAATGATTCTGAACACTTCTTGGTCAACATTATACCATAATAGTTTATTTTGATATTAAAATTGCTTTTTTATTTATCGATTGGGACAGTACGAAGTCTGCCAGGTCAGCTAGTTATAAACATAATTATGTGTACGAAACTTGATAGGAGTTTTTCGGTAACGTGAATCGGCACTGACTTTTGCGCAAGGACCTTAGAATCCCAAGGCTAAGACGTTTAGGCAAATCAAAATACACAGCCGATGTAGAGAATAGGGATCTGTTCAAAACATTTCGTCATAAAATTTTCCTTAGTAATCGGAAGAAAGAAAGATGGACTCAGATGCGTTAATATTATTATACAATGTAGTACACCAAACTAATATCAAATATAATACTTACACGAGAACGCTATCAACCGTAGCGTTATTCGCAAGAAGGAAAATGATTTCCTATTTTTTTCCATTTGATGTAATTTATGTTAACCCCACCGTAGAAGAATCCAACAAAAAATCTTTCATAACAAACAGTTCATCCAATCTTGAGTTATAAATTGTGTAACCAACAATATGGCCGACTTAGTTTTATATATTGAGATTGTCCATTTTCATTTCACAGAGTTCATATCATCGGCACGCCCCAGCAATTCCTATTTACATTACGACATTCATCAATGCGTATTTATCATCGAGGGCTTTGAGCATGAACTCATTCACATTCTGTTAAACACATTGGATTTTTGGGTTTATAACCTTCATTATTTCTTTTGAAAACATTTCGAAGTTTTGTATATTTTGAAATATCTATATTATATGAGAATTGCGGACTTCAACATCGAATATTCACACCATAAGCTTGATGGGGACTTCAATGAAGCCCTTTTCTCGTTGAATTACGCTGAAATAAGGTTTCTGATACTGCAGCAGCCGTCTTGTTTCGTCACAAATTCTTGCTGCTTCTTACCTTTTTTCGACCTTTTCAGTATTCTGCTTTATCTGAAACATCCACACAGAATCGAACAATTCGATTCCAACAATTTTTATTTGTTTCTAATTTGTAAATGTCAGTTTCCAAAAACACAATTTTAATCAAGAAAGTTAATTTCATCAAGTCACTAACTTGTAAAACTGACAATTAACTTGCAAAATTTTCACAAGTTGGTAGTATTATTTCCACTAGAAGATTTTGTTTTATCGTCATATATGTTGAAAATCATGGTACAATTGTTATTTACAGAAACACAGATTTTTTATGATGAAAGAGTTGATACTGATGATGATGAACCATCTGTTTACTCAGAAACTGCTGAACTCGAGGACTGCAGAAGATTTGTACTCTCCTTACTACCAAATAATTTGCAAGACATTTACATTTTTTTGTTGACCGAATCATCGACATAACTCATCGCGGTATCAGTTTCTCCGAGAAGAGGACAGTAATGTGTCATTTTTGTCCTCTATCTCTTTCTGTTGAAAAGCTATACTTCAGGTATCACCTATTTTGCCGAACCTGCACAAAGGAAATTTATCTGCTGCTAATCCGACGAATTATTTCGAAAATTTCAAAAAAGTCATCATGCCTGGATTACTCATTTCCGTCTATGACCAAGAGTTGGAGCAACTAATAGAAAATACTCAGGAACTACATGTACATCACTGGCCACTTAGATCTCTTCCGCCCGCAAACTTATCGCGCGGGCAGTCGCCATCTGTATACAGGGGCATTTACATCAAAAAAATTAACTGAAAATAATTAAGTTGTTCAGATCCACCTCACACAACGGATCTATTGCTTACTCATACTTCAAGGATGACTTAAGTGCCGAAATAAAGACCTCATTGACGTCGGTAAATATTCATAGCAAACAGCACGTTTCGCTAATTTCAATGCGAATGAAGAGAAACAATAAGGTCGGTAACTAACGAAAGGGAAGTTGTCAGTGAACGTTCTGCGTATTGTGGCCACGAAACCGTATCGTTTTATCACTGACATCTATAAATATGCGATCCGAAATTACGAGGAAATTGAACTAGGTAGGTACTAGGTTTCCTTAAAATTTGGAAGTTCTTGAAGTTAAACATTAGGTCAACTGAAATAACTTGGAAACCTAGCAAAATTTTGATGGGTATACATATAATTTAGAAACTTGATGTTCTTGAGGGATAATGAGGCTGACTTCTCAAAACTGTCTGACTTTCATAGTTATGAGACGAGAAGTCAATCAACTTTCTTCTTTCCGAAACATCGAACGGCCAAATTTGAGTGCTCCCTTTCATACCAGAGCATAAAATTTTATAATCACCTACCTCATCTGAGAGTTATGCCAACTAAAACCTTCAAGAGAATCATGAAACATTTTTTCTGTGACTTCGCTGTTGACGCAACCCTGCCCTAAAGCGCGAGTTACAATAATGGTGAATCACAAATCATGTTCGTTATCTTGTGTCTTCAGCAAGGCTAATCTTAGAAGTTACTGGACCTTTGTTCAAAATTTAAGAACGTTCCTCTTGTAGGCTTAAACGATACATTATTTATTCTTGTGGATATCCGATTTCGAAATTAAATTTAAGAATGTTTGGAAAATATGGAGTATCATACCAAATACATTCGGTTTCCGAACGGTTCACAGAAGAATTTTCGATTAATCAACCATGTTGTGCTTTCCCAGGAACTACTGCACTGATTCCCAGAAAACTTTCAGCGACTGAAAATAGGAAACTGGGTGGTTAGGGTAGGAAAGGTTTAGTTAGTTTAATTTATTTATGTTAGGGTGGATTTGGGGTGAGTAGATCTGGTCATCTAAAGTATAGGCTGAGTTATGTCGGGTTGGATCAAGTTTGGTTGAATGAAGATATTTCAATCATGGTTTTATAATTTTGGGTATCTGATCTTTTCCACTTTCTGTCCCTGTTCTGTGAATATCTCCAGCCTCAATTGCTATTTTCCATAATTGGTAACTTCGTATCTTGTTTAGATCCTTAATGAAGAGAAAAACTATGATATCATTTACGAAGAAAAAATTTCTCTTGAAAAATTTTCTTAAAATATCATTATAATTCAGGAACTTTTCTTTGGTCGTTTGCGCAAATTCGCAAATTCATATCCAGAACGGACGCTTGTCCAAGTAATTAGGAATTTCATGAATGAGATAAAATCAAAGAATCATATGAAATTCTTAAATTTTCCCAAAAAGAATAAAATTCTTTCACGAATTTTTTGGAAAAATGAAAAAACTATTGAGTTAGTGAAATAAAAGTTCGACTCCTCCCAGAAGCTTATAATGGGGAGAAGGTCTCTAGAACTGTAGAACGCTGCACCCCAGTAAACACACCTTTAGACAAATTTTGCTAACAAATATGCAAAGAATTAATTGCAAAGAGTTTCATTACAATTGATACATGCTTATTTATTATGAAGCGAATTTGCTGATTCTCAAAAACTTCAATATCTCAAAATGTATATATACAGGAATGAAGAGGACTTATTCAAACTACCACAACTTATTGCCTCAAATTTTTTCTCAATTCGTCCCTATGAAGGTACTACCTAGGAATTGTTATAAAAAGGGGAACCTCTTGAAAGTCTGCAAAGTTAATTCAGATAACAGAACAGAATTCGGGTAATAAATACCCCTTCATTATTTCCTAAAAATCATGAGAATTTTGGACTTTCTCACGGAATTAACAAGATAATAGCGATCCGAAATAAGGCTTACTATCCCGAAAAATTATTTTTTACTGTAACATTGTTACCATCTTGTGACCTCTATTATATCATAGAGGTTTCTGATTTGTTCAATTGGCTGAATTGAAGAGATAACTCATTTGAAATCCGAGATAAGATTTCTCAAGTAATAACAAAAAATGGCTTCCGACGAATAATACATAGTTACCCATTTTCGCGAATTTGGCCTAATTGAAGCAGGAAATTCAATTAGTTGACACTCATTTTCAAGTAAACAGTTTAATTTGGATTACCTTACATTGTTCGGCCGATGGTATTCCTGTAACACACAGAAGCATATAGTTTCGAAATCAATTTGTTATTTGTGATCACTTATAATGATTGAAGTATCTTTTCTGAAACGAACTTCAGCTGTTGGAATTTTAGATTTATATCCATATATCATTTTCATAGCTTCTCTCGTATACACGGCAGAACAATTATATTTTCACTATTCCAAAAGAAACTTGTAATTGTATTAAAATAAATCAAAAATGAACCTCAATTTGATTCGCGAATCAATGCTATTTAGCGCAGGAGTTTGAAGAATTCACCAAATGAAAATGAAATTTCAGAAATTGAGGTCAATTTTGCTGTTCTCTGATTTTTTCCCATTGAACAATTTTCAGATGTTCGAATTGGTCATGTGGAAAATTTAGGATTGCTATTAAACTCTTCAATCAGCATAAAACATCAAAACATAAATAAATTAACCCAAATTTCCATTCATAGTTTGCAGTAAACTATGATTACTGTAGAGCATTTAATCTCCGAACAATCCGCAAATTAATACAAAGTCAATAGTCATAGTGTTTCCCATGATATCATTGACGGCTTTTGAAATTAAATATCACCATGGATGTTCTGAATGAAGGGGAATAAATATTTTCTTCAAATTTCAGGTTACAACGGGGGTCAACGATTTGGACAAGGATGAGGTAAATATCATCAGCGGAGCTTTAGAGTTGAGGAAGAAGACAGTTGCCGAAGTAATGACCAAAATTGAGGACGTTTTTATGTTGGACTATGAGGCTGTGTTAGATTTCGAGACTGTATCGGAAATTATGAAATCAGGTAATAGAAAATTGAACCATCAATATAACCTTATAATCTCATTATCGAAAAATTTTCAGTTTTATTCGTTAAAAAAAAGGGGGCTATAATTTGCTCAAAAGTAAGCTACTTCGTTAAATCTTTTTTTAAATTTTAATTTCGTGGTATTGATCTGCTGATGAATATAACTTTGTGTGGTATCTGTTTGACCTTTCAGCATGATTATCTTCGAAAGGAAAACATTGTATAAGCATTGCTGATCATCGGCATGATTGAAAAGTAATATTACGTTACAAAAAAGTTCAATGTGAAAGTTATAATAAGGTGGGTTTCACGAAACTTTGATTGTGCGATCAAATAAGTTTTGTGAAACTCACCTATACATAGTATATAAATTGTTTATAAATCTCTAGATTCTAGATATTCAATGAAAAGTAGTCGTCAGACAGAAGGCGTTTTGGTCAACACAACTATTATTATATTTATCGTGATACAATCTCATATTTATCTACACTAGTTTACAGTATCGTCTCATAGGATCCTGAAGATCTCATTCAAATTGCAATTTGAATTGAATTCATTGAATAAACATCTCAAACTGAAGCGCCCTCTATCAGCTAACTCTATACTTGCACTTGAATAACTAGAGTTATATAAACAATACTACACTTTTTCAACTTCATATTGAAACTAATCACATCCAAACTGGGATTAAACAAATTAAAAATGAAAATCAGCAACTTCAAAATGGTTACCACAATCGAATTGGGAATAAACACATTCAAAATGAGACTAAACAATTTAAAAATGGTTATCCCAATCGAATTTGGATTGAACACATTCATATTGTCACAATTCCACATGTCGAAAGAATTGTTCTGAAGTAGCTGAGAATTGAAATAAGGAAAACATTAAACTAACAATGCGAAAGTGTATAAAACGATTTCTTTGGAAAATGCGAGAATCAATACTCTGCATTCTTCTGAATTTCTCTCCTAGTCTCTGGGTCAAAAATCAAAAACGAAAATTTCAAATGCATAATAAAAGAAAGACCACTTTGTGAAACTTGTGCATAAATTGGTCAAAGGCCAACTCCATTCAAAACCGTGTTGTCTCACAATAAAAAAACTCTCAACTTTCAAAGATTGTAGCAAATTTTATTCATGAACATCTTCAGAAATGTGAATATTCTCTGATATATCAAAAAAGAAATGTCATTACTCTATATGAGATCCTTTAGTTTCATTTCGAATATGTTAATTCCCAATTCGATTGTGTTTACCATTTTGAAGTTGCCTATTATCATTTTGAAATTGTTTGATACCAATTTGAATGTGTTTTGTCTCAATTTGAAGTTGCAAGAGTATAGTATGGAGTCGTCATTTTGGAGGCCACTCTGTTTTTATTTCGGTTTGAAAAAACAAAAAAAACTGGGATGAAAGTTAAGAATGGTCTAATTGACATCAAATTATGACATGAATTTTATCAAGAACTTATCAAATGACCTAATAATGATACTTTAAGAGATGAAAAAGGTCATCTGTAACTACCTATTCATTTGGTCTGAAAAAATCTCAAAATGAGATTTTCCCAAATAGAGACACTGGATTTTTCTCAAATGCGATCGAGAGTTGAGAGACCTCTTAGCCCAGTGGCTGAAAGGTCTAGATATTTCTCGATCGATTTCTTGGATATATCCTAACACTAGCTCAAACCCGCGGCTCCGCTCGCGTTATATTTCAATTTGAAACGGTACTGAAAGGTCCCCATTCATAACCTTGTATCGAAGGAGAGGCAGGCACGTGACTACATGACAAAGCTATCTCGCATAGATTCAATAATTTCTTGATTAAATCCGTATGCGTTCAACCTGTAGTAAATTTTGAAGTATCCATAAGAAAACTATAGTGTAAAAATCATTTTTCATCAGGAATAAATGACAGTATAGTGTTTCACATGGGCACAGCAGTTATGCGGAGCTCCTTGAAAACAAAGTTTCTCCAGCTGCTCCACGCCAAAATTTGAAAAAAAGCGATTTATTCATTCTTGACAAAATTGCGTTCTGCATTCGAGGTCACGGCTTTGGCGCATACTCCCAGCAAGCACAAAAACATCTCTGAGATGTTAATAGTAAGAGATTTCGATACATTGGACAACCACTGCGATGTTCTGTTTACACATGAATAGAATTTTATTTATCTTCAAAGGTCCGCCGCAGGCTACTATTATCAGGATATACCTCGGATGTCACAAAGAGAACCTCTGGGATGTCAGAAAAAGAACTTCCCTAGGATGGCAGAAAAATAACTTCCCTAGGATGTCACCAAAAGAACTTCTTAGAAGTTTGTTTCATAGAGTTTTCATGCACACAATAGAAATTTCATAAGGAATTCGCTCACATTGAATCTCTGTTAATAAATATGAACTTATTTTCAAATTTTATAGATGGAGAAAATATCTAAAACAGGAAATTCCTCGCTTTGACACGGAATTTCAATAATGAAATGGATAATCACTATCATCAAATTTACGATTATAGCAAAATCTTCAAACAGAAAGGACCAAACGATAAATCAGATGATAGCATTAAAATAATCAATTTCAGCCTTATTATTTCCCATTAATCTCTTAGTGCACTTCCCTTAAACCTAATATAATGAGATTGTTAGGAGTAACGTAATATGAATCACCACATCTAGCAGCGCCCGAATAGAAGTTTTGTGATGGCTAGCCAATACTTCTCATTAGGAAAAGAATTGCCACAGATGGCACAGTTCAGAACTAATAGAGATCCAACCAAAAACATTTTCATGTAAAACATTGCCAAGACGAGGCCGTATTTTTTACATTGTCAAAAAGTTATCATATCTCATGTAGAGCCAAGCTGCTAACTCTATACTCTTCATCTTCACAAGTCCTTATTTCACAAACTCTATGCCTTAATAAAAATAAGTGACTTGGCCGTTTCTTTTTCGCCACGTGAGCGTATGTTGAAAAATTGATTTGCTGTTCATAATTTTTCTGTTATACAATAGTTCTTATGGTTACGAAACGGCCAAGTCACTTCTTTTTACCAAGGCATAGAGTTTGTGAAATAAGGACTTGTGAAGATGAAGAGTGAAGAGTCATAACGCCCTCCCCTGTTTTCATGGAAACGCAAAAATATCAACGGTATAGTAATATAGCTCCTGACTTCATGTTAGTGCTTTTCCCGAAATTCCTTTAATAATTGATTAGTTTCTGTCAAAATTTTCACTTATTTCTCAAACAATCTCCTGTTTCATCCTTAGTCATTGTTTTTCGCGTCGCATGGTTCCAATAATATACTCCCCGTCAATAAATTCCGGACAGGCAAAATTTTTGTTTATTTTTTCGTGGTTTTCCGATTTTGTTGAAATTTTCACCAGGTATAGTATTGCGTCTTGTTATATTAACCTGAAATTAACTTTGCGTAAATACCTGTAGTTCATCCGTTATACAAGGTGAAACAAAACCGTGTTTTATACCCTTCATTTCCAAACATCCTGTGGTGAATTTGAGGCGGGAAATTTGATATCATTCAGTTTTAATTTGAAGTGTGACCCTTTCTTAACAAAATGTTTTTTGATTAACGTCAGTATCTGCTTTAAAAAAAAGATACACATTTTCAAAGAAAGTGTTGCATTTTTTCAATTTCTTTAACAATTGAAATCATTACAATACCTTTATGACTAGTAAACATAAACAAACATCTGAAAATTAACAGCATGTATTTTCACCACGTTTTCTCATCACTTCTACCATACGACGTGGCATACTTTCAATGCATGTACGAATTGCTTCTGGGGAAAGCAACAATTTTAGTTAATGCAGAACAATGATAGGTCTCACGTTGCACGGGTTGTAACAGAATACTTTTAAGAGGCGAATATTCAACGATTCGTGTGGCCAGCCAGAAAGCCTGATTTAAATCCAATTGAACATGTATGGGATATGCTAGGTAGACATGTTTGAAATCGGCAGCTCAACACCTTGCCCGATTTATGAACAGCCCTTCTTGAAGAACAGGAAGATATTTCCCCAGAAGCAATTCGGAAATGCATTGAAAGTATGCCACGTCGTATGGTAAAAGTGATGAGAAAGCCAGGTGGAAATACATGCTATTAATTTTCAGATGTTTGTTCGTGTTTACTAGTCGATAAGGTTTTGTAATGTTTCAAATTGTTATAAAAATTGAAAAAATGCAACAATTTCCTTGAAAATGTGTATCTTTTTTTTCAAAGCAGATATTGACGTAAATCAAAAAACATTTTGTTAAGAAAGGGTCACATTTCAAATTTAAACTGAATGATATCAAATTTTCCGCCTCAAATTCACCACAGGGTGTTTAGAAATGAAGGGTATAAAACAAGGTTTTGTTTCACCCTGTATATAGTTTCAGGATAATATAACAAGACCCAATAATATACCTGGTGAAAATTTCAACAAAATCGGAGAACCACGAAAAAAGATACAGGGTGTTGAATTTGACAAAAATTTTGTTTGTCCGGAATTTATTGACGGGGAGTGTATTTATAATTTTTTCGAACGGTCTTCTCACATGCTCACCATTGAAAAACTTTAAATCTTCATCATTGAACTAATTTTTGTAAAACTTCGCAAGCGAATAGCTACAATTCATATAATAAAACATTCTTGGAACATCCTCAGCTTTTGCCATCCGCTCGTGAATCGCCAAATCCTGCCTCATTTCCGGATTTATTTATGGCCTCCCTGAATCCAACTTCTACAGGCGAAAACCAGAAAGGATTGGCTCGAACGCAGGTTACGAATGTCGATACACAACTCTGGTTATTTTCACATTTTCACGATCGATGTTCACTGCTTGTGTTGAACACCTTGATTTTCATTACCGGAATATTTTGCTACTGGGGAGATTATACACTTTGAACCGGCACATGCAGGTGGTTCACAATGAAAACCCGTATTTTCGAGGCTTATAACTATTCATAATTTTTTCTGAGATATGAGAAATGCATTATCTTACAAGAAATTGATCGGAAATGTCAAAATTTGCGACAGCTGCTTTAACCATATTTCTAACTTATTTTCTGTTTTGTACTCCCCTGCGAGCATAAGGTTATGCTCTACATTTATTCACAATCGTATTCATTATTCACACATTTTTAGTGTACAGGGTGATTCATTTATCTTGGTAACCCCAATTTTCTCGAAAACGCCCGAATATTTTTTCATTCTGTGAATGGCGTTTTGAACAAGTCAATGTCGACTTGAGATGCGCATAAAAATCTGCGGAATAAATAAAGACGCCAGGCGTCGCGGCGCTATCAAAAATTTTTTCTCCAGGGACATACCATTTTTATCATGTCATTCGAAAGATAATTTTATTTTGAACTTTTTTTTCGAATATAATTTTTGTCCATTTCTTACCGTCAGCGATCTGCAGCGTGTTTTATGTTGATTCTATTCCATTTATTTTTTTGCTGTATTGTGGTAGTATGGCTTGATTTGAAGACATAAATATGATTTTATGCCTTGAATTCAAGGAGTCAAGTTTTCTAAACAATCTGCCTCTTTAAATAAGATCAAATATGTGGATACAGCAAGATAGGGCTCCATGTCACAACGCTGCCATTGTGATATTGAGATTAAGAATTCGAAAATGAATGGAACCTTATATTTTCTCCAAAGTGACTTATAATGAAATAGGGAGATGATTTAACTTCTGTATTGATCATAATGGCTAGATGACCTAAATTTGATTATGTTCCGTAAAATGACGGAGGCTGTGTAACTATTTTTCTATTATTTTATTCATTAAATATTATATCTTATAATAATAAACATTTTTTTTTAATAACAAACGAAAAATTTCGAATCATATGTTCTATATACCGGCCATTATGATCCATACATAAGTTATTTAATCACTTTGGTCAAAATATAAGGGTCCACTTGGGCACATGCGTTTCTCATCTTCAATTTCAAATAGTCCAAGTTATTAGAATCAGTTTGGTATACCATATATTCAAGGGGACCCCTCAGAAAGTAATCCATGAGCGTTAGGTCTGGCGATATCTGATGGGTCCATTGGTTTCAATCCATTTTTTTCCGAATTCTTGATCTAAATATCTCTTGAGAATGGCAGCGTGGTGGCATGAAGCCCCATCTTGCTGTAGCCACATATTTCATCTTATTTGAAGGAGCACATTGACCAGAAAACTAGCCTTCTTGAATTCAAATCACAAAATCACATCTATGTCTCTAAATAAAGGCATACGACCACAATACAGAAAAAAATAAATGGAATAGAATCAATATAAAACACGCTGCAGATCGCTAACGGTTAGAAATCGATAAAAATTGTATTCGAAAAAAAAATTCGGAATGAAATTATCTTCCGAATGACATGATAAAAATGGTATGTCCCTGGAGAAAAAATTTTTGATAGCGCCGCGACGCCTGGCGTCTTTATTTATTCCGCAGATTTTTATGCGCATCTCAAGTCGACATTGACGTGTTCAAAACGCCATTCACAGAATGAAAAAATATTTGGACGTTTTCGAGAAAATTGGGGTTACCAAGATAAATGAATCACCCTGTACAGTAGAATCCGTTTATTATGACGCCGGTTATACTGACCAATCGCTTATAATGACGCAAATGCAGTGTTAAGTTTGGTTTCATTCAAAACTCCTTACAATAGGGTCCGGATATAATGACTCCGCTTATAATGACATGTCGCTTACAATGACATGATTTCAGCTACAACAACATGATTTTTCGAAAATTTTTCGGGTTATAGTGACCGCTCGATCGTTTTCTGAAGCAACCCTACCCTTTTCAATGCGATGAGGTTTGATACGATACGAGACATACGCGTGACGACATGCTTTTTAGTATAAGACAGATCCTTGAAGAGATTATTGGTGTTTTGTGGACAAAATGACATCCATTGAAGCCATTTCTAAGTTGTACAATGGTGTAAGAAGCTATTATTTCAAGTCGAAAAAAACAAACGCAAACTAAAATTTCAGATTATTTTTCTAAAAAATGAAAAGTTCTTTATATTTAGTTTTTTTTGTAAGAGATGCTATTTTTCATTTTTCCAATAAAGCAAAATTGAATTTCTCGTTCTTTTCTTAAACTGAACCCAAGAAAAATACCATCAATTTGGCTGTGACTTCCGGTTATTATGACGTATTTTTCATTTCCTCTCGATGTCATTATAAGCGGATTCTACTGTAGTTTGAAAGGGGTTGCAGTCCACTGTGCACCATAGGGTCTTTTGTGTTTCTGACGAAGCTGTTCTCACCACACCCTTCACAGCTTGCCTTCCATTTCCAGAGATCTAATGAAATACAATATCTAGTCCTGGATAGGTACGGCAGGGCTTATTCCTCATTCCTATAAGTTTCTTGACCAAGGTAATGTTTCCTTTGGCTTACAATGGTTAAGCATTTCGTGAACAGGTAAATTGAGGTTTATTCCTCCTCCCAACAGCATTGTACGGAATATTTCCCACTGCTTACGTTCCCGATCATTTCGACACTAAGCATCACACCCCAATTTATTTTATTTTCACATACACGTGGAACTATTTCGAGTGACTAAGGTCTAATTGGACAGAATTACTAATGAAATTGGCTAGAAATTTTTCGTGAAGTTTAATCAAACTGATCATCAACAAACCTTAGTTAGATCGTGAGAAAATACACGTCGGAGAAGCGTTTAATCATGGCGGGTGTACCCCAGGGAAGCATTTTTGGTCCTCTTTTGTTTGTCATGTACATAAATGATTTGGCTGATCTCTTGTACCATGATGTTCAGAAGATGAAACTGTATGCTGATGACTCCAATTTCACTGTCAGAGGTAGTGTGGTTGCAACTTCGGCACAGAACTATTTCAAGGGAATGCTGGTGTGGTGTTAATCATATAGTGCTGAATATGGAAAAAACTGAGGTTGTGCTCTTTCAGACGGACCAGTCAAAGCAGATGATATTTAATAATCTTACTGTAGAGAATTATCAAATATCCCCGAGCATGTCTACTAAATTTCTTGGGCTCCATTTAGGTAACAAGAAATGAAAAACCCATATCACATCGCTGAGTAAACGACTTCATTCTATCATCTGGTGTGTGAGTAGCCTAGTGGGTAGGGCTTTGGACTCCGACCCGGCAAGTCGGGGTTCAAGTCTCCGCCAGGGAAGAAATTTTCTGGTATGGAGAACTCGCCGAACCATTCACTGTTGGGTAAATTAACAGTGCTGTGCCTAAGGTGGCGTCGGGACACAGTAACAAAGCCTACACAGGACACAACCATCATTCTAACTCGCACAAGCTTGAAGAAGCTTATGAGGGGTTTCACAGAAACCCAGATTGCACGCAAATAGATACATATGTACATACATATATACACTAAATGTCCTAATGTATAAAGTTGTAAAAGAGATATTGAAACTGATTCATAATGCTAATTTCAGATCACTTATGGCTTTTGGAATCATTTTCTGGGGGGCAAGCTATCACTCCAATAAAATCTTCATTGATCAAAAATGGGCAATAAGAACAATTTTCCGCATCTGCCGTAGCATTTTTAAACACAACGACCTGATGACGGTGCCTGGATTATATATCTATAAATGTATAATATTTGTCCGCCAACATACAGACTATTTGCCAACATACGAAAATCACAACAATACCAGACAAACACACAGCTATTTTTTACCTAAATGTCGTTTGTCTCTAACGCAACATCAGGTCGAATTTATGTCTCTGATATCCAAAGACAGAATTTTCAAGAAAAAGCTCCACAAGTTAATTGTTGACTGAGAACCTTATATCGTAGCTGAGTTTATGGCCCATTGTCCATCAATGTAAATTTTGGAATTTATTATATCTTGTTAACATTTCTCTTGCACTAAGCAATTATTGTGAAATAAACCAGTATTATTATTATTTATAATTATCCATGGCTCCTTATTCCACTAACTCTATGTCTTGGTCAAAACAAGTGACTTGGCCTTGTCGTAACTTTAAGAATTATTGTATAACAGAAAAGTTATGAATAACGAATGAACTTCTTTTTAAGCTCACGTGATGAAAGAGAAACGGCCAGGTCACTTATTTTGACAAAGGCATAGAGTTTGTGAAATAAGTACTTGTGGATATTAAGAATGTAGAGTTAGCAGCTTGGCTCTACATGAGAAACGAGCACACGAAAACTATTGGTGTTATATCTGTAAATGAAATTCTGGAATAAGAATGATCCCCTTCCTGCTACCCAAGATTTTTTCCTCATATGTATATACTCATTATAACTACCTAAATTTTTTTTCCCTTAAATTAGGTTTCTCGAGGATTCCAGTATTCGAAGGCAACCGTCAGAATATAGTCACCATGTTGTACATTAAGGACTTGGCGTTTGTTGATCCAGACGATAATACTCCATTGAAAACTCTGTGCCAATTTTATCAGAACCCTTGCAATTTTGTATTTGAAGATGTGAGGTTGGATGTCATGTTTAAAATATTCAAAGAAGGTATTTGAGCTATTAACAATAGTTTTGACATTCTAAAGTGTAATATTGTTATTTCTTCAGGAAATAAAGGTCATATGGCTTTCGTACATAGAGTTAATAATGAAGGAGAAGGCGATCCATTTTACGAAACCATTGGGCTGATAACATTGGAAGATGTTATAGAGGAGCTCATTCAGGCAGAAATTATGGATGAAACTGATGTGTTCAGTAAGTACCTTCAAGATTGAATTCCTTGAAAAGATGAGATTGTAGAAGAATTGCAACTGTTTTCATGCAATTAAAGATCAATCACATGATTAATAATTTTTTCCTTTTCATCAGCTGATAATCGATCAAAAAGAAAACGTATAGCAGATCGAACAAGACAAGATTTCAGTATATTTGCTGATCGCAAGACTGACTCATACAAAATAAGAATAAGTCCTCAGTTAACTTTAGCAGCCTATCAGTTCTTGAGTACAAGTAAGTTTAAATTAGTTCAAATAGTGTTAGTTACAGTCATTTATTGCCCAATAAGCAAATGCCCATCAACTTAAGATCCTTCAGCGTTACTTCCAAGAATTTCTCAATTTTATTGTATATTTATTTCTATTTTCATTTGACTACATCTTTTGTTCTGAATAGGTGTGGAATCTTTTCATCCTAATGTTTTATCTGAAACGATATTAAAGAGATTATTGAAGCAAGACATTGTTTGCTTGATAAAGAAGAATAAAAATTGGAGAGCAGATCCTGGTTGTATCATTTACCAACAGGGGAAATCAGCTGATTTCTTTGTGTTAGTCCTCGAGGGTCGAGTAGAAGTAACTGTTGGTAAAGAAAATCTTACTTTTGAAGGTGGCCCTTTCACATACTTTGGAACCCAGGCTCTTATTCAAACTATTGGTGTTGGTGAGTTTCTTGGTTTAGCTTTGTTTGTATAATTTTACTTGCATAATGGTTATAGATATCTTAGAGATAATTAAAATAAATCAGTTCTGTTTCTACATAGCAGCTTGATCATTCAAATTTGGGATTCTCAAATCAACAAGGAACAACAAACTTGAAAATAACCTTATCTTCATTCTTGAAACTCATAAAGATATATTTCTTTCAGCTGAATCACCATCTATCCCAACTTCAACGTTAGGTAGTCTGGAATCCTTAAATATTGATAGTTTATTAAAACATTCTTTCCAACCGGACTATACAGTACGCGCCTGTACTGAAGTTTTGTACCTGTTGATCAAACGTAGCTTGTATCTCGCTGCGAAAAGAGCAACACTCATGGAAAAATCACAGAAGGACAATCAAACAACTGTTGAACAATTCGACGAAGAAGTTGATAAGGTATGTGTTTGAAAAGAGGCATTTTAATTAATTACTTATATTCTCTTTTCCAATATAAGTTCAGTGCTCCTATGAGTTTGAAGTCTGAAGAAATTCAGCAAATAGAAATATTCTCACAAACATTCCATGAGTTCAAAATAATAACAGTTTATCATTTTTATTATGTTATGATACTTACTTATAACAGTAATAAAAGGAAACAAACATTTGACTCTACGATGCACAGTTTAAAACTGTAATGTATAGTCATACATAGCCACCTTTAAAGTCTGGTTCACAGTTTGGCAACGCCGCATCTAAACCATAGGTATACTTGGTGTCAATTCTCAGGATCACTTGTTTGATGAACATATAGGTTTGTAACACCATGATCGTAGATTTCTGGAAATTGCAATTCTCTGTAAAAGACTGCAGAAGACTAAGAATCTTTTGGGCTGTGGATTATTAGGAATTATTTCACCTAACGTTTCGCCTACATCTGGAGCAAGCATCTTCAGAGTATTCTTGGTCTGAGATTGTACCTTGAACGTTGAATTTCTGACACTGACGTGTTGGGATTTTTCGCGCTCGCTGTTAATTTGTCCATCGCTTCCGTTTGATCTTTGTTTTTTCTAAGACCGGCAACCATGCGGTATTAAACAAAGGGGTTTCTTCTTTTCTGCTCACGTTGTTTTTATGTTTATAAATTTCAATGGCTTTCATGTCCAGCCTAGGAAAGTAACTTCTGATATTCGAAATAACCTTAGCCTTTGAGAAAACTATTGTGTCCATCTGTTAGAGCATGTGTTGCTAGTGCGGATTTTTCTGTCTGATTGACTCAAGCATGGTTTGTGCTCCATAATTCTCATATTGGAGGTGAATTCTGATGTATTATCATCATGAATGGAAAGGTTTGGTCTTATTGGCCTCTGGTTTTCTTTGGCATTATATCTATTGGCGATGAATGCATGGCGTAGATCTTCAAGTTCATCCTACAAAAATTATTCCTGCTGTCTATAAGTTTTTTGAAAATTCCTCATTCATGTTGTGGGTGATTATTCGAGTGTCAGTGTGGATTGGTTTTCTATAAACCCTGTGTCTTAGCTTCCCATTAAGCATTCTAGATACTGAGACGTCTAGCTGCCTACTGTTAAGATGGGTTGAGAAAGCTTCTAATTGCTGTTTCAATGGCAGTTTATTAGAATTTTTTCATGAAGAAATATGCAATGACTGTACTTACAGGGTTTTCTTAGGGACACCATTTATTTGCTCATAAAACTCGCCTTTCCACTGAAAAGAGCTAGATGTTAGGCAAAGTTCAAAGATCTGTGTTATGTCATTTGGGAATATCTCAGATACGTAATTGAGCAATTCCCTGAAGGTAACTAAGGTGAACAGAGACACAGATGAGAGTGTCGTTTGGTTGCAACTGGATGTTCCACAACACAAACTGAATAGTCTTTGACGAAAGTTTTCGTATTTCCCACATAAGGTCTCAACTTAGTTGTTAAAACTTTGGTGGGTCAATGGAAGGTCCTTCTCTATTTCCAACATGAACAGAATGCATGGGTGATATTTATAAAAAGTTTCGATGACAAATTTCAGTTGATCGGCAGGAACTAAATTGAAAACATCAAAAACAAATCTATGCAACTAAAGGTGCCGCAGGCAGTTCCTCATGCCTAAGCCAGTCATTCATCACAAAATTCTTCGTTAAAGCTGAAATTATAATTCTCAATTTCAATTAGCATATAATATCCTCAGAATATATTATATGCCTCTTTCAAAAGCCCTGATGATGGCAATAAAATTGTCGTTAATGTTCCCACCTAAATGATTAGTTTTTGTCATCTTCAGACTTGAAACCCATTAAAAACTTCAATATTGTAAAGAAAGGGTCATCATTATAATTATTATCTACATTACACCTTCTTGAAATGTTGATGTAATACTTTTGGCGAAAATATTGGAAAATCAACTGGAAATCTTCTATTGTTCAACCCAACTTTTTTCTCTTGATTTGAATATCATTTTGTTCGTTTTTTCTTTTTAGATTTTTGATTAAATGTTTGGTAAGAAGCTATATCATATTGTGCATTCCAATGCAACTTGACATGGAGGTAAATAGAATAATTATAGTGCATAATATATTATGAAATGTTTGCCAGACCTGCTTGAAAAACCCAAAAAATATATTACTAGCATGCATTTTCAATCATGAACTTTCCTCACAACTTCATTTAAAACAAAAAGAAAAATTCCAAGATAGCTCCAATTAAAAATAATAAAGGTTTTTTTCAAATGAAAACTGTATTCAAATAAGTCAAATCTGAGGTGTATAAACACTACTAGTGAGCAAAAAAGATATTTTGTGCATAATCAGTTCGATTACAACAATTATTGTGGGTAGAATCACTTAACGGTCCTATTCTCGTTGGTTAACACTCTTCACCAAATATCATTCAAATTTTTTAACTATTGTTGTAAGTTCTAAATATGTTTTAAGAAAGTCTACATTATATCTATTCTCAAATCTAATAGCCTCCCCATATAAAGATTATAGTCATAATTCTTCATCTTTTATGTATGATGAATATAAATTATAGGTAATTTTCCTTAAGAATAGTTGAATATTTTGTAATTTTTTATAACAGTTCACAAGTGCCTTTGAGATCATAGATGCCAAATATAATTCCCATCCTCCATTTCCTTTCCAGTTCATTATAACGCTGTCAGATAAGCTGATAACTGACAGTACTTCATCGGTTTCAATAGTTGAAGAACATATATATCAAGACAAGAATCATGGTCCGTAAAGTGAGAACTCTAGGTAATACTCAATTTTAATTCGAAATACTGTCTCCCCTATTTGGTAAAAGGCAGATAACTGAAGAATTCTATTCAATATGTAATTAAGAAGTTGTTACCTCTTCATCTTTAAGGACACAAATATCACTTTACAACTAATATCGCACAGTATACTCCTCTACATTTTACATTTTCAAAAAGAATAATGTAATCACCTCAATGGTTATCACAGAGCAAAATAGAGAACTTTCAACTTTCGCATCTCAGAATATATAAAAGAAAACTCTTGATTGATTGGGTTGAATGTTCTTTTTTGATTTTCCCATCTCAGGATAGATTAATCGATCCCGAGCATAATTCAATTATACAGGGTGTCTGGTTTCGAAAGATTCAACCTTCGAGGGGAGATTAGACAAGTTATTTGCAACAAAAAAATCGTATTTAGTACACATGTTTGCGATTTTCTTCAATTCAACATTTCTTAATTTCAAGAAATATCGAGTTTTTCAATAAAATCAATTATATTTCAGTTATTCTCGTAGCCTCATCGAATTTAACTAAATATCTGAAAACAGATAATAATTTCCATGTGCCAATAAATGCTCATTGCGGTCATGTTGAGGAAATGAATACCACAATTGTGAAGTGAACAAAATCAGTGATGTCTTTCCAAAGGATTTATCAATGAATAATCACTCATTATGGACATGTTTTTTTTTTAGTGAGAAATTTCTCATTGGGTGTTCTTCCGAATGCCATATTCTTTTTTGTCTTAGCTGTTTGTTCTCTGCCGTAACATCATGGCCAACAAGAAAGCAACGAAAAAGTCGAAAATTTCTTTACCTTATTGTGCTCATCTTGAAGCTCCTGATTGTCATTTTTCATTGCAAATAATTTGTGAAATCTTCCCTAGAAGTTTGATCCTTTTAAAAGCAACCTGTGTGTGTCATAAGCCATAGTAATACAAAAATCAAAATCATTTCAGCTTTTACATTCGCTTGAAGAAGATGGCAGTACAGGAGTTGCAACTCCTAGAAAGACTTCAAAAAACGTCATCCAGGCCCAGGGAGAAGCGGAGAATGGAAATGTTGCAATCTCGAGGAATGCCTCGATATTCAGTAATACAAGTCCGCAGAAAGACGCTAATGGACGACTAAGCAATGTAGACCTACACACTGAATTGCAAGGAAGAGAAGAAGAAATGTCGCTTCTGTCAAACAAGTCATAACACATATGTTTTGACCTTGCTCCATCAAGGTCAAGTATTACCCATTCTGCATTTTTTTGTATATGAGGTTTCTGTAAGAAAAGTGATGTATGGGGATCGAACACTGTTAGAGCTTTTTTTCAATATTGACCGAATATTCTTAAGTATAATATTTTTCCTTCATTTGAGGCAGTGTTCTTGATGTTTGTTCTTGACAAAAAAATTCTTGCAGATCACAGATTCGAAAGATTGTTAAATCATTTGATTAAATGTGAATCTTCAAGAATATATTTTTTTAATGTTCAGATCAACAAATATCCAATATGAATTGTTTTTATTCATTGATAGAAAACAGATATAATGTGCTGGAACAATGTTTTGATACAAAATGCAGAAATTGATTTGATGGGTGCTAATGCTACTATACTTAATATAGTGTAGAATGTAGATTTAAGTATAAATGTAAATTTTCGAAATTGTTGAATTTTAGATCGATTATAGATGTTCGATTTATGCAGTACAAAGTTAATATTGTTGAATATATTTACTGAGATAATATCATATGTCTGCAATAATGAAACTTCATATCAGTTCATCTAATGATTTTAAAATCCATATATCAGCCCAAAAATTGATGAATGTTATCATTTGTGCTTTAATTGTGAAAATGAATTACTTATTCCTGAAATGGGGATCAGTATTCCCTTAAATATTATTACCACTATTTTTCATTGGGTGATATCCATGCTCTTTTATGATGAAATTGATAATAGAATTATTGCTGACAATATGTAGATCTTAAGTCGAGCCAAAACTTTCCTGCACTTATTGAGATCACTATTGAGTTTCTTCCAGAACCCAGTATATCCATCCAGTTAATGAGGAGACCATTTTAGAGATTATATTTCTATTTTCAATATCAAATTGTTCCATTCCTTCAGTCAATAATATCCAACACAGTTATTTATCTCATTCATTTAACTTTATACTATTCATATTTTTATTACCATCACAATTACCTTTATGTTATATTTGTTCAAATCTGATAAAAGTGATATATGAAACAATACTGAAACATTGCAAATAATGAATGAAACTATGGTCGTCGATATTCCAATTATGAATTTTCAGTAATAGGTTGGTAGCTCTAGCGAATTCCATTATTTTCATATCATTACAATACTCCGATCATTTTTCGCCTTTTGTATAGCTAGAAATGCTGCACGTATAATTTTGAATGTAGTCGAGTCATTAATTCAACAGGATGGGAATATCCCATGATATAATTGACCCAATCAACTTTTTAGCTAAAAGGATTTTCAACCACTTATTATAATTTTCATTCTTTATAATGAGATAACAAATTATATTTTCATTAAATGAAAGCTTCGTTTTGTCTGTGAATCAGCATGCTTTAATGAAATGCTTCAATCTCTCTTCATATTCACTTAAAACATACTTTTTTTTATTTAGTTTTAAGCTATTCCAAGCTTTGTGTTGTACTTAAATGCTAACCATATTTGCTCATTTTATTTTGCTGTTATAATTTTTTTTTATTTTAAATTTGTTATCTGGAGTTTTTCATATTTTTCTTGTTATAGATTCAAATTATACACAAAATAAAAGTAGTTTTCAAAGCTGAAAGGTTGTTTTTTTGCGGCGCCTATGTTCTGACATAGATTCCGGTTCCGTTTTCTTCCTTGTAGCACTATCACATAAACAAAGGCTGTCCAACACAAGGCCCGCCACCTAATTTTTTTAGGTGGCCTGCAGAGGGGCCCTAGAATTCGCCAAAGCAAAAGAACTTTTAACTGATGAATTGTGTCTTTATATCGCATCAAACGATTGCAAGACGAGTAGACCATATTGATCAATATAGGTATATCTAATAGTCTAAGATCCCAGGGCCGCCAGACCTTACTTATTTTTGAAGTAACGAATTTTATAGCATAGACAGTCTTATATGTGTTAAATAGTGTGTGCATACTCGCTAGCTTGGATATGCGGCCCGTTCGCAGGTAGCAGGTAGAAAAAGTGGACAAAAACATACCGAACTTTCCTTAAATTCGAAGAACTGATTTTTATATATGTCACGCAGAATATTATGAAAATTAAATATTTGATATTGGCAGACAGTTTCCGTAGGCCGTAATTCCTCCCAGACGCTTCAAATTCCAATAAAAAATGACAGGTTAGAAACATTGTGTCATTTTGACAACTTTCGAAATCAAACCACAAAATTTCTAGCTCCTCCAAGGATGGAGGTTTGGTCGTTGGGCCAGCAACCCAACACCAAAAAAGTTCACAATGTTGCTGAATTTCTCATTCAACAAGCCTCGGAATAGGACTGGTAGTATTCAACGACGTGAGTCGTTATATTCAAAATTGAAGACTTTAAATGTAAAAAAAGTTCATTTTTTTGATGAAATCTAAAGCGTCTGGGAGAATATTCGGCCCACAGAAACGGTCTAGCAATATGAGATATTCCTTTATTTATAATATTTTGCGTTACATATATCAAAATTAGTGTTTCGAATTCAACAAAAGTGCTGAATCTGGCCATTTCGCAACAATGTTTCTATGTATATTCTGGGCTAAACAATATGCAATCTACAATACATATCATCAAGAAACAGCTTGATGCCGTATACCCAGTTCTCTTCATCAAGCCTTTCAATCCTTTTTATTTCTCCGTGTTACTACTTCATTTTCGATCTCCAATCCAACTCTTACGTGACAAACAACTCCAGCAAAAATGATCTCCTGGTGCTCAATAGTCCCTGTACATTTCAAGTAATCATTCTTTTTTTTCAGGAAAAATAGAAATTGCAATGATCAGGTTCTCAGTTTGACCACATTCATCGAATCAGGTTTCGATAATAAATCAAAAACAGGTTCAGCTTTCATAGATTTATCGTCTGCCTACGACACGGTATGGAAAGATGGTTTGATCTATAAACTTTATACACATCTCACATCTTAAATGTGGAAAGATGATTCGTTTATTAGAGAATATGCTGTCGGATAGAAGATTTCGTGTTTTTGTTGATGATAATAGTAGTAAATTCAAAATATTGAACAATGGTCTTCCACAAGGATCTGTTTTAGCACCCCTTCTATTCAATTTATATTTATGCGATATTCCTTGTACTTCATCTGAAAAATTCATTTACGCCGACGATATTGCACTCGCTTTCCGTCATTCTGATTTTAGAAGTATTGAGGAAAATTTAACTTCTGATCTGAAAATTTTGAAAAATTATCTTTTCGAATGGCGTTTGTGTCCAAATCCAAATAAAACCGAGGTTTCGTTATTTCATTTGAATAACCATCAAAAATTCAGAAAATTAAATGTCCTTTTCGGGAACTTTCCTTTGAAACATAATTTTACCCCCAAATACTTAGGTGTTAAATTAGATTCCTCTCTGAATTACAAAGCACATTTGGATGACTTACGAATGAAACTAAAAACGAGAAATAACATTATACAGAAACTTGCTGGTACGTCATGGGGTGCCGACCCGACTACACTTCGTACAGCAGCCGTTGCCCTGGTTTTTTCCACCGCTGAATATTGTTGCCCTGTTTGGCTCAATAGTGTTCATGTTCAGAAAATCGATGCACAGCTCAATTTTTCAATGAGAATAATTACTGGAACCATCCGATCTACACCTATCCAATGGCTACCAGTGCTATCGAATATAGTTCCTCCCCATATTCGAAGACAGTCTGCAACTTGGAATTCTTGGAATAAATTCAATTCATTTCCGGATTCTTTTCCGATACTTTCCTACGTTCCAGAAAATAGAATTCCAAGACTGAAATCTCGTAAACCTATTTGGTCGAATAACTTTCTGAATTCGAACTTCAGCTACAACGAAATCTGGAAATCCGAATGGGATGTATGTTCTTTATCTAATAAAGATCTAATATCTGATCCATCGAATAAAGTTCCTGGTTTTAACCTTCCCAGGAGAATATGGTCCCTTCTTAATCGAATAAGAACAGGTCATGGTCGTACCAACAGCATGCTTTTCAAGTGGAATTCGGTTGATAGTCCTAATTGTGAATGTGGTGAATCAGAGGAAACAGATGAACACCTAATTAATAATTGTTCGATTTATAAATTCCAAGATGGCATTAGAGCCATACACAATATATCAAACTCATTTTTGCAATGGGTTGAATATTTCAGATCAATTTGATGAAGTATAAATTGAATTCTCTTGCTGTTCTGGCTTTTTTTATTTTCAGGTTGGAGTTTGTGTTTGGAAATCCTTCCTCCGAAGAGCAGTCCCGCTGATCGTGATGTCCTTCTACAATATATAGAATATTCAGATACAACAATTTTATTTAATTTTTTTAACGGGGAGACAGGTTTTTTCGGCTGAGGTTTTTTTCCCCTGGCTCTATAGTATCGTATGATACTGGTGATGAAAGTATCGTATGATACTATAGTATCATACGAAGAATGTTGTGGTACCCCGTTCCTTTTTTTACCTCAGCTCAAAAGAATATATATATATATATATATATATATATATATATATATATATATTCTCATTTTTAGTTCATTCACTCACGTCGTTGAATACTACCACTCCTATTCCGAGGCTTGTTGAATGAGAAATTCAGCAACATTGTGAACTTATTTGGTGTTGGGTTGCTGGCCCAACGACCAAACCTCCATCCTTGGAGGAGCTAGAAATTTTGTGGTTTGATTTCGAAAGTTGTCAAAATGACACAATGTTTCTAACCTGTCATTTTTTTATTGGAATTTGAAGCGTCTGGGAGGAATTACGGCCTACGGAAACTGTCTGGCAATATGAAATATTTATTTTTCATAATATTCTGCGTGACATATATAAAAATCAGTTCTTCGAATTTAAGGAAAGTTCGGTATGTTTTTGTCCACTTTTTCTACCTGCTACCTGCGAACGGGCCGCCTAGCCAAGCTAGCGAGTATGCACACACTATTTAACACATATAAGACTGTCTATACTATAAAATTCGTTACTTCAAAAATAAGTAAGGTCTGGCGGCCCTGGGATCTTACTCTATAAAGAACTGTATAACTCAGTTGAGAAGTATGAGTATTTTTCGCTATTCTTAGTGGGAAGTACTGATCTATCGGATATCAGCCAGGTTGTCATTTTTGTCAGAATCATTCATAAGAGATGCTTGATTTTGAATCCTCCTTGGTTGTGATACATTGTATTGTTAACCAAGAGGCGCAATGTGGATAATTGTCAAATCAAATGGATGTCATGAAAGTAATTGTTGAAATAACTAACATTATGTGAGAGGGCAATCGTTCTTAGAAAATTTTGAGATTTTCGATCCTTTGAAGAATGAAGGAGCTTAGGTATTTGAAAAAGTTTCATATCAACTTCGGATAAAATGCAACGAAAATACTGCAGGAGTCGAAAATAGGTTTAGCGAATTTAAAAAAAACTGTGAGAAAAGTTTTTGCTCCGCCCTTTCAGAATTTAAGTAGAGAGTAGAGCACACCTCCAACTGGAATCGAAACTTGAGGCTTATAGTGGGTTTAAATCATTAAACTATAACCGATTTCAAGCGAATAACCAGTAATGACCGCGGTTATCCACGGTCCGGCCTGCGGTTATCTACGGTTATAGTCTTCAGGGATATTCCTTGTAAAATGATTATAACCTACAATGACCGAAGTCGCTTGAATGCAGTTGGTCCTAGTTGGTGATTACCAATGAGGACCAGGTTATTCGCTTGAAATCGGTTTATGTGTTTCCCATCAGGGAAGCACATATCTTAAAAAGCGGCGTTAAGTCGCAAATTTTTTTCATGAGACCTTCCACACCGGAATTTTTCAAAATGGGTTCTATAATTAACCCATTAACCCCCATGCACCGAAAGTTACTGTATGTCTTTCCAGTAACCGGGTGGGGTGCACCGGGTTCACACTTTTTCTATTTTGAACATTCCAGACAGCGGTTACAATCCTCCCCTTTTCCCTGATGTACCCATCGAATTTGCGGTTTGCGGGATGAAACATTTAAGCAGATTCAATATCTCCACCAATGGCATGTCTAATAAAACCGAGTGTACTACTGCAAGAAAATAGCTATTATTAGTCACAATATGTGTACAAAAACTAAATTTTGTAATTCAAAAGAATTTTGCTTCCGCTTTATTCTTTTTCTTAAAAACCTCCTATCTCGTAAACGAAGACCCATATTATGAAAAAAATTGAAAAGAAAAAATGATATTTTTTCATGAGAAATCTACAATTTATCGTTGATACACTTATTTGGGAACACCCGCCGCCCTGTCTACTTTAATTCAGGTAATATTCATTAAATGTTACTTTTTTTATTTCATATCTACAAAGGTGTTGCACACTCATTACTTCTTGAAAATACGAATATGTACCTACGTATAATTATTGTTATTTGTGTGAGCAATGCTGTTCACCTATTGTTAATTTTTCGAAATGGAACATAATCTGAATAATGTAAAATTGCGATCATTTTTTATATAATTATTTTTAAACTATGTCCTTTTTTGTATTGCCATGATGTTGTATTTTTGCTCTCATTGACTATTCCTATACATTACATAATAAATTATTATTATTATTATTATCAGTATTATTAATTGATATTTATGAATAAACCTGATAAAATTTCAATACCAAATATCTGAGTTATTTTGGATAATGAAAGGGAAGAGAAATCGTGAAAAATATCATATAGTTTGTCTAAGCAAAAACGCAAAATGTCAATCCTTTGACTATCAAAGAAGTTGAAACTGTATTTCGATTAAACGAATTATATTTCATTTACAAAGAGGATGTAAGAGTTGGGGAGTTTTTCACAATTTTAGTTGACATAGTCTGAATCTTTTTGGGCGAATTTCCCGGGCATTGGCATTCTGTCTTTGGTTCCAAATGGATGGAGCCTCAACACAATCGTCAAGGAGGATTTATAAGTATGTATGTATTCTGGGCTTAACAATATGATTGCAATGTACAGTACATATCATTAAGAAACAGCCTTATGCCGTATACCCAGGTCCCTTCACCAAGCCTCTCAAGTCTTTGCATTTCTCTGAACTGCCCCTCTATTTCATTTTCAATCTTCCAACTCTTCAGCAATAATGACCCCTGGGGCTTGATATTCCCTGTACATTTCAAGTTGTTATTCTCATACTTAGTCCATTTACTCGTTCATCGTTGTATACCACCACTGTTATTCCAAGGCTTGTTGAATGAGAAATTCAGCCACTTGGTCATTTTATTTGGTGTTGGGTTGCTGGCCCAACGCCCAAACCTCCATTCTTGGAGGAGCTAGAAATTTTGATGTTTAATTTCAAAAATTGTCAGAATGACCGGATTTATAAGTAATCAACTTAATTATTCGAAGACCGTTGGTGAGGCCGCCTCGATCTCCAGATCTTACCCCACTAGATTTGTGGGGTATTATTGAGTTTACACCTCAGATCAATAAATAAAGTCATTACCGAGAATATCGACGGGAATATTGACGATGCCCTGGCGGATATTGTCCTTCCAGTTTTTCCAAGATGTTGCAGTTCATTGTGAAGAAATCAGAAATCCCCAGAGAAGCCTCGTCTGTGTGCGCAGTGGAGAGAACAAAAACGACTCTCACCTTCTCGACGTTTTCTCGAGTTTTGAAAGTCCGTTGGAATTCTGGTCCCTTTTTAGCCATTTTTCCCGAATGTGTCCACCCACGAATCAAACGATTGCCGGCAAGGAACGACATCCGGAGCATGAATATTGACGAAAGGCACGTGGGGCACGAATGCAGGCCCTAGTAGACGACGAACGCAAGCTATTCGTTAGCTCGTTTGTCTAAAGCGGGGTGGCCAAGAGGTCGACCGCGAGTATACCGGTCGCCCGCGAAAGATATTTAGGTGGCCCCCGAGGCATGAATTAACTGAAAAAAAATATTTTCATTTATTTACTTAGTGAAAAATATGCTGTTCGAAATATCCACCCGAATACTTAATACAGACAGCATGAACATTATGTATTTCATTTTTAACGTTCAAATAATAATAATAATAATAATAAACTGCTTTATTTCAGATGATATTGTACAAGTACAAATTACAAATGAAACAGTGTCAAATATTTTAAATTATTTAGAAAATATCTTCCAGTTTGTAAGGCTCCATTTGCACCAAATATTCATGAATAGCTTTTTTGTATTTCTTGAGGTCATTTTCTTTTTGTATACTAGCTGGTAAGGAATTGAAAAATTTCAAACATCTGTATTCTACTTGTTTCTGGGTCTTCGTTAGATGTACCTTAGGATATGTATAGTTCCAGTTTCTTATGTTGTGATTTTGTTTTTGTGGATTGTAATGTTCAGAGAAGAGTTCTTTGTTTTTATGTAGGAATAAAAGACATTCTTGGGCATATATGGCATAGATGGTTAGCATTTTGTTTCTCTTGAAAATTCCACGGCATGAGTCCAATCTGTTGATGTTGAAGATTGTTCTGATAGCTTTCTTTTGAAGGATAAACAGTGATGATAGATTTCCTGATCCATAAAATAATATTCCAAACCCCAAAATTGATTCTACTGTAGAATAATATACCGTTCTCAAAGTGCTGGGATTTAGGTATCTAGACACGACTTTCAGGCCATAAATATGTGATGATACTTTTTTTGAGACATATTCAATGTGATGTTTCCAGGTCAGTTCATTATCTATGTGAATTCCAAGGAATTTCGTATGATCCACCAGTTTGTATGTTTCATTATTTTAGTTGATCTCATTTTGGTGTATGGTTGAATAGTGAAACAGCATTACATTGGTTTTGTTTTTGTTCAGTATTAGATTGTTGTTATTGAACCAAGAGTTGGAAAGTCTTATTACTTCTGCAGCTGTTGCCTTCAGTTCTGGCCACTGGGCTTTTTTGATGAGGATGGTTGTGTCATCAGCATAGTTTACGATTTCACCTTCGATGTTGTTTGGTTGTAATTCTTCTGCATAATCATTCAAATAAACAATGAACAGTATCGGTCCAGCTATTCCTCCTTGCGCAATGCCCATTGAGATTTTTTGGTTACTTGATCTAAATGTTTCTCCTTCAATTTGAATTTCAGTAATTTGAGACCTATCTTCGAAGTATGATGATACCCACTTCAGAACAGGTCCTCTTACTCCGATTCCCTTCAACTTTTCCAGAAGCTTATCACTCTGAACACAATCGTAGGCTTTGGATAAATCTAGAAAAAGTCCTAAGGTTAATTCACTATCTTCGTGTGTCTGACGGAACATTGGCTTACTGAGGGTTGTCTGAAGTATCTGAAAATTAATAATTATAATGCAGTGGCAATATATTGTAGAAGAGAACGAACTCACGGTGGAGCTGTGATACTTACCAGAAGTACTTTAAAGGTGGAGGAAATTTTCGACGTCAGGGTGATGTCGGTGGAGATGAGCTTTGAAGTGGTAGCAGTGAGGATACCTGAAAGCAGGCAAATTATTGTTTGTGTTTATCGCCCTCCATCTGGGGATTATAACATATTCATTGAAAGGTTGGAGGATACACTACAGAAGGTGTCCATATTCGAGAGGGATGGTCTGATACTGGCGGGTAACTTCAATGTGAACTTCCGCGAGAGGTCCCCTAGATTGGATCAATTGATTAACTTGCTCAGCTCGTTCGGGTTGCAGTTGACTACCACTGAGCCTTCACGAATAACTGCGCAGACATCTACCTGCATTGATCAGATATTTGTGGAGTCTGATCTGAACATTTCAAGGGCTCTTTCAGTTGAGCATCATATTTCGGACCATAAGGGCCAAGTTTTACTTTTCAAAAAACGCAACACGAGAACAGTACAGAAATTTTGTACACGACGACTTCTTACAACGAAAACAATAAATTCATTGAGGGACAGAATCAGAAATTATGATTGGAAGAATAACCTTAAGGGTGATAGTGCTCAGAAAGTGGCAACGGCGATGCATTTTGCTTTCTTCAGAATGTTTGATGAATGTTGTCCTTCAAGGAGGGTTTTGGTTAAGTCATCTGATGATCGCGCTCATCTTTCCCCTGCATTGAAAACCTTAAAATCCCAGCTGGATACTCTTGCAACGGTATATTAAGTAACCAAAAACGACAACATCTATAAAAGTTACAAAATGAGGAAACAAGAGTATCATAGAAGATTAAATGAAGAAATCAGAGCACAAAGGGAGAGAAAAATAATAACTGCTACAAATAAACAGAGAACTATCTGGGAGTTTATTAATCAAGACGTGAGGAGTAAGAAGCGGAATGAGGGATGTGATCAATTGACATCGGAAGGTTTTACGAGCTACTTCTCGCAAATAGGAAAAACAGTAGTTGAATCCATACCATCGGCATCATTCAGTTATCAGCATTTTTTGCAGAATCAACAAATTAAAAATATGTCATCTATATTCTTGAGGCCAATAACAGAGAAAGAACTCCTCAGTATAATAAACTCACTTAAAACAAAAACGAGCTATGACATCTATGGTTTGAATACATACATAGTGAAGAAGATGAGTAAGGAGTTGGTGGTTCCACTGTTGGAGGTCCTGAACAGATGCATGTCGGAAGGCGTATTTCCGCGTGAGATGAAAATGGCGAAAGTTATCCCCATACATAAGGGGGCAAGTATTAGTGATCACAAAAACTATCGACCATTTGCAGTGTTGCCCATCTTCTCCAAGATCTTTGAAAAGTGCATTAAGGAGAGACTCCTGGATTATTTTGAAAAGAATAGTTTTCTTTCCAATCGACAACATGGTTTCCGTAGGAATCGTTCAGTAGGAACAGCAATAGCTGATGTTCTGGAAAAGATTACAGCGGCTATTGAAAATCGTGAATTATGCCAGCTCACAAGTTGTGATCTAACAAAGGCTTTTGATGTAGTTGACCATGGTATACTTCTTTCGAAGCTTAAGTACTATGGAGTCAGAGGAGTGGCCCTATCCCTACTGAAATCTTATCTTGAGGACAGATGCCAGAGGGTATGGTGGAATGGAGAGCTATCGGAGTCTGCCACAGTTAACTTGGGAGTACCTCAGGGGTCGGTGTTGGGGCCGATTCTGTATATTATCTATGCTAATGATTTGGGTCTTCTTGATGTCTTTCTTTACGCTGATGACTGCTCCTTTGTGTCGGTGGCTCGAGCAGAATCCAGTCTTCTGAATAAAACATCTAACTCAATCAATATTGCTAGTGAGTGGTTCCGAGCAAACAAACTCTGCTTGAATGAGGAGAAAACACAGAGTCTTACCTTCTCATTAACGCCGGGAGAAAGACCAAGTTCTCTGAAATTTCTTGGAGTACATTTGGACAATCGGTTGAATTGGAAGCATCATATTGATTCAATGCAGAAAACATTGAATAGTGCTACATTTGCGATAAGGCAGATAAGAAAACAGGTGACAAGTACTGCAGCTAGAACCTCCTATTTTGCCTTCTTCCACAGTGTGTTGAATTTTTCAATAATGTTTTGGGGGGGTTCGGTAGACTCCAAAAAGATTTTCCTGCAGCAGAAGAGAGCATTAAGAGCTATAGTGGGAATAAGAAATGACGAAAGCTGTAGAGAACATTTTAGAAAAGAGAGAATACTCACTGTTCCATCCTTGTTCATTCTAGCTTGTCTGACGTACGTACACGAAAATAAGGAAAAATTCAATAAAAACTCTACTTTTCACAGCTACAATACGAGGGGTGAAAATTGTCTCGTCTTACCATACAGAAGACTCACCACAACAAAAATATACCCTGATAGTCTTGGTCCGAAACTCTACAACAGATTGCCGAATAGAGTGAAAAATATTAATACGACAAAATTCAAACGGGTAATGAAAGAATACCTGCTTCGGTGCTGCTTTTACAGTGTGGATGAATTTTTCACTGTGGAATGTGATTGTTGAAGTGTATATACATTATGTGTTAGTGAACATTTATATTTGTGTTGTATATGTGCCTATTTCAGGTTTTATATCACTTTTTTTTTACCTTGACAGATTCCACAATTGTTTATTGTGAGAATGAATTCATCATCTTACTCTACTTAATTTCTTTTATGTACGTAGTATGATGAAGTAAATAAAAAAAATAAATAAATAAAAAAAAAAATTAATATTTTTTTGAGGAATTGATATACTGCAGTCTGAATGGATTTACCCTTGATATAACCGTGTTGATTCTTTGAGATGATGTTGTTTTCTAATATGAATTCCATGAATTGATCACAAAATATTATTTCAAATATTTTGGAGAATGTTGGTAAGATACTTATTGGTCGATAGCTGTCATAATCAGTTCTATCCCCTCGTTTGAAAATAGGTTTTACCACTGCTACTTTCAGAGCATCTGGGAAAAGTCCTTGTTTCAATGATTTGTTCACAATGTAAGTTAGAGGTTCAGCAATTTTATCGATTGTTTGTTTCAACAGAAAATTAGATATTCCATCCACGTCGCAGGTTCTTTTGTTCTTCATCTTTTTTACGATCTCAATAAGTTTATTTATATTGACTTGTTTCAAAAACATTGATTTATTCAATTCATTTACTTCATTACCAGTGTTGTTTATTTTCAGATGCTTAGTCAAATTCATTGCAGTATTTATGAAATGATTATTCATTTCATTGACAGTTTTTTGAGGGTTATCTTTGATATGGAATTCTCTTTGTGTTTCAGAGTTTTTTATGGATTTTACGACTGCCTAGAGAGCTTTATTTTTATTGTCTGATGAAGTTATTCTTTGGTTGAAAGATTTTGATTTTTGGGCTGCTAGTTCCCTGTCATATTGATTTTTCGTTTCTTTGTATGTGTTTTTAAAAGATGGATTATGTTGACTGAGAATTAACAAGAGGTCAAGCCTATCCTTTAGTTGAGTGACACTTGATATTTGCTTGGGGTTATTTCTATTTTTCTTGTTGATAGGTATTCTTTGTAGAGGAAAAGCTAAATTGCAGATTTCAAGGTACATGTTATAAAAAATTGAGAAAGATTCATTTGCATCAACAATATCATTATACAGTGTTGTCCAGTCTTCTTGTTCTAGTGCTGTCTTAAATATTTCAATATTCCTTTTTGTGAAGAGCTTTTTCCATGTGAATCCTCTTTTCATTCCCATTGTTTTATAGGTTATTTGTTGAGCTTTGTGGTCTGATATATGTGTATCCCATGTAAGAGTTTGATGAGGTTCGTTAATGTTAGTGTAAATTCCATCTATACAGGATGCGCTAGTTTGAGTTACTCTCGTGTTCTCAAATATTGTTCGTTTTATATTGTAGCAGTTGAAAAAATTCAGAAGAATACGAATACCTATCAATTTCGTACTAAAACCTTTTATTTTTCCCTTGTGAACTCTACCTCATGGTCGCCCGCGAGAAATATTTTTGAACAAAAGTAGACCTTGGAGGGCAAAAATTTGGCCATCCCTGGTCTAAAGCATGTTGAAAACTGGCTTGTGTGGTAACAAAACTTCAAGACCCCTTTTTTCGAATAAGATACTCCCAACCAATTTCTTACCATCCCTCGCTCATTGGCGCCCATCAAGTTTCTGGATTATTTTTCGTTCTCTAAATTGACTGAGAAAAATGTATCAGCTCACACAACATATTCGTATAAAATTTCTTGACAATGTTAGCAGTAGTTTCGGCAAAATCGTGAAAAATGTGTATTTTTTTCATTCTCAATAAGGATGGCGTAAAGAAAATTTTGTACTGAACAAACCCCTATTATTTTTCAGTTTTTTTTCTATCCCAGAAAGGGGGCCACCTTTTTTTTCGAAGCACCCTTCATAACATAATCAGTTTCAACTAAGAAATCATATAAGATGGTTTAATAAACGCCATTTTCAATTGAGAGATGCAATATCGAAAAAGCAATTTGCAGAACATCTGATGTAATTCCAATTGGCTGTTTCAGATTCGAAAAGCTATTTTCAAGCAATTTGGTGATCAGTCGTTATCCGACACGATCTTTTAGTTCAAATAATTCGATTCATAAGCTGTGGAGCCCAATAGTTATTGGAACCCCCATATTATACTCAGTCAATTTTTTTCTGCAAAGCTCTATTCCTGATAGTGTTTGAGTTTAGTCATCAAAACAAATTGAAAATAATCTTCAGTCGTCCTCTGAATTTCTTTGTAGGTGAGATGAGGATAATCTCGAAAGAATCGGGTTACCTGAGAATGGTACGAAAGGATATAAAGTAAAAAATATTAATAAATGCTTGTACAAATTGCTGTCACCCTTTTCTCATCGCAAGAGTCATTAAACCGAAAATTCTCAGTGTGGAGAAGTTTCCAGGATCTTTCATAACTATAAGTATATGTTTCAATTTCATGATATGTAATATGATACTCCTAGTATAAAAGCAGATATATTTATGTACTAAATATACTGAATAATAGATCCTGCATTTAATTGCAGTATATACGACAACGCATTTCAGCACTAAGTGCAAGATAATAATTGTAAATTGAATGTAAATATTACAAACACGAATTTCTTTTAGAAGCCTTTTCGTAACATTTTGTTCGTATCACTTCGACTGTAATAGCGTGGTGGGGAATGTCTAAAAATATTTCAGTGAGCTTTTAAGTATTCGTTTATAGTTTAGTGGGAAACTTTAAACCAGCAGCCACCTTATAAGGGGTCTCGCGTATAGATTTATATCTCCGAAATCTTAATACATCCAACAGAAAACCAAAAGACATATTGTCATTTTCATTAGATATTATGTTGAAATGTTCATTTCAGTTCTATTGATGAATGATTTATTTTTATCACACTAGTCTATTCAAAGTTATTAAAACTTCAGCGAGTATTCAAGTAATAAGGTGTTCACCTAAAATTTCTGTATACACGGGGTGTCCCAAGTTCTGCCACAATTCTCAATATCATAAGATATTGTTCGACATTCCGTAATAAGCTCTAATAGTTTTGAAGCCAGGAAACTTCCAGTTATACAGAGATGAAATTAAATATCCCGAAAAAAATGTTCGGAGTTAGTTGTGTGAAAAATTGATTAATTTTTTTTCATTTTTACCAGTACCACCATTCTATTCCATTATACCAGAAATTTAAGGGACCACCCAGCTCTGAAAGGTTAAGCTGAATATTTAACAATTTTGGAGAATAAAATCATTTTTCGTGAAATTTATTATTTGAAAAATATATCAGCTAAATCAAAAAACTTGATAACATTGGCTGAATGCAACTCTGTTCAAAAAATCAACATCAATAAGTTTCTGCACATTATATCGAAGGTTTCAACGGTATAGCTCATCAACAAGGTTCAAAATAGCTTCTCATTCGGGGAAATTGGAAAAAAGTACATATACGAAAAAAGTGTTTTTTTACCCCAAGAATCTTTTGTTGAAATATATAAATAAGTTAAAGTTTAACCCTGTATACCAATAGGAAAAATATTGATTCGTAACATCTGATAAAAATTTAGAGAGAATAAAACTAACAACATATTGATTCTGATAAAACATTAAGTTCAACAATAAAGGCTGATAGGAAACTACGAGAGGTTTACAGAGAGTATATAGCAATTTATACGTCAAATTCTCTGATGTTTGTGACAATATTACCCATATATATGGTGTACCAAAATAAACGAAGGTATTCGAAAAATTTATAACTTCTTCATTTTTATTTCATTTTCTTTCATTTCCAGGAATATGAGAAATTAATCTGGGAGATTAGTTATGGAACGTAACAACCTGAACAAACGAACCAAACTCATATAGAATTTCATTTTGAATAACATCATTTTGAAAACAACGAGCATATCGTCGTCATTTCAATTGGCGAGATTAGCCCTCTGAATCGATGATTCGACGTTTAGTGACGGGAAATATCTTATAGCTTAATATATTAAAGTAAAGGTGTGTATTACAAACCCAAAACCAAAACCCTGCAGCAACTAGAGGATAATATTGGAAAAGAAGTAAGGGGTTTGTGCCAGATTCTGGTGGAAAATACTGTTTCAAGTGCATTTCACGAAGCTGAATTGGCGATCATTTGCGTGATATAATCTTTCACACTTGATTTGTAAAAAAAGTTCAAGTATTATATTTTAATTTTCTATAAGGAAACAAAATTTAAACTCAAATTTGAAAAGGTTATTCCTTTTTCAAATCCCTATTGGGATTTTGTATTGCCGAAACTGATTCACTAGAGAATATATTAATGTTTGAATATATGATATAAATACACTGCGCAAAAAAATTAACGCATATTATGGAAATCTCAAATTTATTCTACAACTGAAGGTGTTCTCAATGATAATTATTTTTATCAGGATAATTATGCATGCATATGTTATTTTCAACGTTTTTCTTCGATACAGATGTTTTTTCCCAGCAGGATTTAAAATAGATTGTATTATCAGATTTGCGAAATTCTTCTTTGAGACAACGGTAGGTATGTAACCGCTCGCCTCCTTCAAAATCAGCTTGAGCAAACTCATGAGGTGCAAATCAGCACTCAGACAATAAGACATCGCCTCAGAGAATAAGATTTAAGCTCTTACCCCAGCCCAGCGAAGGGAGCGTTTGGATTTTGCGAGAGAGAATATCCATTAGGAAGAGGCCGATTGGGAAAGAATTCTCTTCACAGATGAGTCTAGATTCTCCCTCCACCATTGTGATCGACGTTCCCCTATAAACAGACGTCCACATGAAAGATATGCTCAGTACAATTTCCTGAATACTACTGGTTTCGGGGAGGATCGATTATGGCGTGGGGTGGAATATATTTGACTGCTCGCACAGACCTAATGGTCGTTGATAATGGAGCTATAAATGCTGATAAGTATATAAGAAACATTCTTGAAGATCATGTAGTGCGTTTTGCCCCATACATTGGTGAAAATGTAATTTTTATGGACGATAATGCCAGATCCCATCGTGCGCGCACCGTTCAGGAGTACCTTGAAGAGATTGAAGTCTCTCAAATGGAATGGCTAGCAAAAACTCCATATCTCAATCTAATTGAGCAGGTTTAGGACAACTTCAATAGAAGGCTGAGAAGTTCAGAAAATCATCCAGCTACTCTTAATGACTTAGGAATCCAACTCGGAGAAATCTGGGAAGGATTAGATCAGAACATTTTAAGATTACTCATTTTGAGTAAGAATCGTCGTTACCGAGCTGTAATAAACGCAAGGGGTGGAAATAACAAGTATTAAATCACCTATCAGCATTTCAGTATTTTGAAAATTGTTCATTTCTCTTCTTTCACATAAGATTCGGTGAAATCCAGATCTTGTTGGGTTCAAAACCTTCCCGAGAGAACATACAAAATAAGTTATAAAGTCAATGTAAAGTTAGCTTTCATTAAAATTGAGATTTTCAGAATGTGCGTTAATTTTTTTGGGCAGTGTATTACAAACGAGTACGATCAAGTTCATAGCAGCGCCATAAGAGAAAAGATTTCAGTGTAAGATGCCGTATGATGGATCAAATCAAGAAACACTTTTTGAGACAATGCCTGAAGAGATTGAGAGAAAGTTTGACTAATCGAGACTGAACAGCAGATATACTTACCTGAAAGGACTTTGAAATCTGGAGTTTGATAAGAGTTTAAGACAAGCTCCTAGTTGTATAGAATCATCAACATGATTACAATTTGTACAATATTTTGAAGCTTTTTATCCCCAACTTCGTAATCGTCTTTTTCCTCATTGAGCACACCGCTAGATTCTTAATGAAAATACCGATAAATGGATCCAAACTATTCCAATAGCTCTTGATTTTTGAAAATTTAGTAATGAAATAGCTGCGGAAACTGGTCTCCTTTGTATGAGTCGATCAAAGACACAAATTGAACCAACTCATTACCAAGAAGATAGATAACACGAGAAAACAAATTTTAGCCAAATTTAAAGCCTATATCACAGACATAGTTCTAAACTAACTGTTCATTATTTCGAATTGACTTGGAGTTGGTACACTCACCTGAACATGAGTAAACCAACAAGTGTGAAAGAAGTGAACGAGTTGACAGATTATCGGAGGAATTCAAGAAAAGATTCGAAGACTTAAAGGTACAATTTCTTAAATCCTCATCCACATTTATCTCGGCTGATGATCCTAATATTTTGGAATTATTTGAGAAATTCGAGAAGAAAATGAATGGTGCAATTTTGGAGATAAAATGTGACCTGAATCAATTGAAAGATGACACAGTACGTACAAAAAGTAAGCTGAAGGCTTTAGAAATCAAAGACAATTCAAATATTCTACTTATTCATGGCATTCTTGAAACAAAATATGATATTTTCATCGATGTGTGTGAAATTTTGAAGAATCAGATGGGTGTTGATATCGATAAAAATGATATCAATAGTTGTCAACGTATGGGTAGAAAAAATGTGAACTCTGAAAAGGAGAGGCCGCGACCGGTAGCTGTTGATTTCTGTCGCCGTTGGACTCGAGATTCGTAAACAAACGAAAACTGAAGGGTTCAAAAATATTTATTACAGAATTGTTATCGGTTGAAAATTTGTTGCTGTTGAAGGAGACTAGGAAAGTTTTCGGAATATCTATGGAACTCACAATGGCTTGGTATATTGTGATATTGATAGTAAAAGGATACACATAAGAGATGGGGAGCATTTGAAGGACTTCGGGGTTCATGAGCGATGAGGAGGTAGTCGTGGGCTTCAGTTTGATCATTCTTTTAATTTTGATTGTCTTTCTTTCTTTTTTTTTTCATTTTTCATTCATTGAGAGAACTATTCTGATATGATTTTCGTGTGTTTATATAAGAAATTGTATGAATTTGGAGCCCTACTTGCACTTTTTACTTAACTTTTGCTTGTGCAGTTTGGGGATCAGTTGGCTTCGTACATCATTGTGGGGTAAAGTTGAATAGCTTACTAGATTTCGCCCTGGATGTCATGATTGTCAGGCATATTATAATTCTATCCCTCTGAATAAAGACGTTATTTATTTATTTAAATAATGAAGAAAAAGTTGCTTACTCGTCTGAATTTGATTTTTTTCGAAGTCGCTGTTGTTGTGACCTTCCTTTCGTGCAAACCCCTGGGCAATCGCCCCTGTTGCCCTTCCCTAAATCCGGACGTGTTTATGTTTATTACAATACGAAATTCACCAGGGCCAAACTGCTCAACTCTCTGTATGTTATTCCCAAAATTAAATGAAAAACCCTCTTCCTTTCAAGGTTTCTATCAAATCAAAGGAAGATTGTAATTCACCAATGAAAAAAATTCCGCAAACTTCGGCCAATGTTGAGTTCTGTCCTGACTGATATATTGGGCGCTGAAATGAGTAACAGTTAAGGCTCACAAAGAAATAATATACTCAGGTGAGCCTCTTTGAATATGAGATAGGTACTGACCACAGAAAACTTTTACCTGCAAACTCTCTGTTAATAGCGTCATAAGGCGTCCATTCCCAGGAACAATCGCTGGTAACTTTAAATGCGTACCTATTTTTTCATTCGGTGTCATAATAATGGTTCGATTGCCGAAATTTCCCAAGCTGAAATTGTGAAACTGAGATGAAATCCAAGAAAAGATTCAGTTGGCGTGGGCGAAATGAGGGGAGGGGAAAGGGCAGGTCTGAAGCTGAACATGTGTACCTCTCCAGTCACTGCGGGCTCCCAGAGTTGTGTGGTGCTCCTGGATTGCTCTTTTTCATCTATTTTTTTGTAAGTTTACGACAAGAAGAATTGAGTGTGTTTTCTGACTAATCCTAATGATAAGCGAGTACAAACATCGGTTTTCAATAAATTTCAATTTCCTTGGAATTCAGACATCTTTGAAGAGAAAGAATAGATCGAATTTTCCCCACCTGGTACGATATTCAGATACAAGATGTACAAACCCTAACAGCTCCAACCAAGAGCGCATATTAAGCTGTTTATCCACACTTGAAGTTTCATCTTCAGATCTTGCATAAAGTCTCTCAATGGGATAAATTATCCTGAGCTTTCACTGACACCAGGTATCCTCAAGTAAGAATGCAGTATGTACGCTGTTCTATTTTGAGATCAAATTCATATCCTATTACCAACCTACTTTTACGAGACTAATTGAGCTCCAAAAATAGCACACAGCTCCTCATTAGATTACATAAATCCGTGCGTGTGTGATCCCAATGGAATTTTTAACCAAGGGAATCTTGGAAAGAAACACAAAATACATGATCATTATCGATAAATATAAAGTTAAGATTCAAATGTTGGATTACTTTTTCCTCTCCAAATCAAAGATACTTCATTCATTCATTCATTTCAGGAATTTTTGTATGGAGTAAGAATGATGGTTTCTTCTACAATCAAGAAATGTATCCTAGCTTTAATTATTCTATTATGATTTCTTTATTTATTCATAGCACATCTTGACTCTGAACAAACAATGTATGGGAAATTCCTTTTGATGCCTAATATTTTTTCAAAAAAATAAAATTGCTCCATTTTGAGAAATCGAAACATTTGGATATCTGAAACACATTTACTGTTTGAGCTGTAGCGAAAGGGCGATATAATTTCATCGGAAAGATTGTTTTAATCGCTATAAATTCGACTTTTCTTCCTTCATTTTAAACTAGTAGGTATTGCAATTGCAACGGAGCAATTCTGAAAACTACCCAATAAATCATATTATGAGACATTTCAAGACGAAACTACTAACGCTCGAGAAATTAAATAAGGCTTCATTCAATAAACTTTTCAATAGAATCATTGTGTTATAAAAGTTATGTTTCCCAAAATGAAAAGCCATTTTTGAAAGGATACTGAATTTCCACTTCTTTCAGTAGTACCTATTGTTAAATGAGCTATAACCTTGGTACTTCTTATCCATCCTACCTGTACTATATTCGGCAATTACATATGGTGAAAATCTAAGCAATTTGGGCTCAGTTCTTCTGGTATTATATTTTCATATAATTGAGCCTAGCATTAAAGATACCAATCAGTGAGAATAAGCTCCATTATCTGATTGAATTCTCATGCTTTCATTTCATATTCATAGCTACTCATTTAAGGAGTCGAAACTGCCTTAATCAATTCGTAATACATATCATAATATCATACTTCAGTAATTTTCAAGTAAAGACTCGATTTTCTTCAAGTTGGAGGACGTCTAGATAGGCATGTATGAATTTTTCGTAAATATTTTTAATTGCGTCAAGTGTGTTGTAATTCCATACAAATCTAGACAAACTTTTGAATTTCCATGAGATCTCCAATAATGAAAATTTCAGAATACGTAGAAAATGTTACAAAAAATGTTTTTTTCTATTTCAGTATCGTAATGAGTTCATTACAGTACTAAAAGTAGTGCTGTAATGAAACTCATTACAGCATTGTTTTCAGTTATATTTTTCGTTTTATGGTTGTCAGTACTGACCTCCGAGCGAATTAAATTTCGAATCAAATCAATTCAAATTCCGTGATCTGTCAAATTTCGTATGTCACACCAACTGCCGAGATAAAAAACAAAAGTCACTAATCTGAATTTTCATTTGAATTTTGGGAATATTTCACAAGAATTGACTGAAATAGATAAAATACCGTCTAATACTCGTTGCAGAAGGCAATTCCAACACACATGCTATCGAAAACTCGCTCCTTATTCGTCGCTCGTTTTCGAACTTCGCATTCGTGTTGGAATAGAAGCTCATTCTGCAACTTGTTTTAGAATATACTATTCTCGTTTTCTTTTGGCGCCCTCCAATTTTTCAAATGAATTATCAAGTACTGAGCTTTTGATTGGAAATTCATAAAATTAGGGAGCGACAAAAAGGAGAACGGAAAAACATATCATGGAAATTCGCTAGTTTGTCCGAATTTTTTATACCATAACTTGAAAAAGGCTAACACAAACTATTGTACCTTGAATATGAATTAAATGAATGAAATTTTATATTTCTAAATTCTCAATAACTTATAAAGTTGCTCAATTTTTAATGAATTGAATCAGTACATGCATATAGGTACTAATATATTATTATATATACCGGGTAGCCCATCACAAACGCGGAACACATTGGAAACGAAATAATAAAAATATTTTGGTGATATGTAAAAGGTAGTCAGGAGAACAATTTAAAGACATTTTCAGCAGTGAGGATAAGGAACTGAGAAGGGACCATCAATCAATTAAATTAAATACTCTCTCCCAATCCCCACGGAATGATAGGAAAGTCTTAATGGATCGCTTCGGACATCCATCGAAAAACTATCAGGTTTAGGTGTAAAAAAATAATCTTCACGTTCTAATAACAGAGAAAAAACTAGGGTGTGTGTCAATTGAAATAAGAAAGTTTTTGGCCATTATTTGTTCATTAAACTCGAGCACTCTGTAGAATGCAGAGCTGAAATTTTGTTGAGTATAGCAGTAGCCGATATATGTCTCGAAAATCATTGTGACGGCGTAACTAGTTTCTTCATCAATCGCCGAGTAAAAAACTCCATATCATCAATTTGCCATCATTTTTTCGTAAATGGTGGTTGTAAGATATAAAGTCAACTGCGTCCAATTTTTGAGGTCATATATAAAGGGTGTTACATTGAAAAAAAAGTAACTTTGGTCCAATAATGAACATGATTTTAAACTATGCTTCAGACTACCCTCTATACATATCATAAAAAGCACTGGCGTCGCTACGGAGGGGGTAATGGAGGTAATTACCCCCCCCCCCCCAGGAAAATATTTAGTTTGGAAAATAAGTCATACAATCATTTCATAGGAACATATCGTGACAAAATACTATATCCTAAATTTTTTTACCCCCCCCAGAAAAAATTTCTAGCGACGCCCTTGATAAAAAGATTATCAAAATATCTTCATTTACTACCTTGAAATGAGATCTACGTCTGTGGTGAGCCACCCAAAATTGAGGGTACAAAATGATGAATGCGCTGGTAGTTGAATGCGTAATGAAATAAAATCGAAAGTGGAAACTTTGATACTCGATAACATTGGATGTTACTGGGGAACCTATGACTTTTTTGGAAATTTTGTGTTTTACGTGATAAATTTCATTCCATTGAACAAAATAGTTTTATCTCAGTGCTGCAGTGTTGCCACTATATTGCGGCAACAATCTCCTAAATTATCTTCTAAATCAAGCGTGATAGAAAAAAAAAATAATAAACATGTCAGGTTCTCTTTTTCAGAGAAAATTAAATTGCTGAAAACCGCAATTCTCTAGTTTCCATGCTACAGGGTGATTTTGAAATTAGACCAATTATTATTATAATTGGCCATAATAACTTCCCCAGTGTTGCTGCTACGCTCTTGGTACAAAAACCTCTTTAGAGGGTTTTTTTCCTTACTTTTTATCAGTGCTATCCAAATTTTAGTGCACCTTCAAATTTCAGAGAAATTAAAAAAAATTTTTTTTTCAAATAGAAACCATAGATGAATTTCAATTGACTTTTCTTAGACAATTTCAGAATATATCAGGATATACTTTTGAGCTTGAACATCGAAAATTCCGAGAAAACAGGTTTCGATTAACAAAATCATCGAGGGTTCTGATTTTGATTAATACAACTTGAGAGTCTAAGAGAAGTCTATTGAAAATCATCATAGCACATTACGGTTTCCATTTGAAAAAAAATTATGTTTTTAATTTCTCTAAAATTTGGAGGGGCACTGAAATTTCGATAGCACTGGTAAAAAGTACTGAGAAAGCAGCCCTGAAGATGTTTTTATTTCAAGAGCGTAGCGGCAATACCGCGGAAGTTATAACCAATTATAATAATTGGCCAAATTCCAAAATCACCCTGTAGCATGGAACTAGACACTCTAGCGACATCTCGCTTAATTTAGGAGATGTAGTACTAAAACATGTAAATCTGACCACCCTTTAAATTATCGTATTTCTCGTTTGAATTTTTTTTCATGAGGTCCATTAACCCACATTATTCTTTCATTGATTTCTTTTCTTTCTGCGAATTATAGCTTTAATCAAAACCCTATTTATCAATTAATATATAGAAATAGAATTGAAATTATGTGAAATTTTTCATATCAAAACATCTAAATAAAGCAAGTTTATATAAAAATACATATTTTTGTTATGAGGGCAGCCCAAGAATTGTCTTAGCTTTCAAAAGACGTAGGTACGGTTCAATTTCATTCCTAGTCTATTTCGAGATTACAAGAGTAAAGATGTTTAGTTTAGATTCAAAAATAACTGTTATGCTTGCTGTCGTTGCCAAATAGAGCTTGGCAGAAACCCTGGTTTATTCTCAGTTGCTTCGTTTGTAGATGTATTAGGATAGGAACAAATGGTTCAATTTTACGTATTTTTATAATTGGGTCATTCCGAATTGTAAAAGCTAGTTACTGAATCACGCATAAAAGGTATATACAAACAATCAATTTGGAAATACTAACCTTAGTTTCTGTGGGTAACAAAATCAAACAGAGGTTAAAATATATCTCCAATTTCCAATTGATTTTATTCTCGAGAAGGTTCCTCATCTGATTTTAATTTTACTTTCCATATCCTAAAACATTTCTATATTCTGAAAAAACTTAAATTTTACCAATGTCATAATTAACCCGAAACAGAATAGCAAATATTTTTTTTATCACAGAAAAATCCAAAAAAGCCGAATCGGTATTGAAATATTGTTAGTCTGTGGATCCTTGGAGCTGTTCATCTGAACACGTTCATGAAGATCAACATCGCAGCCAGAATATCTTCTAAAAATATCTATTTACATTGTCTGCCGCAACTTTTTTCGAGCGACTAAATTTAAATACCAACGACTGCCTTAAAACCATAAATAACTCTGCTTCAGTTTCGAATTCGCATTCTATAGAAAAACATCAATTGACGATTGTTTAATTTATTTTCAGAAAAATATCCTGTCAATATGTCCGACGAAGAGGAAGTTTACTCGTAAGTTAAGGATTCATAATGACATTATTGTTATAAAGCTATTGCATTGGCCCTTTCCACTTGCAAACACCATCCAGTTCCATCATTCAAATTTTTGTAAATTCGAAAAATAAATAAACGAAGATTAATGAATCAAATATTGATTCATTTTCATGTTACATTCAGAAACACGTATCCCTCATGATACAAATCATCAAATACAATCGTTTCTTTCATTGACCTTTTGTTAGCATGGAAGAAATGACTTAATACCTACGTGATATTGCTTCGATGACAATCTGCTGCCAAGGTTGTTCAAGACCTTGCATTTTTTGCTCACAGTCCTGCTTCGCATAACTAAGGTAAATTGTCTTTATGTCATTGTTTATGTTAATATGTGTCTATGTGTATTTTAGTGAAGAAGAGGAGGAGGAAGAAGAGGAAGTCGTAGAAACGTAAGTGAGAAACCAGGACCTACTTCTCTGCACTTTTTTTCTGAACCATTGCATCTTGCTCAACCTACCGCAACTTGATTACCATTTTCACCTCATGTCCATACTGATCATCCAGTGCAAATTATTTGCTTTCTACATTTTAGCCATCACAAGAATGCAAACGAACGCCTTAAATTCAGCTTCAGATTGAAAAATTGTTGTTATCTGAATTTTTGTGTGTGATTTGAAAATTTTGAGTTTGCATAGAAAAAATAATGATAATTTCATTAGTCTCATAATGTGGAAAAGTCGATGGCAGATTTCGTAATTTTTTCGTGCATCACATCTGGAAATTTTTACTTCGGTCGGATAATCTCGAGATCGTTTTAATAAAGATCATTTTTTGGCTGTCTTCGCCCGCATTTGCATCTCACCCTGTACCACCAAACTTCACATGAATGACTACTTTTAGTCCTAAATAAAAGTTTTTTTTCTTTTTCCAGAAAGTAAGTAGTAAGCCCACCCCGTTTTTAAAACCGTATGTTGTACAGCCCCGCTGTTGTGGTGACCCTTGTTGATTTTTTTTATATAAAATAGTCCTTAATAGCAATTTTATGAATATTTTGTAGTTAAGTTTTTGATGATGTGATATTTTATATGTATTTTTGTTTTTTTCCTTGTCACTCGTGAACCTCCCCTGCCTTTGTGATGTACCATGTAGGACCACAACTACCACCACCAAAGTCGAGTAAGTTTGAGACAAATCTAAGGAGCCATGCCTGAATCAGCTTCGATACTTTTTTGTCTCGATTTGGTCAATATGCCCCCGCCTACCACTTGTAGAAAATGGATCGTAATTCAATTGTTTCCCAAATATCACGTTTCTTCATTTTTATCTTTTACCTCGATTTTTTCGATCCATCTTCTATGTACCAAGCTCTAATCAGAAGGCTAACTAAGCAGTCAAGGGATTTTGTTGTATTTTGTACCCCATTCTTTGAATAATATTGATTTTGGAAACGTTTTGAGTGAAACGGATTGATATTTGAATACAAAATACCACAAAATTCTCAATCTAATATCTACAATGATAAATGAAGACATAAAATGCCCGGAGTCATTGTCCACTAAAAACAGTTTTTGAGCTTTTTCGCGTTCTAATTCTTATTGAAATATTATAATGTCCAGTAACTTTTTGACTAAAAGTTTTTGTGAATTTAATCATTTTGTGATTTTTTTACATTTTTTTTCACACGTAAGTTTCAAAAAGGAATGACATTTTTTCCCCAAACACAGACACAACCTGCGATAAGCCAGTTTCGAACTAAAAGCCCCATAGTTCATATAAATCATGACTTACACAAATCTTTGACTAGAGAGAGATAACTCCTTGTAAATTTTTTTAATAGTCAAATTTACGAAAAAAAAATTTTAAAAAAGCCCTGCTGGAACAAAATTTTTCATTATAAAAATGTCGTATTTAGGCTTTCGCGAGAAGAAAAAAATTTTTTGGGCAATTTGAATTATCCACTTTCACGAATAGTATTCAATCGAAGAATAATTCAGATCGACAATATTTTTTTTTTCAAATAAAATTTGAAATTTAATAGAGTAAATTGTTTTTTTTTCGAATATCTCATTAATCTTGGGCCATTGATGATATTTCCACATGTACCTATATTCCATTATGGCTATAAAGGAAGGGTTCGAATTTGAAATAATTGAGTACCCACGTTTTCGAAATTGCCAACTTTTGGCTAAGCTCTTGTGACCCCATTATTCATGATTTTCAATTCGGACATTGTGACAGATGAATTATTCTAGTTAAAAAATAATTGAATTTTGAACTCGTGTGAGAATGTCAATGCTTTCTGCACTAGTATCATATATAACTATTCTGACATTCGGTGAAACCGGAAGTACCACGAATCTCAGAAAACTATACAGGTAGCCGTATCTCTTTGGTCAAAACTTATTTCGAAATTGAAAAAATTAAATTTGATTCCTTCCCAAAAATATTCCGATGAACGGTATTCGCAGAACACCCGGTAAATTTTCAGCACACAATACATTCAACATTTTCTTGTTCAAAACAACATTCATTACACGATTGTTTCCTCCTTGCGCAAATTTTGAAATCTTTTTTAACCACCTCATATTCTAAATTGAAAAAAGAGTACTTCTAGGAAATACATTCCAGTTCGAAAAGACTACTACAAGAATTAATTTTCTATATGATTCAACCTATTGATATACCGAAATGTCACAGAAAAATTATTAAATTTTCCATTGTTCAGGGCTGAGAAAGAAGGTGATCCAGAATTCATCAAACGCCAGGACCAGAAGAGATCAGACTTAGACGAGCAGCTTCGTGAGTACATTGCGGAATGGAGAAAACAGAGGGCCAAGGAGGAGGACGACCTCAAAAAACTGAAGGAGAAACAAGCCAAACGCAAAATCAGTCGGGCCGAAGAAGAGAGGAAAATGGCTGAACGTAAGAGGCAAGAGGAAGAGCGTCGTATCAGGGAAATCGAAGAGAAGAAACAAAGAGACATTGAGGAAAAGAGAAGGCGTTTGGAAGATGCCGAGAAGAAACGCCAGGCTATGATGCAGAACCTCAAGGACCAGAACAGGACCAAAGGACCTAACTTCACCATCACCAAAAGGGACGCTAGTGTAAGTGTTACTTATATTCAATATTTCATTGGCTTCTTTAGACAAGCTATGAGTAGAAGGTGTCTCTTCATTCTGATCCTATGACGCATATGGGTATCGTAGCCTTTCATTGACTTCTATAAATAAGCAAGCCATGAGCAGTTGGTATTTTCACCAAGTCGTTTTCAAGTTCTCATTAACAAGAAATATACTGCTCCACAAGAGTTAGGGATATCGTATTCAATCGTTCTGAGAAGTTTGTAATCTTCGAGAAAATAGCTGTAACATCAGTTAAAACTAAACAACAACTAGAATCTAACCAATAAAAATCAATATGTGACATTTCGTCAATCTGGTTGCCTTTTTTCTGAAGTTTGGTTCTTTGCTTCATGAATGTTCTTATTTTCAAATAAAATCAGTTCATCAACGGCTTCGATTTGAAACGAGTTTTCTGAAAATGTCAAGATGTAAATTAACAAACGCTGAGGCTAATAGGGCTATCGGAATGCTACCGGTAGGCCTAACTCAGGTTGTTGTGGCGGAAAGTCTCCAAGTCAGCCAAAGTGTGATACCCCGACTTTGGAATAGGTTCAAGGATACAGGCTCCGTGTTGGAAAGACCAAGGCTTGGTGAGCGAAAAAAAACCACACCTGCTCAGGATGGTTTTTGCCACCGTTTCGGCGAGAAGAAAGCTTACATAGAATGCTACGGAATACTCTTCAAAATGCAGATGGGGTCCAAGTTTCCATCGAAACCATCAGACGACGTTTGAGAGAGGCGAATCTAGGTTCTAGAAGTCCATTTAGAGGACTTCCATTACACGTGACGATAAGCGTCAAAGACTGGAATGGGCGAGGCAACATATCAATTGAAACGATCAATGGCGTGGTGTCCAATGATGAATCAATCCATTCCGAGGGTGTAGTTTTATGGTATAGGCCGGGATATGTTTCAACGAGTGCACAAATCTACACATTTGTTCAGGAAATATGACCGCCTTACACTATAGAGAGCACTTCATTGACAATGTTTTGCCAAATTTTCTAGCTGCTATTGGTGAAACTTTTCAATTTCTAGACGATAACGCTGGACTGCACCCTGCAGCCATAGTTGAGAATGCATGCGAACATCTTGGTATTCCACATTTACCAATAGCTCCGCACTCATCAGATTCGAATTGCATAGAGCATGCATAAGATATGCTCCAAAGAAGATTTGATAATCATCAACCTACCCCAAAATCCTTAAGTGATCTGAGAGAGCATCTGCCCAGTTTATGGAACCAAATTCCCCAAGAAATGTTCAACAACCTCGTGCGTAGTATGCAAAGAACGTTGTATTGATAGTCTCAAAACTGGGAATAAAATTTCGTTGTTTTACTCGATTTTTCTTACCACCCTGTATACGCTTCATACCTACAGGCTAAAATTAATTTTATTTCCTGCAACTTGAAATCATATTAATATGAATTTTCATCACAAAATCCCATTTAAGCTATATTTTTTGCAATTTAAGTCAATATCCCTAACTCATATGGTGCAGTTTAGTTTCACGCTTCAAGGAAAAGCTTACCAATATAATACAAAGATACTGTCATAGTTGAGAAAAATTCATTCATCGAGGGAGAGAATTATGTTGCACTCATGAAGGTTACAACCCAGAAACGGGTCTGTAGCTATTGTCTGCTCGATGACAGCACGTTCTCCATGGTTTACTCTCAGTCTGGATCCCCGTCAGTTCTAGGCCACAGTTAGGAAATTACTTTTTCTGAACTATGACAGCAGCTCGACGAGAAAACAAATTATTGTCGTGTAAAAACATTCCTCAACTAATTGAGCCTCGATTTCTTCTTTTTGAATTAGTTTAGTTCAAGAGATTTAATATAGGTATATATTTAATTTGAAGATTCGAATTTCAGTCAAACCTATCTGCCGCCCAAATTGAGAGGAACAAAACAAAAGAACAGTTGGAAGAAGAAAAGAAAATTTCCCTCTCTATCCGCATCAAACCTTTGATATTGGACAATCTGAGTGTAGAAAAACTGCGTGACAAAGCTCAAGAGTTGTGGGAATGCATTGTCAAACTTGAAACCGAGAAGTATGACTTGGAAGAAAGACAAAAACGCCAGGACTACGATGTAAGTTATATCATAGGTTCAATTGGACAAGGTATAAATCGATTTCTGTTGTAGCTCAAGGAACTGAAAGAAAGGCAAAAGCAGCAACTCAGGCATAAGGCCTTGAAAAAAGGTTTGGACCCTGAAGCTCTCACCGGAAAGTACCCAGTACGTGTCTTTATATTATTGTCGCGAACTTCAAAATACTCATAGCCTAGAGATGAAACTTATTCTTTATTTCTTTCAGCCAAAAATCCAAGTAGCCTCCAAATATGAAAGACGTGTCGACACCAGATCGTACGATGACAAGAAGAAGCTATTTGAAGGGGTAAGTTTATGAAGCACGAGTAACCATTTGGATTAAGTTAATTCATTTCATAATAATAATAAGAGAAAAGTCATTGAACACGTAAGTGTTGAAAGTTCGGAAAATTATCTCATCAGCCAATGGTTGCTGTGATCCACTCATGAAAAGGGTCAAGACGATAATATAGTCTTATGTACGACAATAAAAGTTCCATTCCTTTACATGATTATATCATTATAATGATTGGTCAAGACTCTGAAATAGTATATCCTAGAACAAGTTGCAGAATGAGCTATTCCAACACGAATGCGAAATTCGAAAATGAGCGACGAAGGAGCGAGTGTTGGAATTGCCTTCTGCCACGAGTTTCAGACGATATTTTCTCTATTTCAGTTGAGTTTTGTGAAATACAGTTGGTGTAACCTACGAAATTTGACAGATTACGGAATTCGAAATGATTTAAATTTGAAAACTCGTCTAGGTCAGTACTGACAACCAAAAACGAAAAATATAACTGAAAACAATGCTGTATTGAATTCATTACAGCACTACTTTCAGTACTGTAATAAACTCATTACGATACTGAAATAGAGAAATGTAATTTTATTTTACATTCACACACAAATAAGAACACAACAAATATTCAGCATGTTGCCAAAACTCATAAATCAACTTGATATCACACCAAAACAATTTTTTTTATCACAAAAATTTGAAAGCAAAATCTGACATTAAAAAAGGACATAACATGAACATGTCAAATTTTCATAAACTGGCCGAGTATAATGAAATGAATTTGATTTAGGGCTTTGATCATTTGTATATGGATCACGTGGAAAAAATTTGGCAAACTAAAGTCCAAGAATTTATGAGCAGGAACAAGTGTAAGTGACAACGTGTTTGTCCACGTGGTCCTTTGGTTCTTGTCCTCATGAGTTGTATTGTTTCGTTATGTTGATGCTGAATATGTGTAATCAATTGTGTGAAAATGTGGCTGAATAACTAATGTTGTATGGTTTGAGCATGGGAATTATATTTGTTGACAGGGCTTGGAAGAGATCATCAAAGAAACAAATGAAAAGCAGTGGAAAGATAAAATTGGAGTATTTGACTCAAGACAGAAGAGTAAGCATATTTGACTTTTTATTTATTGTTTTCCTTTGCAGCGTTTGCTTGTTCAACTATCACCTAAGGTTATAATTAATTATATTATATGATACATAAAAATACATTATATTAAATGGACAAAAATCTCCAACTTCAGCGTGACATATTTATATATATGTTATATTATTTTTCGCCATTACTCATTATATTTTTCAACTTGAAATTCGAAGAATTTTCTCGCCTTCATGAGGTTAATGGTGGAAAGTATAAAGTGGAGTTTTATAATATAATGGTTCCCTTGAAACTAATCGATTTTTGTTCCCTTAGCGCGACTACCCAAATGGTTTGGAGAACGACCTGGCAAAAAACCAGGAGACCCCGAGACTCCAGAAGGTGAAGAAGAAGGTAAACAAGCTGCAGACGATGACGAGGACCTCAAGGAGCCTGTTCTAGAGCCCGAACCAGAAGAAGAGGAGGAGGAAGAAGAAGAGGAAGTAGAGGTAGATGAAGAAGAAGAAGAGGAAGAGGAGGAAGAAGAAGAATAAATTCCAATAATTTAGTAAGTTCCGCAAATTTCACCGAAAAGAATTTGAAGACAATGAAATATTTTCATTGTTCAGGAAATTAGTATAACTTCATTTCAAGGAGGTGTAGTAAAGCGCAATACAAGCAGATATTTAATTTATTTCACTTGACTGTAGCTACTGATAAGTGAATGTTAACATTAAATGTAATGTATCCTAAAATTTTCTTGCAAAAAAATTTCATAACAACTAATTTGTAGTGGGCAATTGCTTCAAATTTTTTGCCATCATTACCAATGCTAAACTATTTCAGAAATCTTAGTGAACATTGAAATGTTAATAAGCAAAATTTATAAATACTTTATTCAATATACATAGTCGATATAAACTACGATAATTAGTTCAAATACATTTATTTTTTCAGATTGTTCTCTACTGACAAGAGTGAACCCTCATCATGAATATAAGAACGCGAGCAGCTTCAGGATTATGTTTGAAACATGAGTTTAATTTCCAATATTGTAAGCGCCATCTGTTCTAATTTATTTATAACTACTATGAAGAAACTGTATTTGTAATCATATATTATCATTACAAAAAGTTGTTCTGTTTTCTCCTATCACTTTTTCCTTTTTCAGGTAAATATTGGATGAAAGATTGGGTTATAATTTTTATAGCATGTTCTTGACTTGACATAACATACTTGGGGATATATCATTGAGGGAGAAATATCCCTATAGCAAAGATAAAAGCATTTTCGAAGCTTGATCTTGCTTTTAGGGATATCTATTACTGTCATCACGAAATTTTGCAAACTTAGAAACATTAATATAGATCTGTTTTGTTTTGTCTCCTTTTGTATGATAAGAATGGTCATTTTCTTAACCAAATTGTTCAGTAACGCAACTGTCACGAAAGAGCTCAACAAACTGAATACATTTCAATGAAGAAAATTATATGATTGATTTTCAAAACGCTGATACTTGAAATTTTTACATAATGCCCACGTAACTTTAGTAAATACTTGCGTGACTCTGAATGTAGGTATATTTGTTAGATAATTTCAGCAACCTTGAATTGAATATTTATTTAAATCGACAAAATCACAACATATTAGTTGAAAATAACACTAATAAAGGATACCCCTAGTGCTCATGGTCCACAAAAGACAGGAATTTGTCTCTATCTCAACTTGTGGAGCATCACTGTAAGTGTTAGATGTGCTGACCAGTCCACCAAATTCCATTTTTGTTTTATCTGGGAGAATTTACTGTCAAACTTTCAATCTTTTCAAGAAATGTGAAAGAGATAATCTCAGATAAAAGTGAATATGTAATTGTGCATTAAGTATATTTCATAGTAAATTTGAGTATGTATGCTACTGAATGTCTCAGTACTTCAGCGCCTGATCTCTAGTTAGCAAGATCACAAAAAAAAACATTGAACATCTGATAAAGTCCAGAAATTGTTGAAGACAAGGTAAATCATGAAAATGTGTAAGGGCTGCTCGCCTCAAAGATAAATTCAGAACTAATTCGAGTCTTGAGTCCTAAATCAGATGCACATGCATAAAAAATGCAAGATATTATTATGCGCACGCATCTGATTTGTTACTCAGTACTCAATCTATAGTCCGTTTCAAAATGATTGGCATCTCAGGCGGCTGTGGAATCTCGAAAATATGTTGGTAATATCCCATCAGTAACTTTTGAGTTCTAGGATTTAGGTTGGTGTTGATTGAAAACACAAACAAGTTTTGACATTTCAGAGTTTGAATTAACCTCCTTTCGAATTTATTTCTGTATGCTTATGTTCTTGATTAAATCGAAAAAATAGTTTTGAATTTGAATATTTCTCAAGTATTACCGAATTGAAAATGGCTGGAATTCATCAAGATACCTCTCGCCCCGCCTAACTACAAGGAAACGTGAAGCAGTTTTCGTCGGTATTGCGAGTTTTTCAACAATTCAGCAGGTTTCTGCCAGTTTTAATCGCGTTTTGCTAGTTATTCAGGTAACAATCATTTACTTGTTCGAGGTGTTTTCGATTTTTTCGAATAAATAAATAAGTCTCAAATTTCAGTTTTCACCTAGAACTTTCAGATGAATTTTGGAGAGAAAGAAGGCAAGACAAGTCATTAACGGTCAGAAGTGAGCAGTGGATGGAAACCTATTCCACATGATTATACCTTCAAAGAGGCATTATACGACGTTATTCTTTCTAAAATCAGAAACAATGAATAAATCAGTTTGTACATATTTTTTGAACTGCCTGAAAAGTAACCGAGTTTTAATCAAAATCAACATTTGGTATATTATTTAATGAAACATGAAAAAGACAGTATCAATAAAAATACAAATGATAGTGATCTATTTTATAGCATATCACACTTCCAATGATTCACAATTTGTCAACAAATATTTTCTATTTAATGAATTGGTTGAGGCTTTCGCGGCCATCGTTCAATGTGACATGTTCTTTCGAGCATTTAGGCCGTCGTCGTAGATTAGTTCTCGACGTTTCGCCAGTTCGAGTGTCTGGCATCTTCAGAACTTCGCTCTAACTGGCGAAACGTCGAGAACTAATCTACGACGACGGCCTAAATGCTCGAAAGAACATGTCACATATTTTCTATTTGTTTCAACAACTTGGATGGAATTATAAAGTTATGTCAGCTTCATTATACTTTCTTTTCCTCAATACCTACTCAGAAAAAATGACACAGGGTGAGAACTTGGCTGAATTTTCGATAGTAATCAAGATTCCAAAATTTGCGGAAGAGTCTTCATAGAGAACGAACTTTAAGTTATCCTTGATTATTTAATGAATGATATCTCTACATTGGAGTTCCTCGAAAGCCTCCAAGATTTCATGTTGAAGTATTCCACGCTATTTTTATTATCAATCCTGAATTTCCAATTCCCATGCTTGATCTACAGCGAAATAGTGTGGGTGTGTATATTTTAGTCATCATCTCAGCTTGTTTTTCTTTTGTAATTGAAGCTGAGTTTGAAAATGTGTCCAACAATGACGAAAATAATATTATTCCACAAAAAAATCTTCAAATTTATTTGCCTTGAAAAATATATTCAATCATTTTATAGGTTATTTTGATATATTTCAATCTATGATGAACCCACTGAAATTTTTAGTTACTTTTTGTAACTAGAAATATAGCCCAGGCTGGAATTACATGGCTTGCTCTGATGACAATCATTTTGAAACGGACTATAGTTCCGAATTTAGAGTAGTGGCGAGAGACCCTAATAAGCATTTCAAAATGGTATGAATTATGCAACGATCATGTAATAATGATTATGAATATACGAGCAAGTGCTTCAAATATTATCGAGACAAATGCTTTAACCTGTTTATCTACTATAGAAAATATCTATAAAAATTTAGTTTTTATAGATAGTTACCCCCAATAGTTACGCATTTTTTCCATCTTTCCAGAAGCTTTTTGATTTCTGTATCAGGGAATTCCTCAGGCAACTGTCTCTTTCGGTGTCTTGATTGAGGTTTTTTCGTTTTCCACATAATTTGGTTAAATTTGTCTTAGCGTTAATCTTACTTTTTTGTGCCTGGGAAGTTCGATCAAACACAAAAGAAAGTTCAGGTGACGGATTCGAATCCACTCTTTGTTTTGTTTTGATTTTTGTAGTGTACAGTAAATTTTCATCCCAGGTTCAAATGGAATTGAAATTTAAAAATTGTTTGTTTATGTTTCTTTTTTTTTGTTTCATTGAAAACATAGTTGTGTAAAAAAAAAAACTTGGACAGACATATATGCGAATGAACGCCTCTACCTCGTTGTCGGTGTTCAATCTTTTATCTCTGAGATTTTCTGTCAGTGGTCCAAACATGTGGTAGTGAAGAATCCAGAGTTTAGGGGGGTGTTCCAGTACCTTCCACTTTCATTCTGATATTGTATCGAGAGTGTGACGCGCGGTATGAGGCGCGCGTTAACCTGGAGAAGAAAAGCTCTTCTTGATGGAATGCTGCTTCGTTTTGAGCGAAGAAGAGTTTCCAGAAGGTTGGAGTAAAATGCATGATGATCCATTATTCTGAACAGGGGTCGTTGTGGCTAGATTCAGCCTTCCGAGAATTTCAACCGTTGTCTCGATCATATTTGAAGCACCCTCGTACATGCAATATATCATTTGCTTGAAAATCAACAAATGTATGAACTTTAATAGAAAATAAGCTGGAGAACTAAATGAAATGGGAATTTCTATTAAACATGATAAGATATAAGGTCATTGCTGATAACTAGAGTGTGTACACTGAGAAATACCACATGATCCATTAGGAATTTGTGATGCTCTGACCATATAGTAATTTCTCCAGAAATATTCCATATAAATGTCAAATTTTTTTTAATGAATCATCCTGATATAACTGAGATATATTAAAATAGCATAATGGATTCTAATTTGCTACACATCAAATAACTGACTATAAACATTTGCATTGCATTGCTATTGATAACTTCAGTTTTCTTAACCAACTTCAAGTTGTATAACCTCTAATGCACCTCAAACTTTCATCATACAGTGTACTTATGATGTAAATAATTGATCTTACCTAAATTCCATTTTAATCCAGATGTAGTTACTACAGCTGATGAGCCTATAGGAACTAAACTGCACCAATTTTTATTGTCCTTCAATATTTTTGGTATACTTATCTTATAAGTACCTTGTTTTAAAAGCCATGATAAAGAATCACTACAAATTAGGAAAACAGGAATACCTGGTAATATACGTTCAGATCTACATAATGTGTTTATATTTGCCATAATATGATCCAACCTGCCAGCAATTTCTGTTAAAACATAAATATTCTTGACCTAAAAAATTTCAAAAATTTAATTAAAATTTAGTGAAGTAGAGAAAGGCATAATTATAGTTATCCATATTTCAAAAGTAATCAAAGTTTCTATCATTCGAATCAGAGTTCCATTTATACAAATAACAATAGCTTAATTCAAGTAGATATATATAATGAAAATTCATCGTTACTTCTTAATTTGAAATTGAATATTGAAAATTATTTATTGGCAATAATTCATCCAACTATTCATATAATTCCTTTCTTCAAAGGAATTTCATTTTTTTTATTATTCCTATTTTTTAATTTTGTTCCCTATTTTGGAACTTACAGAAAAAAATTATTTCTATCAATTTGTTTCTTCAGTATTTTGTTGCAATGAGATATCATTATCAGCTCATTTAGCTTTGATATCACATTCAATTTTTAAATTATTCAGAAAATTTGAAAATATGACATATTTTGTAAGATTTATGAAAGACTTATTGCTTCACCAAGGCTTATTGTAAAGCTTGAAGTTTGTTGAATATACCTCTATATTTTGTCTGCTCTTATAATCACTCAATATCCCTAAAGCTTTTGTAAAGTCAGTCTCATCTTGGTCAGGTGTGTGAATAACTTGAACTCCATTGATTTTTTTCAATTTTTCAAGTGTTTCAGTTGATACAGAATCGAAATCCCCAGTGACTAAATGTGGCATGCATAAGTCATCATTTTTTTTATTCACATTTTCTTTCCAAGCCATCCAAGACTCTGATCCTCCATCAACTAGTACTCTTATTTTGGCTTCATAACAAAACATTGTAAATTATTTCCAGGTAAAAAGAATTCATTGATTTAAAATATGGAAAAAGGACTGGATCAAATATATATGGTATCGAAAATTAATTACCAGGGTTAGAAATTGAATTAAACAATTAAAATCTACGCTTATGGCAGTTTTCATTTCTTCTATAATAAAAACAGTTCCACTAAGCAATGATTGAATATTATAAAAAAATACGTCAGTAAAGTTTCAAGTTAATCGAAGTCTGAACAACCAAAATCCTGTATTAAGTATAAACAATACATGAGGGTCATTTGAACAGCATTTAAGAACGATCTGGTTTAAGGATTTAATCATCGTGTATTGAAATAGGCGAACGGCCTTTATTCTTTGAAATGTACAAATCTACTAGCATACCTTGATTCCAGATTTTCCATAATTTTATATTGGTTAATTTTATGGGTGAGTTAAGTAAGAGGACTCCGAAACTGTTATTGTTAGCTAAGTTCAAGAAGAGTTCCTCACAAGGTCGGAATATCTTTACGGACGTCATTTTCAACATTTCATCTCATATATCTTATTTATAATTTCGTCATCATACAAAATTCAAGGACTTTACTCTTTTTGATACCATACAACAATTAATTCAATTTCATATTTTCATTCAACAAATCTGAAATAATAAGTGAGGTTAGTGTTGCGAATGTCCTTTAAGCATAGTTCTTTGGATCTACTATTCAGAACTACAGTCACCAACACTGAAACAATCGACAACCGTATAATAGGTATTATACCCGGCGTCCCAGTTTACCTGTTCTAATGGATTATCTGGAAAGATAATTTGAGAATTTCATGTTCTTCAATTCGTTCAAGGAATCTTTATATGAGAAAACCAAAAATTAAAACTGACTTTTTTTTACTTCAGATCGCTCCCGTATATTTTTCACAATTTTTGAGTTCTACGTAAAATTACCTTTTCAAAGATGTATCCCATTTTGTATACCACATTCTATTTATGGAGGAAACGACAATCGAAATTTCAAATTGGAAAAAATTTCGGTGGGCTGTGATATTTTGTGTAATCTTCATTCTGCCTTTAATAATAATTGATAATTCATGAACACAAGATCTCCAGATTTGACACCACTGGATTTCTTCCTTTGAGGGTATTCGAAAGATTGTGTGTACCAGAATCCTCAAACCAGAAGTGATTTTCAATTTTTGTTTTTCTCAACTGAGGGTTCCTCGACAAATTGGAGAACATGAAATTTTCAAACAGAGATATTCAAAATTGAAATGGTCCAAATTTCAAGCACTATTCGCAGATGCTGAGAGCATTACCCGAAATTGATTTTAAAATACACAAGAACGACATGATTTTGCGGAAACCTTTTTATTCAAGATGTTACTCCATTCTTGAGCCTCAGGTGTCTTGGTATTTTAATTAAAAACATCATGGAATGACTTAGAACCTTAAAATATGGTTCAGTTTAATATTTGCTTCATCAAACTAACATTTTCTATCTAATAATAGACAAGAACAATATTTTTGTAGTACAAAATTTTCAATTTGATCATCAGAACTTTTTGATATACTTATGGTGAATTGCATGAAAGTTCATTGAAATTTTTTTCCTTCATAAAACAGAATATATCATAATCGCTAATGTATAAATACTCTGTTAGATGTAGGATTAAAACTTCAATGAATCATAAAGTTTTAACGGAAGTTTAGCAAGTACTCTAGTGATGTCAAAGGGTCTTATTCATGTATAAAAGGTACAAGTCTTTTTTTCAATATCTGATAGTGATAATAAATTGATAACTATTGGATATTTTGAAGTGGAAGCCTACATTTTATGAAAAGTTTTGAGCAAAATTAACCAAATCTCAATTGAAGATTCTGAGAATGGCACTAAATTTATTAGTATTTTTCACTCATTATCGACAAAACTAACGAGGTCCACCCAGTAAAAGGCCTACAACCACTACCATGGCCTGTTCTATCATTATACTGCTCCCACAAATAACCAGATTTCTCATACTGTCTCATTAGGTTTTGAATCACGTTCATGCGTAATTCCTTATACAATTTAGCTGCTTCACTTTGATAAGGACCGCTTTGATTTGAGTAGAAATGTAACGCTCTAACAGCCAAATAATTTATGTTAATCCAGATTTGCCCCCTCCAATATGGAGGATCATGCTCTGTATTCCTTTTCATATACAATGGGGAATTGAGGGACAGAGATCTCAAGCCATAATTTGTCCATAAAAATTCAGGCTTCCGAATTTTTTCCAATATTAAACCTAAATTTGGGGAAGTTGGTTCTAAAATTCTAAGTAAGAATGGAAAGAGACTGACATATCCAAATGTTGTATCGACAAAACGATATTCGGGATTTTTCAAAGTGACCCTGATCATTTCCCTATTCTGATTTGGAGATCTGGGTACAATATCAGGTCTTTTCAAAATAACATCATCAGTGTGCAAACCATAGTCAGCATAAGTTTGTGTATATGATGACCAATGGAGCTTATCCATCAAATTATTATCTTTGAGATACAAAGCAGTTGATTCATATCTTGAAGTATCTTGACCCAACAAAGTGCCTAGTCTATGCATTGTAGAAGCTGCCACAGCCATCCAGCAATATAGGTCTATATGTCTCTCGTCATCAGTGGGATGTGATGCCCTAGGAAAATCGTCTAGACCAGATGTCAAAGTTTTAGGATTCAATTCTTTTTTTGTTAAGGCATCTCTACCTCTCCAACGGTATGAACCAGGAAGGGAACCTTTTTGGGTTGAATTAAACCATGAAAACCAGGCCTGAAAATTAGTGGATAGAAGAATTAAGAGAATAATGTAGTCAACACGTTTATTTACTAATTCTAATGTGTGGTAGGCAATGAAAATTCATTTAATGTATTCACACTATTTCAATAGGAACAAAAGAGATTAATGATAATACTCTGATTTTTTTATCGAACACCATATTACATTGTTATAGTAGTTTGTGAAAATAGTTCAGTTTCATAATACCCTCAAATACAACCTTTGTGAGATCACTTTCTGAAGATCTGGATGATTGATTTTCAAATTAAGCGCAACTTATTTCGCAAAAACACTTCTATTGAATCAGTATTCAATGAATTGTTGTTTTTGATCCAAGAAAATCCCAAACAAATATAGAAGGTGCCCCCAGCTGAAGAGAACCTAATGGAAAGAGGGATTTTTTCTCGAGCTAACTACAACACTGTAGTTAGTCAACTTAATGACGTCATGGTTATCTTTGTGCCCTGTGTGGTAAGTTATGGCGGAGGAAAGTGTCAGTGCCTCTCTCTCCCTTTTCAAGTAACTACACAACAAACCAGATTGATGTATTGGTTTACTGGCGTAGTTAACTGTGACGTCATGGTTCTAACTACGCCACAAAGAAATTCCTGTAGTTAACAATGGTTTGCTCTAGTTTGGTATGGTAAGCTTGAGGAAAAATCCCTTAGATGACAGATTTTGGCGGTAACATAAGATGTTATGACCGAATTGTCACTTATATCTCATGATATTCAGCCGTTTTAAATCACTAATATCATACGTCCTGAGCAGAGGCTATAACGGTCGGTCAAATGTTTGAAGTTACGTTTGTTTTTGAACAAGAGCTAGCCTAGCTCCACCGCTCCAATCTATCTATTGTTCCTGTTGAAAATTGCGGTCTTCTATTTTCCCCCTTGTTATGTTGAAATTTGAAATTTTTCATTAGTTACCAAAATACATATACAATTAATATATTTTATCTTGCCACAGAAGAAAATTCTTGTGCGTGGCTCAAAAAAATAACAAAATTAATGACTCATAAACTAAGGATGTAACACATTGAAACAAAGCAAGTTTGTTAATCTCTCTTGAGATTCATTAATACCCCCAAACGGCAACGGTCCAGAAAAGCAATGTAGTGCGTGGATAACAATGATAATTTTTCCTTGATTAATGAGAAAATATGTTATTAATTCTATCACAGTTAAATGATCCATTCAACAGCATGTTTTTTAAAAACACCAACACGTTCCAAGTTTCTAATTCTGACATCAATTAAATTCACAAATTTATGAACATAATTTAAAAAGTATCTCTCCCCCAATCTAGAATTTGTACTGAAAGAATAGGCGTTATTGTTGATATAATTTCTTGTGAAATAACTATGAGGTAATTCATATGTGTAAATTTTTTTCGTATACCAACTTATTCAAAGTGACCTAACATATATTTGTCTAATATTCAAAAAAGAACTAAGTTGAAACAACTCTATTGTAGGAAAATCCGATGGTTTTTTTATACATGATTTTAATTATTTTCCTATGAAGAAAATCAAGCGACTTCAGATTAGTATCAAAAACTCCACCCCAACCAAGACAACCATACTCCAGGATAGAATTTATAAGTCTATAATAGATAATTTTTAAGGAATTTATATCTGTAATATATAAACATAATATTAAATATCTTAATTTTTTGCACAAGTTATAAATTTGGTAAGACCAACTTAAAAAGGAATCTATTATTATCCCAAGATATTTATTTTGTAAAAGTAAAATATCAGAGTTATACGTGCATGTAAAAGAAACATAGAAGTCACAACTGAAATCTGTAGTAATTGTATTATATGAAGGTAAACCTTTTTTTACGTTTGGCAAAAGGGATCATTACCGTTTTTGATTCATTAAGAAGTAGACCATTAATGTTCATCCATTTCTTAGCTAAGAAAAGACCAAATGACACTTTATCCCCAAGTATATCCCAATTTTTATCTCCTTAAACTTAAACAGTGTCATCGGCGTAGGCCGTAATTCTACCAATAGTTTTGAGGCTAAGAAAGTCGTTAATGTAGCACAAAAGAAGAAGCGGCCCATACGATATTTTCCTAAACAAAACTTAATTTGGATGTCGTTCGAAAATTTTTTCACAATTATCAAGATCTGTTCCATCTGTTTCTTCGATGATGCCATTAGTTTCAAATCGTCTATATACAGGAGATGATTCCGCTCCATAAGCGTTCTACTGCCGCTTTTTAGAGCAAATCCGCTCTCTGTTGAATTTAACGATTAGACATAGGATTCAAAGCAATGAAGAACCAAGGGGGCTGCAGCTGTTCTATTGGAATTGGACCTTTCCGAGGCTTTTAGTTTCATACACCATAATGATGTAGCACTTTTCATTAATTTGATGTTCTCATGAATTTGATGATCTCATAAATTTTCATGATCATTACATACCATTCCGATCTTTCAAATATTTTTCTTAAACGTTTTCATACAGAGTCAGCTTCTGTTCGAAAATATCCAGGCAATGATGAGCTGTAGTATTATCTAATTCACGTTCCCTGAGAATGCTCACTTTGGGGTTTTAAAAGGTTCCAACTTTTGTAAGCATAACGATGTTCTTATCAGAGTGTGCATGATACTTCGGTTCTCATGAAAGGAAAAAAGTTAATGGGCTGACTCTTAGGACGACATGACAAAACTGTTGTCATTTCAATGGACTGATGCTGAACACCAGGAACACCTTAGTATATACAGGGTGAGTCGGGAGGAACGGACTAAACTTCAGGTGTGTATTCTGCAGGTTGAAATAATTTCAAAAAACTCATATGTTGCTATCCGATTCTCATTTGTTTTCAAACTATAGAATATTTCAAATAAAAATTTTTTTTTATCGCTTCTCATCACAAATGCTATAGGTGCTGACTTATTTTTTTTGCGAAATGAGTAAATAGCATTACTGGAGGACGTTCCTTTAAACATTCGAATGCAAATGAATTATCAGCACATGGAGCTCTCGCGGATTTCGCTCGTCAGGTCAAACAATGTTTAGATCAAGAGTTTCGCGTACAATGGATTGGCCTCCAAGATCTCCAGACCTCACACCACTGGACTATTGTTTGTGGGTCTGGTTGAAGAACGAGGTATACAAAGTAAAACTTAACACTCGGGATGCCCTTATTCGACGCATTAGAAACGCGGCATTGCTTATTAAAGAAAGACATGAATGAATCAGAAAAGCAACAAGAGCCCATCGTAAACGAAGTCGAATGTGTTTGGAGGTTAATGGCGGGATTTTTGAGCATTTATTAAAATAATGCTACAAATGAAACCATTTTGATGTAGAAAATGTTGTTTTTTATAATAACGCTATAGTTTGAAAACAAATGAAAATCAGATAACAACATAGTTTTTTTAAATTAATTCGAATCACCCTGTATAAGTTTCTTGTCAAACGGTATATGGATTATTGAATAGACAGATGCAGCAACCAATTGTCAAGTGTGTCATATTTGTATCTGTGTAGGAAAGTACACATTATGGATTTGTGCGATAGGCTTGTCTCGAGAAACTATGTTATGAACCAGAGGAATAAGTACAGTCTTGAGTAATTGAAAATGTACAGTGGGCAAAATTGGTTGCTATGAATAAAGTGCATGTATAATGTTTTCATTTCAACATCCTAGCATAAACTGAGACAGAGATATTGGCCAAAGTTGAAATCGCACAAACTTCCATTTTGGCCTATATCTCGAAAACAAAAGAAGATATAGAAATGCGGTTGATGACATTAGGGATTTTTCCTCGAGCTTACCACACCAAACCAGAGCATACCATAGTTAACTACACGAATTTCTTCGCGGCGTAGTTAGAACCATGACGTCACAGTTAACTACGCCAGCAAACCAAGAGATCAATCTGGTTTGTTGTGTAGTTACTTGAAAATGGAGAGAGAGGGACTGACACTTTCCTTTGCACTCATCCGCCATAACTTACCACACAGGGCACGAAGATAACCATGACGTCATGAAGTTGACTAACTACACTGTTGTAGTTAGCTCGAGGAAAAATCCCTATTATCAGTTTCTGCAAAAAAGACCACCGTAATGTGTCATTCATTTTCCTTTATCTCTCACGGTTAAAAAGTTGTAGTTCAAGTTTAACTCAGAGTTTCATTATCGTTTGTGCTCCTCTTTACCATTCATGCAGAGAAACATTTTGCTTGTGCTATGCTTGAAAATAGCCGTTATCGAATCTCAAAAACATGTCTAACTTTATTAAGGGATTCCGTAATAAAAGATCCTTTAACGTTGATTAGATATTTGCACTATCAAAATGACTTATTTTTTGTCAACATTATTGTGACATTTCCTTTAATTGGCAGCTGTGAGAGGTTGATCAACATGAAGGTTCGGGAGAACTGTAGAAATAAGGGATCATTTATTTACATGAATAATATGAATAATAAAAAAATATCTGGGGGGGGGGGATAAGGTGGTAATAGTAGTGATATCAAAAGCGATTCCCATAGATAAGAGGTTCAGTGATCATAGAATTAGTTAATTTACTATCTGCATTTGTGATGATCCCATGGTTTTTGTCAATTTGAAAGTGCTGATTCTATCCTGGATTTTATGTTAAGTAACTCACCAGGTAACTATCACAGTATGAAAAATCTTTATATTTTATCTCACCTGTAGCCTTGGATAGAGTCTCTCCAGCATTTCTAGTTGACTTTGACTAAGATTATTCTCGTTATTGTCTAGAATAAACTGCAATGTAATGAAGAATGTTGGTGGATTGGCGTTTGTATTTTTTTGAACGACAAACTCATTAGGCACCTTTGCCAGAGCTTCTACCCCTAATATCTGCTCTCTAGGAATCCATCCTTCAGCATTCATCAAATCCATCCAGTGGCCCATTATATCAAAAGCTATATTGATATCCCATTTTGATATCAGCAATCCATGGAAACCTTCATCCCACAGAAAACCTCTGGGAAAAAAGCTCCTGGAAATTAAAATTTAACTTCTGTTTTATTCATTATTGATTCATTAGTGACTAATAATTTCCAAATATATGGTACAAATACCTTGAAGGGACAGCTGTATATAAAGGAGCATTCCAATAATTTACAGGCTCTGTGGTATATGAACTTTGTACCTTTGAGGAACCATAAAAGTATCCAATTCCACCTATCAAATTGCTGAGCGCTGCCTGGGCAAATTTTATACTGTTAGTATTGAATCTGAAAATAATAAAACTCAGTAAATCTTTTCAATCTCCCTTATAACGGCCTCAAAACCTTACAGAACCTTTTTGGATAAACAGCACAAAGAAAATATTCATTTTGGTATAAAAGTCTTGGATATGTGCTAATATTATTTTTTGACGAAGATTTCGAAAAAATGGAGTTCCAATTTGAAAAAAACGTTTTTTCGTCACTTCTAACTTCGACAACGAATTTGTGTCTTCCTATATCATATTGTGAAAATCACGCTATCGGAAAAGCCTTTCTTCTTGGATTCAATGAGAATTTTCAATGAAAAAACCTCAAAGTTGTCTGTATTTCTGTAGAGTTCAATTTTGGGATTTTTTTTCTTATTTCCTCATTTAAAGCGAATTTTCTCAGGAAAGTTCAAATTTTGTGATAAAAAAGACTCAGAATTGAATGGAGAATCTATTTAAAATCCATTTGATATCAGTTCGGGAAAAACCGGAAGTCCTGAAACCTCAAAAAAATAAACGAGAAATCGTCTCCTTACTTGAAGCTCATCTTTAGAATTTCAATCCTGAATCTTGTGTCTTTCCTAAAAATTTTCTATAGAGCCATATTCGTGAATAACCCTGTTTAATCAATTATGAAAATGAAGCTTTCCAAATATAGCAGAAATGAAAATTGATATACATAATTTCGTCAAAATTTAGCAGAAAAATTTATAAAAAATCCTCAAGTATTTTCTTTTATTGAATGAGATAAAAACATATACTTTACCCTTTCTTTTTCAAATTGAAAATTTCCTCAAATTTCTCATCAAAAGCCATTTGATGCTTCTTTAGTAGATTCGTATAAGTATGACCACTCAATATTTCTTCTCGATCTCCAATACTACCAGATTCAAAGAACACATCCAATGTGAAAGGAACTATTCCTGTTATTTGAGTTGCTACAAAATTAGGATATTTCTAAATTTTTTTTATGTAGTCTCCACTTACCACTTGAAGTATACTTACTTCATCTTCTTGTAACAAATTTCCTGCTAACATCACTCGCTTCTTTGAATCTCTTCCCTTCTGCATTAAACGTAATGAAGATACAGTTACTTCTCTTAATAAATGGAGGCCAGGGGTTCTCACCATGAGAAAAGACTCACTGTCAGTTAAACCTATAAAATAAGATGTTGAACGATAATAAAAAAGGTAATTTCTACTATTTCTGCTACATGCGAAATGAGGTTCCCAAAAAAATACAATTACAAAGATAAAAAGAGATATCCATAAAGTTAATGCTTGCAAGAAAAACAACTTCACTAGATCGCCAAAATAATTGTTTCATTTCTCACAAAAACACTTGTATATTTGAGATTCTATTCCGTACATACAATCAAAATAATGATATCGGCAATGTTACAAAGTCTGACAACAAAAACTTCAGAATTTATTATTATATGTGAGATTTTAAGGTAGATGAATTTTTGACATCATACCATTCGTTCATTAAATCAACTATATACCTACCTGAATGATTTGTTAATTTTATACTGAATTGACCTAGTCCATCAGTTTCACCTTTTATACCAGTGAATTGTGTTTCAGAATTTGAAGACCATATTTGACCTTTAGTTGTTTCATCTAAGGCTACATACCAAATGAGAGATACTTCCTCACCCTCAAAGGCGGCATAATTTGGCTGAAACAAAATAGTTTTTATTGTATAAAAATTAAATAAACACCTAGTTACTATGAGCACTTATCCCATAGGGGCCCTTCGTTCATTGTATTATTAGAATAATGTTTCTGGGAATAATTCGGATTCTATCAGTGCGAAGCAGAATGAAGAAAACAATACAAAGAAATCCAAATCATGATAGGTGATTCAAAAGTAACCCACTCATTCACGACTGATGTCCTTCCGGTTTCATCTGACTCGCATTTCGCATTCCGCTCCATAGATGGCGACACAGTAACAAAACATATAATTGCGTGTAGCTAAAAAACTATGGGGGTGCTTTCAAAGATTCATACGGCACCAATTAAGCACTGAATATTTGACATAGTTTCAGAATTAGTGCTTCCAAGTTTTGCTAACTTTAAGCTTGTTCCGAAAACACCACTCAAAAACTGAAAATGATAGCCGTTTTAACGGCACTAATTAAGCACTGATAAATGCAACAAACATTTTGACGAAATTCCAATATGTTGGTGCTGACATTGAAGTCAGCGCCCAAGGAAGATAATCTCTGATATTATGAAAAAACTATATTTTTTTCCTTTAGTTCGAAAAACACTAAAAGGCACAAAAACCCGTCTCAAGCTTTACGTCTTTTCGTAGTACAAAATGCCTCGCCACATTTGAAGTCAATTGAAGTGGTACACTGTACCGCTTCAGTAGAAAAGTGAGACGCCAATTACAACTCTTACAAAATCAATTTTAATAATTAATTTTTCTAAGGACGGTAACCAGACGTTATGCAAGAAAGGGGTCTCTTCTGTTCTGTTTATGTTATTTTTTGTGTTTATAAATTTCAACTGAACTTCCATGTTCAGCCTGGCGTCGTAACATTTGATATTCGAAAAATAATCTCCGCTTTCGAGAAATCTATGTTGTGTCCATCTATTAGCGCATGTTCTGCTAGTGAGGATTTTCCTGTCTGAGTCAGTCGACAGCATCATTCGTGCTCCTTAAGGTATCCTGCGGCAAATACTAGAATTAAGGAGCACGAACGATGCTGTCGACTGAATCAGACAGAAAAATCCGCACTATCAGAACGTGCGCTAATAGATGGACACAACATAGATTTCTCAAAAGCGGAGATTATTTCCTATATCAAAAGTTACTATGCCAGGCTGAACATGCAAGCCATTGAAATTTATAAACACAAAAATAACATAGCGCCTGGTTACCGACCTCAGAAAAAACAGAGATCAAGCTGATACGAAGCGGGAGCGATGGGCCAATCAGCATCGCATACGTAGACGCGCCACTTTTTCCCGGCATGAACCGGCGCGCAGATGACGCTTCCGGTGCGAACACGTCAGTGTCAGAAATCCAGCGTTCGAGGTACAACCTTAGACCGAGAATCCTCTGAAGATGCCTACCGAAGTTGTAGGCGAAACGTTAGGTGAAATTATTCCTAATGGACCATGGCCGATAAGCCCGGAAGACTCTAATTTATACCATTCTGCAAGTGATCAAGTCCGCTTAACTGGCTCACTGTGAGACCCATAAAGTCAACATCATCATAGTGCAGATTAGAAAGCTAGAGTGCAAAAAACAGGAGTTTTCCTTATCTGGAATGGCACAAAATTCTTCAGAAGTCGAAGCTGATGAAGGGACTGGTAGAAACGAATCATGACAACAATTTGAGGATCCCAAGAAAGCTTCTCATCAATGATCAGACACAGATTTCTCACCCCTGAAGAATAAGCCACCTTTTCACTGCAGAGAACTGGATGATAATGTCCTTTCACCATGTTAAATAAATCTTTTTTGCACTAATGATGATAGCACACACTTTGATGAATTCATAACAAAACCTATACGTGAAGCCGAGATTTCAGTTGACGATAAATCTCTGTTTAAAAGTTACAAACTCCTCAGCAAGGGTATGAATATAAATCTATAAATCATCTACGTAAAGGTGAAAACTACAATGGGCAATATCTGCCAATGAGAAGATGTAAAGAGTGAAAAGAAGCGGCATAGAACGCGGCCCTGAGGGACACCCGCTGCTGTCTCCACCCATCGAAATTTATATGAACTGTCCCTGTTGATTTTCATCAAGGAATCATGTCCTGAAGTCCTGCGCATTTATTTACAGACACACTGTATAATAAATTTGGATGTCTTCAAATATATCGTGGTGTCACATTTATCTCCTATTGCAGCAAAATCAGAAATATACGGTAAAATAACAATAATAATATTAAGTAAATTTTATTTTAGGAAATATGAACAAAGTCACATGAAATAATCAGTAATCAGATATTTGCTTATCCAATCGGAGGAGTTTAGTCAAGATACTATATTTCCACCCCATTTCTTGTGACTACACATAGGAATAGTAAATACAGTTGAAGAACAAAGAAAATTAGCAGAAAGAGGAGAAAAAAGAAAAAAAATTAATTTGAAGTAATCAAAAATTTTTGAGAGACTCTTCATTTGTACCTGAATTTGTAAAGGTGAGCATAAGAAGACTACTGTCCACACTATTTGAAAATTTGACTACATTATATGATAAACACCTTGAAACTTTTGTGGTATGATGTTCAGGAGCTGTGAACATAATGCATCAAACAAATGAACCTCCCATAAAGAACCGCACAATACTGCATCTGAAGAAAATCAACTTTCATCCATCCTCAACTAACCTAACTCACCAATTTAATTAATAGCATTTCCCTACAATGAAGTGGCAACACAAAATAAATACAAAAGTGTACATAAGCACCGATGCAAGGCTCATAAACTACACTACAATAATCAAACAAAAAAATTATCAAGAACATTTACTTATGTAAACTGTCAAGAAGCCATGATAGACATAAACAACAGTCTCAGTAGGTGAAAAGTTGTGTCTAAAATACCCGCCAAATAACAGACAAAAAACAAGCTTACAATTAAAAATTACATTAAAACTTCTAGCGGTATCACGAACAACACCAATGGTGACAATTATATTTTCAAATGCGTGATGATGGCAAGGTAGCTTGCCGAAATACATTGTACGACCTTTTAAAAAGAATCATATTCAGGCTCAACATAAACAAACAAAATATAGGTGAATGAAGCAGAAGTTTCCGACAAGAAATAGAGATAAAGTATTATTTGCAATTATTTCCTATTTCTTCTCACCATAGTTTTAACATCAATTCTAGCACTCCAATCTCCACCATGGTTACCACCACTCTTTTAATGAAAGATGTAGTTAGAATAAATGGACCATCCACAATTTCTTGAATGCCAAAGTTGACACCATCATGTTGTAACCAGCCGTAACGATCCAAATTATCTGACTGTTCACACCAATGCCTTACAATAAATAATTACAATTTTGTCAATTAAGTATTGTATTATTAGACATTTTACCTCATTCCATCACCTCCAGGTTTCAACCTCCTAGGAAAATACCACATCAAACCTGTAACTAAGGATTCCTTATCTCGGGTTTTCAAACCAAAATAAGTTCCAGGTCTGTAAGTTCCCCAAAACTTTTCTGGCACATCCAAACCACTTTTAATAATGATACGTTTGTTGTCATAAGGAGTATTCACTCGAGTTTCTAAATATCCTATATATGAAAAAGAAGCGGCTATAATAATCACGATACAGACTAGAAATTCTTTCTTATAGCTCATATAGTTCTTGTAAATATTATTGCTCCTGTTAGTGAAATTACTACAGTTACTACTACTACTATGTTTATCACTCAATTTTCCTGCAGTTTTCCCAGAAATAGTCTGAGTTTTTCTTTGTCTAACCATGCCAAATTGTAAGCAAAGACACCGATCCCAAAATTATTAGTTTGTAGTGTAAAGAAAATTTGAAAGAACAGTAAGGTGTGAGGTTAAAGCAAAAATTAGTGTTCTGTCAGTCCTTGTTGGCATAGACCACAGATGAAAAAGTTTATAGACACAGAAGATAAGAATAGGTATTCTGTGGCATTTATAGAACCACAGAACATCAAAAACACATCATCTGACGATTTCTTTGAGAGATTCGCATAATCTGACGAACAAAGATTATAATCTTTGCTGACGAATTTCAATCATTAGACTTAAGGCGGGTTTCATAAAGCTTTAATTGTACGATTAAAAAACCTTACCTAAATTCGAACCAATCGAATCACTTGTTTCGAAATTTCAACGAATCGCGGTTGCTCCAATTAATTTGACAGTACAATCAAAGTTTTATGAAACCGACCCTAAGGGTCGGACTTTTTTGAAATATAAGACAAGGTCGGGTCTTCTATGATCTAGACACCTATGGTCATGCATAACACCTGTTTCACGAAGATTTTTCTCTTTTGCCGTGTGATCTCCTAGGGAAGAATCACTCCAACAGGTCTTTTTTCTAATTTCGAAACGTTATCTGTTTTCCTTCAGAATTAATTCAATATTCAAATTCAAAATCCTTGAATTCTAGCTCTACGATATTGTGGGGGTTTTTACCCGATTTTTTGGAACTTCAGAATTTTGGAGACCGCTACAAGACACTAATGAAATGAAATCATCTCCTAACGATGAATCAAACATCTTATAACACAAAAAAATCGGCATATTTGGCGGAACCAAGAGTTACGAGATATTCCGAAAATTGTCAAAATGGCATTATGCAGATGCACGCGTTGAACTTTCCCGACGAATTTCTGTTACTTCGACTTGAGGTAATCGTCAGACTATGTGTTTTTCGTAATCCTTGAATTATTTCCTTCAAAATAAAAAAAAAAAAATAGCCATACACTCGAGAATGTCCAGACGACGATTTCTTCTTACAACTTTGGAGCCTTCTCCTGTCTTTTCTTCAAATTATATATATATATATATATATATGTATATATATGTATATATATATATATATATATATATATATATATATATATATATATATATGGAGAAGATTTAACGGACATAACCCTCTGAAACGAAATGAACGAGGGTTATGTCCGTTAAATCTTCTCCATGTACTTCACCGATACCTCATTATTTATCCTTATATTGTATATATATATATATATATATATATATATATATATATATATATATATATATAGTATATATATATATATATATATATATATATATATATATATATATATATATATATACATCTAAGAATATAAAATACCAGGAAGGAGTCTATGCGCTCCTAATGCAAGAGCGGAAGTGCGACAAGAGTGCACCACGAATGAGTCATCGTTTGGTTTGAATTTGAAATAAGAAAGTGGTGCTCTCAGCAAATTGTACTTTTATTCGGTTTTTATGATATTTTCGCAGTTTAACTGTATTGAATTAAGTTTTAGGCGAGGTTTAAAGGTGCGTCCGTGAATTTCTAACTATTTTATACACGTAATTTAGTGCTATAAGACATTTTCTAAGTTTAGAACATTTTCGATAAAATGATTAGTTGTGCAGAGTGTGGCAATTTCAAAACACCAAAAAACCAAAAATTTGGTGTAACATTTCACAGGTAAGTGATATTGGTATTGAAATGATTCATTTTTTCCTGAAAAACACGGGATTTCAATTTTGCTGAATTTGGAGGTTATCCGTAACAAACCATGGGCGTAGGTGATGTTCGGTAATCAATTTCATTGAACCAACTGACATTGATAGTTAGTAGCGCTATTAATTTCGTCTCAAGGGACATTTCGGAAGTATAAAACCATGATTGTATCGTTGAATTATCAATTATTCAATTTATATTGAATCAATTTATAAGTTCAATTATTTTTCCAGATTTCCCAGAAATGAAAAACAGAGAGTGATATGGATGAGTTTCGTAAAGAAACCTGGGTTTGGTCCTAACGAGAGGAGCCTTTTATGTTCCAGGCGATTGTTTTAATCGGTCATCTGTGGCCTTTATTAGGTTATTTCCAATAATTGAAATCGATCAGTTGGAATATGTAAAGTAAAGAATAAAGGACCATGAAATGAATATATCGTCTGATACTTTTGATAAAAAGTACAACTAACTGTTTTTTCGTCACCATTTTGAATTATATTTGTAAAAATACGGTTGATGATGAAAGAATTAGAACTGTATAAGAGATGAATTTTGTTAAGGAATCATTAAAAACAATTTAAAATTGCATTGTGTTTTGCTCCCCTGCTTCGTTGAGATTTTTTAGACCGATTTGGAATATGCCATTTCGTTAATAAAATGTAATTGAAAATTCAAATGCCCTACGCCACTGCGAAACGGAAACGAGTATCGGCCATATTGAGTGCACCATTCTCGTCGCACCAGAATGCATGATATGCTCCTTCCTGGTTTTCTATATTCTAAGATATACATATATAGATATAGTAATATATATATATATATATATATATATATATATATATATATATATATATATATATATCTATGGATTAGAGTAAAGTTAACCTTAGGGTTGAAGTGTCCAACATGGTGTGTACCAGCCAGCAAATTTTCAACTCATAGTTAATTTCCTACTAAACGGAAAGATGCAAACTGAATCTTCATATTAGTAAATACTCAAATTTAAGATTATTATCAATGGAGTCCTATTTGATTATAAGTTTGATAGTTGAAGGTTGATCAATAAGTTCATATAGGGCAGTTCTCGCTTGAATTTTATTATGTGTATTATACGAATAAAATGAGACCGTCAATGGTCTGGATGAAACCGACAACATCATCATCGCCAATGATTAAAAGAGTAGGTACCTATGTACTCTTACATGGCTACATATAAAGCTTGTGAGATTCGAGCTTATCAAAAAGATAAATCTTGATAAAAGTACAGTGTCCCAAATTGATTGAGAGAAGTAAATGATTATAAGTAAATAAAATTAGAGTTGAGTCACATGGCTTTTCAAAAGTGATAATTAAATACATGTGTGAAAGAATTCATGGCGTACTATTAAAAAACAAACATAAATATGGATTCTTCCAATTTTTTCAAGCTAAAATTTATTAAAGGCTGGGTTGTAATCAATGTTTTCAGAAAAGTTTTTCTCCATGTCCTAAAGTGCACATTTTCTTTTTCGCCCTGATGTATTTTAGAAACAGAAGTATTTGAAATTATTTCTGTTTGTGAATTTATATTTTCAATAACAACTGAAATACATGGCAGTCTCAACTAATTTGGCACACAGTGTACAATTAAGAAACGATTTTTTCATAGATGAAGGAGAGAATAGTGGTATTTTCCTACAATCATTCAAGTGTATGAAAACGAAAATGAAAGTATTAATTAATTTGAGTAAACACTTCAGGAAGTATATGAATTTTACAAATAAATTGACAAGAATCTTCTGAAATCTCTTTATTAAAGAATAATATAACAATGATACAACTGATACAAAACAAATATAATACATTTCCAAGACCCAATCAAACTAGAATTGGAATGAAATCAATGATTTATTCAGAAAGGATATTAATTGTTCATATGAACCTATTAGAATCTCCTGAAATAACTTCACAAAAATGTTCAACATTCAATACAAAGTCAAATAAAACATTGAGATTCTAGAAGTATTGTTCAATTGGATTCAAATCCATGTGGCTCAAATACCTTTCTGTGGAAATGAATGTTGAAAATAGAAGTTATCCTAAAATTTTATTTCAGATTGTTATTGAAAAAACATATTTCTGTATAAATATTCACAATGAAATTTTTTTTAAAATAGATGGTTGAATCGATAAAACATCAAATAACATAACAAAAAGTTCATAATGTTTGTTAATTTAAAATATCTCCATGTCTTGAATATGGTACAACTCATTATCTAGTTGATTCTTGGTCAAATTTTAACCATTATATTGTTATTCAAATACAAACTTATTTCTTTATTCAAAGGAATTTCACATAGGTAATCCTTGAAAGTAAAACATATTGAAAATAAACTGCGTTTCAAAGAAGAGGAAATGGCACTTTTTGTATTACAATTCGAATTTTCATTGCTAGCCATTCTCCTTGTTAATGTTGGAACTTTATTCAATTTATCTAGAACCTGACTTAAGCGCACCAGTGTTGAAATTATATTTGGCAAATCTTTCTGAACCACACCATATTGATCCTCTCTGATAGAAGCACAGATCAATTCTGCAAGTCCTTGAGAGCTCCAAATGATCAAGTGTACATCTGATAAACATTTCTGCATATTGGCTTGAGGTATCTCCCCAAAAATATAGGTGATACCAAAAAAAGTTTTAGAAGCAGTTAAAAAGTTTGACAATTTATTTTGTAATTTCAACAAAGCACTTTCTGAAGGTGGCTCAGCAATAATTTTATTTTGTTGAGGGGAATTTACATCCAGTAAATGTGAAATATCATTAGAATAGGGTGATGTCATATTCCTCAAATTTTTGAATTTATTAGATACTGGTGTCTGGCAATGAACATTTGCAATAGGATTTGTGACAGTCGAGTCACTGGTATTTTCTGAGGACTTACTCAAAAGGTCTATGTAAGAGTTATATAAATTCAAAATATTTTCAATCAGAGAATTCCAATTGTGTGGGTGTTCACCAGGTTGTGATAATGTAAAGAGTACTTGGCGTCTCATTGTTGACCATAATGAAAGTCTATATAAATCCAAGCAAGCTAAGCTTTGAACAATGGGCAGCTTTTCTAATTTAACTGATTCTTGCAATGTAAGAACATTCTCATTAAGTTTGATTAAAGGAAATTCTACAGGTTCTGTTAAGAATAAACGAAAAAATATCTTAATTAAATTCATATTAAAAAAGTATAGTGCAGAAAACAATAAGTGGAACAAATAAAACTTGAAAAGGAAATATTCATTCAAATGTAAATTCAACATATATGCCACATTGTGTTTAATATTACTACCAAATGTATAATAGAACAATATGAAATACATACATGGCCAAACAGCTTGTTTGAAACTTCCTTTCAGAAGTGGAATGAGACTAGATTTGAACTGAGTCAATTTTTTTTGTTGAATGATAGGAAAACTCAAATGCTTATCAGACATATACACTTTCGCAAAGTAATATAATCCTACCCACAGTCCACCCAGCTGTAGGAACAATGTTTCTTCAACCAAAAAAGTAATATTTTTCTGGTTAGTTCTAGTTATTCTTTTGAATTCACCTCCTACTAATGATAGTACTAACCACACTTGCACAATTCCAACAAGACTGTGCAATAAAACCAAGGCAAAATTATGCAAAGAGAACACAGATAAAAATTTGTAGAACCTATTCGAACTGAAAGTTGGACGTAACACATAGTCTTTGGCACATATAAGGCACTGAGCGAAAATAATAGTCATATGTGGTATAACATACAACCAAGCGGTAAAAGAAGTAACAGTATCAAATGATGTCCTCATCCACGACAATGGATTAAAAGGATCTCCATTTATAAGTATCAAGCAGAGATGTAGAATGAATAGTTGTGATAAAACACTACAAAGAATTGCATTGTATAATTTTCTGAAGAGGAGGTCTTTATATGTGAACGTTATAGATAGGTTAGGCTGAACCGGCAACATTTTTCCTCTCAGGATCCTACAACAATCGGTTTTCACAATTTAGCACTCTCATCAATTCTTCATATCACAAATCAAAAATTCGAGTATACTTATTCAGCAGTCAGAAGTTTTGTCAGAAACTTGAAATGTAACTGAAATTTTAAGTTTACTTTTGAATGGGACCAGTTCATAGAGTAGTAATTAAAGGTTGCACCATAGAAAAAATTTTCTCTATGGGATGCACCTGGGGCGTTCGGCAAACACCTCGGACACCACTGAATTTATATTGAGGCGAGGGGAGTACACATGTGGAATGTTCAGCAAAGAACAACTGATCAATCGGAGGACGATCTATTCGATCGGTCAATTTCGACGGAAAAGAGAGATTTTCTCATAGCCTATTAATATAATTTATTATATCTCAGAATATCTATCCTTAAGAATAGATATTCTGTGAACTGGCGGCTGGCGACTCAACGATCAGTATATTCGTGTTCTTTGATCAGTACCGTTCCACAGAATATCTATCCTTAAGGCATTGGGCGCATTCAGCAGAAAGAGCGCTAACAAAACTGTTTGCGCTACTGATAGATACCGGTAGCGGAAATCTGTTGACATCGGGCGCATTCAGCAGAAAGAGCGGTAGCAAACTGTCACAACTGTCAGTCACACAACACGTTACCGAAAAGGAGCGCAAGCCAAGTACGCTACTAAAAATGGCGACCGCTACCCAACATGTTACATATAAACCGATTTCAAGCGAATAACCTGGTCCTCATTGGTAATTACCAACTAGGACCAACTGCATTCAAGCGACTTCGGTCATTGTCGGTTATAATCATTTTACAAGGAATATCGCTGAAGGCTATAACCGTAGATAACCGCAGGCAGGACTGTAGATAACCGCGGTCATTACTGGTTATTCGCTTGAAATCGGTTATGTAGGTAGCTCAACTTTCAGCAGAAGATCATAGAAATTCGGTAACAGTTCCGTAACTGTTTTCTCTGCTGAATGCGCCCATTGACCTATTATACTATACTGTATAATAGGTCAATGCCTTAAGCAGAGACAATCTCTGTTTCTGCCTTAAGGATAGATATTCTGTGACCGTTCGTTTACACACCTGTTACGTAAAAATATTCATATATGTATAGTCCGTTTCAAAATGATTGTCATCAGAGCAAGCCATGGAATTCCAGCCGGGGCTTTATTTCTAGTTACAAAAAGTAACTAAAAATTTCTGTGGGTTCATCATAAATTGAAATATATCAATATAACCTATAAAATGATTGAATATATTTTTAAGGCAAATAAATTTGAAGATTTTTTTTGTGGAATAATATTAATTTCGTCATTGTTGGACACATTTTCAAACTCAGCTTCAATTACAAAAGAAAAACAAGCTGAGATGATGACTAAAATATACACACCCACACTATTTCGCTGTAGATCAAGGATCAAGCATGGGAATTGGAAATTCAGGATTGATAATAAAAATAGCGTGGAATACTTCAACATGAAATCTTGAAGGCTTTCGAGGAACTCTAAAGTAGAGATATCATTCATTAAATAATCAAGGATAACTGAAAGTTCAATCTCTATGAAGACTCTTCCGCAAATTTTGGAATCTTGATTACTATCGAAAATTCAGCCAAGTTCTCACCCTGTGTCATTTTTTCTGAGTAGGTATTGAGGAAAAGAAAGTATAATAAAGCTGACATAACTTTATGATTCCATAGCCAAGTTGTTGAAACAAATGGAAAATATTTGTTGACAAATTGTGAATCATTGGAAGTGTGATATGCTATAAAATAGATCACTATTATTTGTATTTTTATTAATACTGTCTTTTTCATGTTTCATTAAATAATATACCAAATGTTGATTTTGATTAAAACTCGGTTACTTTTCAGGCAGTTCAAAAAATATGTACAAACTGATTTATTCATTGTTTCTGATTTTAGAAAGAATAACGTCGTATAATGTCTCTTTGAAGGTATAATCATGTGGAATAGGTTTCCATCCACCCCTCACTTCTGACCGTTAATGACTTGTCTTGCCTTCTTTCTCTCCAAAATTCATCTGACAGTTCTAGGTGAAAACTGAAATTTGAGACTTATTTATTTATTCGAAAAAATCGAAAACACCTCGAACAAGTAAATGATTGTTACCTGAATAACTAGCAAAACGCGATGAAAACTGCTGAATTGTTGAAAAACTCGCAATACCGACGAAAACTGCTTCACGTTTCCTTGTAGTTAGGCGAGGCGAGAGGTATCTTGATGAATTCCAGCCATTTTCAATTCGGTAATACTTGAGAAATATTCAAATTCAAAACTATTTTTTCGATTTAATCAAGAACATAAGCATACAGAAATGAATTCGAAAGGAGGTTAATTCAAACTATGAAATGTCAAAACTTAGTGTTTTCAATCAACACCAACCTAAATCCTAGAACTCAAAAGTTACTGATGGGATATTACCAACATATTTTCGAGATTCCACAGCCGCCCGAGATGCCAATCATTTTGAAACGGACTATATTGTCTAATCTCATGAATCAGATGGCAATTTTAATTAGGATCATTGATTTTTTAAATAATACTACATATTTGTAACAATCAAAAGCCTATGTTTTATTCTTCACATTATATTATTACAATTATAAACATTAACAAAAATAAAACCGCACCTGAATTGTAGAATGGAATGAAAATTCAAAATAAAATATATAAGTCATTTCGAAATTCAAATCTAATTGCGAATAATATAAATAAGATACACTACAATGTACATCAAATATACAAGGCCTTAGTTCATTAAATATTTCATCAACCTGTAAAAGCTATCACAACATGAGTAGTTATTTTGCACACAAATTCAATTTTTTTCAAACTCAATGAAAATGCTTTGTGAAAGGTCAACTCACTATTTCCAAAAAGATGAAACATTTTAAAAATACTATATGATAGGACATAATTTACAGTGTATGTCAACATCCCAAATTTATCTCACTGGTTGTTTTATATTACATTTATGATAGAAATAATTTCATAAGATTAAATTTCAACAAAAGTTTTTGAAAATATTAACTACTGTTTTGATCATTCGACACATCATTTTGACTTATTTTTTTCTTCTTCTAGTTTATGTGTATTATTTTTCTTTTTAACTTCACCATTGTTGGGAGAATTTTCTGAGGAATCCTTGGTTCTTTCAGATTTTGTTTCTTTATCTTTTAGAAGGGCTTTTTCAATCTTGTCCTCAACTTCTAATATTTCCTCTTTGTCTATGATTTCTATTAATTCATCTACTTGTTTATCTGTTAGATTAACATTTTCCTTCCCAATGATCTCGATAACCTGAAAAAAAGAATGTCCATTGAGAATTTCAATGTAGGTACTTGAAAATAGTAAATGGAACAGAAAATAAGTCTATTATGTAGTGGTTAAAAAACGCGTGATTAAAAGTCGGTATCTGATCAATTCAATTTTCATTGCGAATTTTGATTTGGATTTAAAATAACTTATCCAATAGAGCTAAAATGGTATGGTCAACTTCAAGCTGGCAACATACTGAATGAGTTCAGAACGACTCCCAACACATATTCATCATAACAGCCATGATGGCTTGTCTGAAAATCGAAATAGCAACCACAAAAAAGTCCATATCCAACCCACCCAGCAGAGACACTTTAGACGACACCTAAGATGAGGACCTACGCTGTCAACTCAATAAGACATGCTGTAACAGATGGACACAATATAGATTTCCCAAAAGCAAGGGTTATTTCAAATATCAAAAATTACTATCCTACAATGAACATGGAAGCCATTGAGATGTATAAACATAAAGAAAACATAAACAGAAAAGAAGAAACTCCATTGGTATATATTGCATGGTTGCCAGTATCAGAAAAAACCAAGATCAAACCAATACAGAGTGAGAGCGATAGGCCAATCAACATCGCGCGCACACTACCTTCTCCCGCTATTAACCAGGGTAACTTAATAGTTGTGGATTGATGAATTCGATTGAATACGTTATAATTATCCAATCACTTGGATAATTAATAATCCAAGTGATTGGATAATTATAACGTATTCAATCGAATTCATCAATCCACAACTATTAAGTTTTTAGTGCCTCCTGAAAATTTCAGTTTTTGCAGTTACTCGGTTTTGCGGTGTCGCCAACGATATACAAAACAGAGATGAAATTTTATGCACCATTGTGTGAAGGTTTCAAAGTTATATATACAGAGAGTGCTGTGATTGAAAAATATAAATTTGAAAGAACTTACCTTCAGTACATCTTCTACCTTAACAGATCCATCAAGATCATCATCAATTTTCCTGAGCATTTTTGTTATTTTATCTAATCTTGATTGATCAGGGACATCTCTTATCTTTTTGATAGCAGTTATGATATCTTCAATTTTAAGTACCTCTTGCTTCTTTTTCTCTGTTTCTTCTATCTCCAAATCCTTCTTTAATTGAGCTTCTTTTTCATTCAGTTCTACTAAAACTGTATCCAGTTTATTAATCATCTTATTAACTCTATTGAATAATCTTTTAGCAGCTATGCTTTCTTTAATCTCAGGTTTTTTCTGCGAGGAAACTTCTTTCTCTAGATTTTCAACATCTTCTTTATAATCTGCCAATTCTTCCTTAAGATCTTGCAGTTCCTCTTTTTCTACAATGAATTTTTTTTCTTTAGAAATACTATCCAATGCATTTTCAATTATTTCTATATCTTTCGATTCTAATTCCCTTTCTTTTGGTAGCTCATTCAGTTTCTCCAAAGTGAATTTTTCAGAATCAACAGAAGCGTCAATGATAGGAGCAGTATCTATCATAACCTCTTTATCTACTTTTTCTTTTAATTTCTCTTGTTCTTTCTTTTCTTTTCTCTCTTCCCTGATCCTTCTTTCTTCTTCCTTCAATAACTCAAATGCCACTTTATTATCAATTTTTCCTTCTTTTTCACCAATGGCAGCTTTAGTTTGTGTAATAATGGTGTCAGGTAGTGTGGAAATAGTAGCTTTTAGTTGATCACTGGTTGGAATGGTTTCAGGTAGCATCAACGCTCTTGATAAAAGTAGCAAAGAAGGAGGAACTTTTTCATTCAAACTAAGATCTAACCACTGAGATAATTGAGACCTCAAACGTTCCTCGGATAACCCATATGCTCTCATTCCTCTAGCTCTACAAGCTTGTTGAACCTCTGCTAAAGTTAAAGCATCAATTCCTTCTTTCTGTATCATTTTGTCATCTGCAGCTAACGAACGAAGTTTCATTCTCAACTGAAAACGTAATAAGTTGTTTGTTCCAAGAGTTTGAACTTCTAGCACTCTACATAAAGCTATTAACTGACTTCGGGAGAGTGAATCTAATGTTATTTCATCCTCAAAAAGCTTGGAATACTTCATAATTTCCTCATTAGATACTCTTTCACCAGATGTTCTCACACGATGGAACCATTCAGCAAATGATTTGGCTTCTTCTGAGTAATGGTCCTTGTGTTGTAGTGACATATTGTCTAATGTTTCCTGTAAGAATTTCGCCATTTCTAATTTAACTTTTAAATTTTTTTTATTTTTATCATCTGCATCAGATTCTGTTTGAAAAGTTGAAGGAAGCATTCCTGGAAAAAATTTTATGAATACAGGTAACAGGAACTCCATAAATGGAACAATTATGAAAACGGAGAAAGGTACCAAACGAAACATGTCTCCAGTAGTTCTTATTAATAACCGATATTCGCGTCTACTCAAGGTATGCCCATTTAATACGCGCCATAATAAACCACATGAAATTTTCATGTCAATAAATAATAAGCGAAAACCGTGATAATAATGAACTATTTCTGCAACTATCTTTTCTTTTAGAGTCTTCTTTTTTACAACTGCTTGTGGGGTTTCATGGATGATATCAGTAGATGTCTTTTGGGAAACTGCCTTTTGTTCTTCATCCTTTTTTTTCTTCAAATTTTCAACAGTTGCTTCTACCTTTGAAGATGGCTTCAGAGGTTCCTTACTTAATTGTAAATGTGAAATAGAAATATGCCTGTACATAATATTCCGTGGAATGGAAGGTGACACATTATTATCTAATTTGATGAATGAATCTGTTGTACAGGAAAAATTTGACTTCCATATATGCTGCGAAATTATTGGATAACGCAAACATTCTCGTTCGGTTATACATCTAACTGTTAGACTACCTGGTCCTGAAATGAGAATGATATTATTTAATGATTCGAGTGTTGTTAAAATGCTTTTACTTTTCAAAACGCCAGAGCTATTAATAGCGGATTTTCGTATAAAATGAAACATGTCTAATTTCTAATTTTCATATAAAACAATTAATAGGTATTTCAAATGTACCTAAACCTGTGTTCGACTTTGATAATAATTAATTTGTTGAATGGAAAATAGGTAGGTTTTATTTTTGACATTTGCAGTTTCGTGACCGTGAACCACAGAACATCAAACCATAGATTTAGCAAAGCTATCAATTCTATGCCGTAAACAGTGTCACAGAATATCTATAGATAGATATTCTGTAACAGTGTTCTGTGCACAGAGGCCAGATTTGATTGATTGATCAATCTTTCAACATGTGCTTGGCTTCTCGTCATCGACGCATCGAACACTCTGTATCACAAACTATTAGGCTAAGTTCACATGATCGCGCGACAACGCACGTTTGTAGCTCGTTAACGCGAGTTGATGTATTCAGATGGTTGCGCGTTGATAGCGCGACAGCCCGCGACTACTGTCATAATCTTCTTCTTCTTCTATCGTTCAGAATGTGCTGAGACGATTTTTAGATTCCGAGCACAGAAAAAGTCATTGAAATCTCTGTCAATATTTCAGCTTTGTACGTCAAATCGCGCGAATCATCTGAACACGTCTATGCCTGACAGTTGTACTTCAATACGCGCGAAGCCGCGCGACGTCGAGCGGAACGAGATACTGGCGATAGAGCAAAGTCGATCGCGCGTGATCGCCAATTTACGCGCGACCATATGAACATTTCTATGTGAGTACTCAGTATCTCTAGTCGCGCGTTTGGGAATCGCGCGTAATCGCTAATACAGTTCAGATATATATTTATTATAATATTTCTAACTGTTGTACACTTTAATTGAATTTATTGTTTAGAATGACTTCTACTTTTTTCAATCTTGTCATTTCTTTCATGACAGCCCAAAACGCCCAATAATCCGTTCCACTTGAGTTAACATAATAGCGCTAGCAAGCAAGGGGAATGGGGAAAAGAGCGGTCGTGAGCGTGAGCGTTGTGATCACCAAGTGGAACGCCCCCTTTAATTGAATTTATTGTTTAGAATAACTTCTACTTTTTTCAATCTTGTCATTTCTTTCGGGGCCGTTCCACTTGGCGATCACAACGATCAAAATGCTCCTTTAGCCGTTCCACTTAACGACCGCGGTCTTTGTGAGCGCGGCAAAATCATCGCTCACTCCAAGCTCAAATCGACCCACACATTTCGATGTTCTGTGACGACCTATCTCAATAGATGCGTGAAAGTGAAAGTGTACGTCCAGAATACAGTTTAGTTATATGTATTATAATATTTCTAACTGTTCTACACTTTAATTAAATTTATTGACCTAACAACTAACTTCTACTTCTTTCAATCTTGTCATTTCTTTCATGACAGCCCAAAACGCCCAATAATCCGTTCCACTTGAGTTAACATAATAGTGCTAGCAAGCAAGTGGAATGGGGAAAAGAGCGGTCGTGAGCGTGAGCGTTGTGATCGCCAAGTGGAACGCCCCCATAATAGCGCTAGCAAGCAAGTGGAATGGGGAAAAGAGCGGTCGTGAGCGTGAGCGTTGTGATCGCCAAGTGGAACGCCCCCATAGAAGAGTGCTATATAAAAAGTCTCGTAGCATCAATAATGAGGAATTATCAAGGGAAGTTCTGGAGAAAATATTGTGAATAACTAAGGAATGTATTTCTCTATCATAAATGATTCAAGAAATACAATAGTTGGATTTCGCAATATGAGTTGAATTATGTCCCCAAAAATCGTAAAAACTCTCTTTCAGATACTAGAATCGTATTCGAAATTTTTTTGCTACTGCTGAATTTGGGCATTGTTATTCATTAGTGGAACATTCATCATATTTCATTACATGAAGTGGTTCCTAATTACGAAAAAACTGAAAGCTGATATTGTCGAATTATTATTTCATAGGCATAAATGAGGAGTATTTTCAGTCGATACAAACACTGAATCAGTGGTGTTGAACTATGAGAGATTGTCGAAGAGAACTCAAATATCTCAATTTCTTCATGAAAATCTATGGATGTTCCTTCCTGAAAGATGGAAAGTTTTTGGATACAAGACCTCCATCCATAGCATTATTTCTTTTACTATTTTTCTATCTTACAACGTTTCGTGAAAATTTTGGAGCTACTCCTGCTTGTAAATACTCTTTGAGCCAGGAACTGATTTTCCATTTCGTTGGAGGTTTCTCTGGTAGTATGGTGCTGTTTTATCGCATCAAAAATAAATATTATTTTGAGCAATTGGCAGATTCGCTCAACGATGAGCGATTTTATATCTTCGAAATCAATAGAAGAAGCTATAGAACGATTTTAAGAACGGCGTTGGTATTTATTTGTGGTTTTCTTGTAATTGCTCTCAAGATTTATGGTGATATTGAAAACTGTGATATGGAAAGAGTGAGTTTTTTTATAGAATACGTTTCAACTGTGATTATCTATTTCGAATTGATATCTGCCACAATTTTGCTGAATCTGATTAAAGATATGATGGATCAAAGCCATATTATGATCGTGTCATTTATTAAAATATCTAACACATCCCCACTACATCAAGTAAAGAAAAGTGAGAATGCTGATTTGATTATAATAGAATGGACAAGAGGTGCAATCAGTTCGGAAAATGGTAATGAACGAATCAATCAATTTATTGATGCTGCTGTAGATTCCATATCTGCTCTTCCAGATTGTTTGGACTTTTTCTCTCGAACATTCGGAATCACAAAAAAGTTTTGTTTTGGTTACTTTACGACCCTCGTATGTCAGTTTGTAGTAAGTTTGGTTCCGACTGAAAATGGAAACAATTATGTTATTGTTGTTCATTTTAGGGAAACCACATTTTTAATGTTAATGACGGTGAGTCTGTTCATATCGAAGATGAATTCACCATGAGAGAAATTTCAATCACTGAAAAACCTTTATTTTTCAGGGAACTTTTGCTTATATGATGTATATTTATGTCTCAGCAAGAAATAGTATGAGAAGTTCCACCATCCTTATTATGGAGCAGTTGTTTATTTACGAAAACAATTGCAGCTTCGTCGACGATGAGAAATATCAAAAACTTAATTTGCTGTATGATAATTTAATGAAAAAAATGACAATTCAAGTGCAATACTACGAAAAATATTACAAACGACAAGTTTGTTGCACAATTATGTTAATGTTTGCTATAAGTATCATACTAGTGTTATCAAATCAGTAAAAATAGTTAAGGGTGTTGATCCATAGATTGTTGACTTTGATACTGATTTGTATTGATCAAGAAGGCCACAATACTATATGCTCCACGACAAACCTGAAATCAAATTGTTGTTTGTTCTTATGAATATCTCGTACATTCATATACAAATTGGGAATAAAAAATTAGGAGCTAAAGTGAAACAGACTAATTGGTTTGATGAAAAATTGTGTAATATGTCGGTGTTTGTTTTCAGAAGTTCACAACTTTGAAAAAGAATAAAACGGAAAACAAAAAATTTTTTGCCTTTATAGAGAAAACAGCGGAATCAAGACTGCTTTATTTTAGAAATCATTGTTGTTTTTGATCGAGTTGGGTTTGACTGCAATAATAGAGAAATTGACCACTCCATAGTTTATATCATTCGAGTATATAAAGTACATAGAATTTTGCAGATGATATAATCTAAAAAACTTATATCTGATAAACAAAGAGTTAGTTATATTTTATGCCTCGGGAACCTGGCGTAGTCTCACAACTATGGAAGCGGTAATGTCCCTCAGTGCATATGAAACAAAATACTCCCAAGACTTTAATTCATTGTTATCGATTTTCGGACTTACATTTTGCCCCCAAGAAAACCGTGAGACTTGTGAGATAACGAAAATTTTCGCTGAGATTCTACCTTCCGTTTTTGTTGGGATTAGCCTAGTAGCAAGGAAAAAAAAATATTGCAGAATATGACTCATTCAAAATATATAATTTTCAAAATCTTCTATTGACTTACTTCCATACTCACCGCAAGGAGACATTGGTGATTGATCAGAATCAGAGGTTTTACTCTCAAGTGAATTGGATGTTTCAATTTCTCCATGAAAAGTCTGTAGTTCAATTTCATACTCGCATCCATGTCGTACCATGGCAACGAATAAATCGTTCGTACGAACTCTTCTTTCTAAAAAATTTCTCTTGAATAAAGTGTTTCGCTCATATTCTGAAAAGTGAATTTCACCTCATTCTCCAAATTTTGCCCATTTGAGCAAAGAAACCATTCCAGAAACAAAACAATTACAAGATTGAAGACTTCAGAACAAGCCTTTGCCTGCAAATGGGATCTTATTAGTACAAACTTCATTTTGATAGCAACGATGATGTGATCGAAATCATTATAAATGTACGCAACATTTTCAAAAGCGAGGCTATTTTTAGGGTAATTGAATACATCAAATTAAGTCATTATTCTAAAAATCCTAACTATCGAATGCTAGCTGCTCGCCATGGTGTATCTAATAAAAAACATATACGAGGGTAGTTCAAATATGATGGAGAAGGTCGTGGCTTGAGTATGTGATACTGGGTCCCTCAGGAACACTCTGGTATAGTTTTCGTCAGGAACGCATATTCACGCTAATGCTAACGAGTGGATGCCAAGTGCAGACCACCATTGCGCAACGTATTGTCATTCGTTTTTTAGGTGGGAAATCATTGAAAACACGAAATTTTTTCTGAAAAGGTTTTTGTTTAGAATGGCTAAAGCATTCAAGGATGGCCGTGAAACCTTAGAGAATGAGCTGCATGACAATCGATCTCGAACCAGCATCACAACAGACAACATTATTTTGGAGAACAGTTCTGTGCAGCCAGGTATCATCAAAGCCGAATACTACTCCAACCTTCTAACCTTCTGAAAATACACGTGAAACCCATTTATTGATCGAAACTGAGAATAATTCCAGCAAGAAGAAGCAGATTCTTTTCCAGGATATTGCGCGCCCTCATACCGCGCATCACACGCTCGATACAATATCGGAATCGGAATGGAAATCGGGATATGGCTCAGAAAGCTTCTGGAAAGGCTGACAAAATGCGTAACTAGGAGGGGGGATTACACAGAAAGAGCTGTGAATTTTTATATTTTTTTTTAATAAACGGGTCAGGAGCACTTGCCTCGATCATATTCGAAGTACTCTCGTATTATAAGAAAGACAAGGAATGAAATAATTGATGATCAAGTAGAAAAGAAAAAGAAATAAGAAAATCTGAATTTAAACCATGCTATCAGACAGCAATCTCAACTTGCATTAACAATTTCTCCGGATAATCCTATACAAAGACCTTTGATAAATCGGGTCCTGCAATACTCGAATGATAGATATCATCTGGTATCATGAAAAGTTTCGACTGAGGGTGCCAAGTAGATTCCATATACGAGTATACCGATTTCTCGAAGGTCTTCGATTGAGTTAACCTCAATTTGCTTATGCCTTTACTTGAAGATATGGGGATTGTTGGATCTCTTTTTTTATCATGGATCCGAAGCTTTCTTTCTGTTCAAATAGTGAGGTATAGAATATTTCATTTTCGGTCGATTCATGTTACATTTGGAGTACCGCAGGGCTCCCCATTTAGAACCATTGATGTTAAGATTTTTATGAGGATCCCAAATTCGGAGAGCTCGGGGTCACTACGAGTTGAACTAGATAAATTTTATGAATGAAACATCAGAATATTTCGCAGATGAATCTGACCAAGTGACATGTTATATGTTATTGTCTTCCATATGGGTCCATATGGGTCTGCTAGGAATGTGCTGGTCATAATCGCTTTATAACATATATTATATACAGGGTGTACCAAGTTCGACGGCCTATTAGGCGTTTCTGGAGAAACAGACTTATTTGAAATCTGAAAATTGGGATTATGATATTGTTTGACATTATCTACCGAGCTAAAATATTCTTAGAGCCTGACCACTTTTAGTGACAGAGTATGCAATTCTGAATACATTCGTACTCAAATCGTTGCATTCATCGAAATACTTTCCAAAATATCAAGAAAAACGCGAAGAAAAAGAGAGAAAAGAGTATTCGGTATTATGTTTGTTATTCCTAATCTAGATACCTTAAGCACAAACCGTTTTCACATTTTTGAAGTCAAAGACTGTGGAAATATTGTACATTTTTAGAATTTTGAAAAACTCATCACGGGGTGTTCCAAATGTTGGGTCAAAAATTGGGATCAAGATTGGCCCATAACTTTCGTTTTTCAAATTAGAACCCTATTTTTTTATGATTGCGTTGGATTGTATGAAGAAAAATGATGATAATCTTCTAACATGTTAATGTTCCTAAAATTGATCATTCTTGAGTTATTTAGGATTTTCTGATTTCATGTCGTACGTAGCGTCAAATTCATTTAATCTGTTTCATATCAACTATGACCTTGGTCATAGAAGATAAATTATTCCAATAACTCACTAGTGACACACATTTGAATACATTCGTACTCAAATCGTTGCATTCGTAAAAATACTTTCCGAAATATCAAAAGAAAAAACTAAACAAAAAAGGTAGATAAGAGTATTCGGTATAATGTTTGCTATTTCTTATCTAGATATCTTAAGCACAAACCGTTTTCACGTTTTTGTAGTCGAAAGCAGTGGAAATATTTTATATATTTAGAATTTTGAAAAACTCGTCACAGGGTGTTCCAAATGTTCGGTCAAAAATTGGGATCAAGATTGACCTATAACTTTAGTTTTTCAAATTAGAACCCTATTTTTTTATGATTGCGTTGGATTCTACGAAGAAAAATGATGATAAAGTTTCATCACGTTGATACTCCTTAAATTAATAATTCTTGAGTTTTTTAGTATTTTCTGATTCTATGTCGTACGTTGCGTCAAATGCATAAAATCTGTTTCATAACAACAATGATGAATGAATTTAAAAAAAAGGTGTGTCACTAGTGAGTTATTGGAATAATTCATCTTCTATGACCAAGGTCATAGTTGACATGAAACAGATTTGATGAATTTGACGCTACGTACGACATAAAATCAGAAAATCCTAAATAACTCAAGAACATTATCATCATTTTTCTTCGTACAATCCGACGCAATCATAAAAAAATAGGGTCCTAATTTGAAAAACGAAAGTTATGGGTCAATCTTAATCAAAATTTTTGACCCAACATTTGGAACACCATGTGATGAGTTTTTCAAAATTCTAAAAATGTACAATATTTCCACAGTCTTCGACTTCAAAGTTGTGAAAACGGTTTGTGCTTAAGGTGTCTAGATTAGGAATGACAAACATAATACCGAATACTCTTTTCTCTCTTTTTCTTCAGGTTTTTCTCGATATTTTGGAAAGTATTTCGAAGAATGCAACGATTCAAGTACGAATGTATTCAGAATTGCATACTCTATCAAATTCAAAATAAAAAAAAAACAGAAAAAAAAATTTTTGAAAAATTTTATTTCGCTCCCTGTATAACCAAAAGTGGTTAGGCTCCAAGAATATTTTAGCTCGGTAGATAATGTCAAACAATATCATAATCCCAATTTTCAGATTTCAAATAAGTCTAGTTTTCCAGAAACGCCTAATAGGCCGTCGAACTTGGTACACCCTGTATATATGTTATAAAGTTGTGGAGAAAATCAATCAATTGTGTCATTTTAACTAACATGATCACATGAAATTCGTTTTTAAAACTTTTGAAATAAGAGAAAATATGCGAGTTGATATACAGCAGAGCCAGTTTGCAAATCATCATTTATTTAAATCATTCAACGTTGAACCAACTCGAAATGATATGGAAGAAATTGAAAGGCCGCAGAATATGACTTCAGACAACAATTTTTGTTTGAAATTCGAAAATAATTTTTTTTTAATAATTCATATTCATATTCCTCGAATAATTCTCGATGGAAAATTCCTACAATTTAAACGTTGACTTCCTCGCATAATCGAGCGGAAAGCAAACCTAGAGCAATGAAAAACTTTCAAGTTGCAGAGACAACAGCCCTAATAACAAATAATGTTCTCCATAATCCTCCAGATCAACTTTTATATGAAGGGACAGGAATTGAACCAATAAATGAAAGAATCAAGAGACTAAATAAGAAAATTCATTCTAAACTAATTGAACAGAACGAAATAATCGAACAATATCATGATGATGGAGCAAACAAATCTTCAAGAAATCATCCCACACAGACTCTCTTGAAAATGTTAAATTCTAATCAAATAATATTATATTATGAAATGTATACATTTTATATTATAAAAAAAAAATTAAAAGGCTGAGACCCTAGGCCGGTGGCCATTTGTAACATAGTACAATGAACTACAGTTACTACTACTCGAGCGGAAATCGCGGACTCCGAAGCATTAAGTGGATTAGCTGTGACGAATGTTGGAATATTGTTTGATTTAAATTAGTATATAAGCTTAGAATGTAATTAATAAAATCATCACTCGCCAAACATTTGATCATTACACCTCAGGGCAAACTGTGGAGTTAAGAATTCCCTTAGAACTTCTGAGTCTGGTTGTTCAGTTTGCCCTTCTATCGTCAAGTGTTGTTTCAACCACAAAGAAACAAAAATCTTATTGATGAAGTATTTGGTAATAGCTCAGCCAATGAAAATTATGAAAAGCGCCTCTCAATACAGATGTTTGAATAATTAATGTTGATATACATAGTTTCTTAACTTGTAGGAGAGTACGAAATTTACTATTGCAATGAAAATGCGTTAATAATGTTGATCAAGGATAATCCTTGACTCATCTAAAGGACAATAGAGATATACCATGCAGCCTCACAAATTTCCTGTTGGATCTACATTTATTTCCCAAGGGAAAACTTTTAAATGTTCTGTTGACACAAAGTCCAGTTTCGGAAGTCAAGTGGCCAACATCGCGAAAAGTCAATTTTTCAAATGAAAATCCTCGTCATATCTGGAATATAATGTGAAAAGAAGTGTTTGCTCACGCAGACGCTGATAATAATAATAATAGTTTATTTTACATAATTAAACACAGTGGCGTAGTGAGCTCAACTAGCGCCCGGGGCACAAAATCAGTTTAGCGCCCCCCTTCTAAATTCATAGAGACATATAATATTTATGTGAAATATACCTACTCGCAAATTACCAAATGAATCAAGTAAGATAAAAAAAATCATATGGCGAGTTTCATGAAACTCGCCATATGAACTGTCAAGTTGATTAGTGCCACCGAGATTCGTGGAAATTTGAAATGAGGTGATTGGATTGGTTCGAATTTACGTAAGTTTTTCTGTTCGCACAATTGAAGTTTTGTGAAACTCACCATTTAGACAAAAAATGGAGTAGAGAAATCAAGAATATATAAAAGATGTATTTGATCATTCATTTATATATCTATGAGGAAATTTTAAAAAAACGCAGTTTTAAAACTATAGAGAAGGTAATATTCATTATCTTCAAGAAGATAAGAATTTAATAATAATAATAATAAGAATATAGGAGTAGTTATGTACCATATAACATATTACTATTTATGAATTTTCCTTGCCTTTGATGAAAAAAATTCATCAATAATGTCATCAAAGTTTATCATTTCAAAATTTTCTCTTTCTACACTTGAAAATGCCAGGTCACTTAGGCGTTGATCGTAGATATGTCAGAAGTAATTTTAATTGATCGTGCAGCTAGCAATTGGAGCTGAGAGAGTCAGGAGTATTTGAAGTGAAACTCTCAGGTTGGAAAAACATCTTCTCCATACGATTTAATAAAATTCAGGAATTTCAAAGGAATTCAATTCAATATGGAATCAACATCTGTTGTGGAAGCTACATTAGTGAACGCCTTCAAGAACAGGCTGGACGATTGGTGCTCTTCACGATGATCACTGCTCTCTTTTATTTTCAGAATAATTGACATTTTTTTTTGAGTTTATAGGTTTGAACAACCTCAACCTTTGTCACTCATTGAATAAATATATAAATGAATAAATTTCTTTTCTAGTGCGGAGTTACATTTTAACAATTTTTTTCAGAATCCTTGTCAACATTATCGTTGTTACAAATTTTCAATATCTAGTAAAAATCCAAATTTGATATAATGATCACTTAATCGTGAAAATATTTCTTGTTGGAGACGACCATCTCTAACAAATTACTAATTTTCTGGATATTTTGCGGCATTTCATCACACGTTGTATCAATATCCCATTTTTCACAGACCTTGTCCCAATTTCGGCTAGTTCAGTCGATAATGATTAATAATATAATAATAATAATAATAATAATATTTATTCATTCTCTCAGACAGAATACACCTATATAGAATACGTCAGAAAAAAAAAACCAAATGATTACAAAAGTAAATTGACATCCTAGCAAGAAAGTAAAAATGTAGTGTAATAACTTCACCAAACAATAATGTAAAAAAAAAATCATACAATAGCAGCATTCAAATATTCACTTACACTATAAAAACAATTAACGATTAACAACTCCTTTATCTCTCTCTTGAATTTTCTGTACTCCAAAACTTTTAGCCTCTCAGGTAGATGATTGAACAATTTGATGCCACAGTACGTGGGTGAGTGCTCGAATTTTGTTGTTCTATGTTTTGGAATACAGAGAATATCTTTGCGCCTTGTATCATAATAATGATAATCAGAGCATTTTCTCAGTGATCCTAGGTTTCTTTTAATATACAATAAACAATCAAGTATAAAGATGCAGGGAAAGCTCAACAATCTTTCTGCAATAAAGCAGGGTCTACAGGACTCCATAGGTGAAAGGTTGAAAATGAGTCTAATGATCTTTTTCTGTGTGATGAATACACGACTGCTTGTAGATGAACCCCCCCACAACACTACGTTATAGCTCAGATGAGAATAGGCAACTGCATAATATACGCAGATTTGAGATTCTCTAGGTAGAATCTGCTTCAGGCTCCTTATGGCAAAATATGCACTACCCAATTTCGAACAAACAGAGTCCACATGGTTCTTCCAACCGAGAACTCCGTCAACCCACAGTCCTAGAAACTTTACGCAGTCTGAACTTTTCAACTCACCGGTCGGAAGTTTTAAGCTCAACTGGCAACCCATGTCTCGCGACCGAAAATACAAGAGATCAGTCTTATTAATATTGAGAATGATGGAATTCCGATAACACCAATCGGTGAAACAGCGCACCACAAGTTCACACTTGGCAGTGAGCTCAACCAGACTGGATGCCCGAATTATAAAAGAAGTATCGTCGGCAAACTGAACTATCTTGATATGGGCCAAGATTGATGAACAAATCATAACATAAAGAGGAAGATCATTGACGAATAAAATGAATAAAAGAGGCCCCAAAACAGAACCCTGAGGGACCCCAAGTTCAACCCGATATTTGGAGGATTCTTGTTGACCCATACGAATATAGAACTCTCTATCATTCAAAAAATCCTCAACCCAATCCAGAAAAACGCCCCTAAATCCAAAGCTGTACAACTTGGCCAGAATAAAGTTAAAATTTAAGCAGTCAAATGCTCTCGATTCATCGAAAAAAAGCCCTGCCACACATGATTCGCCATCAAGGCTTTCGTATACGAAATTGATCAAGTCGCAAGCAGCTGTATTGGTCGATCGGTTGAATCGAAAGCCATGCTGGCATTCTGTGACCAACGAAAACTTGTTCAAATAGTTCAACATTCTGTTGAGAATCAGTTTTTCCATTACTTTCGACAGATTGCTCAGAAGAGATATGGGACGATAGTTTCTAATGTCGTCCGTAGCATTCTTCTTATGAACAGGAATGACTTTAGCAGTCTTCAGAACGCTGGGAAATTTGCCTGAAGTGACCGACAAGTTAATCAAGTGGGAGAGATGTTCAGAAATGTGAGGTGACAGAACTTTCATTACCCTAACCGAAATCATGTCATGCCCTGTGCTATTTTTATTTTTCATATTATTCATAACTGCATGAACCTCATCCGTAGTTACTGGAAAAAAAAAGAAATTTCTATCCGAAAGCGGCTCAGTTGTACAGGAGCTCGATACCCCGTTCTGAAAATGTTGACACAAACCTGTAGAACAAATATGTGAAAAATATTCACCGAAAATAGTAGCCACCTCTAGTTCATCACAGTGTATTCTACCGTTGATGTTAAGAGTAATTGAACTACGGCCGCTTCTGCTAGCAGTCTGATTCCGAACTAGATTCCAAATCATTTTGACCTTGCTGCTAGAACTATCGATCAGATTTTTATGGAAATTAAACTTAGTTGAGTTCAACAGTTTCCTGTACTCCTTTTTTTTCGTAAGGTAGAGCTCTCTTGCCCTTTCAGATTTCAGTTGTCGACATAGCCAATGGGAGTTCTTCAATTCACGATTGGCTGCCCTGATTTCCTCAGTTATCCACTGAGGTTTCTGGTTATTTAGAAGTTTTTTCTGTTGTATTGGACAAGCAGAATCAAGCAGAAAATTTAAAATATTGAAAAAATGTAGGAAGGCGTTTTCCGAATTAGATTCCTCATAAATGCCTTTAAATGAAATAGAGGAGGCCATATTGGCTAGATGCGAAAGATTATTTTCAGAGAGAATCCGAAATGTGAAACTATCCCTTGTAGTGGGGTACTTCGTAGTGTTTGTAGTGATAGAAGCAATAATTGCCCTGTGATCACCAATATCAGTATCAACCACCCTAACAGTCAGAAGTTCTAGATCAACGTTAGTTAAAATATAGTCAACCTTGGAAGATGATGTTATGCCATGTATGCGATGTTCCAACGCTTTTCTAAAATTCGAAATTCAACGTAGGATTTTGTAATCTGAGCTGTACAAGATCAATCCTCCTTAAGATTTCATATCAGAAATGAACTAAAGTTATGAAATTAAAAGTTAGTATAGGTAGTTAGGGTTATTGTCGATAAGCTAGATACATATATATTACGGTTGATAGATAGGTGGTGGTAGTGATATTAACGAAATATTTCAATGCTCAGTATCTATCTACCGACCGTTTCGATGGATAGATCGAATATTGAAAACGGCCGTAAGAGTTCTAATATACAGGGTGTCCGGGGAATAACTGTACATACTCTTACCATAGGTGAAGTCGGACTTGGTGATTACTGATTGACTATAAAAAATTAATTTCTGGATTTCCCTAGAAAGCTACAGGGTGATTTTCCAACTTCATGGAAATACTAAGACTATCATAAAATCCAAACTTATTGAAGGATATTATTGAAATTTGGGAGGTTATTGGCACATGCTAAGGTCGAGTCAAAAAGATATCAATTATTTCATTATTCCAGGACCGGACTCATTCATCTTCATTTGAACTGTTCAGGGTAAAACAAACACTTTGTATTTTGAATTACAAACAATTGATTCGCTGAATTAGTAAATCGAGGAGTATCTCCAGATTTCAACTCGCTAGATTATTTTTTACGGGGAAAATTTTTTTTGCCGAATGCGCCCATTGAGGTATTGAGGATCTTGTAGTCTACTCCCTCTTTCAAATTCTTTCAAAGTAGGGTTCTGTCCTTAGACTAAATATAGTCTAAGGTTCTGTCGTTTGGTTTCCATTTTAAAATTGCGACGTTGTCATGCTGGACAAGATTTAGAAAAGGTTTGTGTATTTAATTGCTTACAGATTTCATGTGCTTGCTAGAGATTGAGATACCCTCTTTGTGATTTTTTATTTGAATTCCTCCTAAGTGAGGAACTTCTGCATATTCGAGTGGATTGAACTATACTTCTTGAGTCAGTCCATTTGAGGTTTTTTGTTACTGTTAGTTTTTTTTGTTATACTAGAATTTGTATTTTTTCATTATAACTGTGTTTTTATCTCATTGGGGTTTTCAATATAATAATAATATAATGATACTTTAATTCAAATACATAGTTATCAAACAATAATTAATTAAAACAATTTACAATACTGTGGCTGATAAGTGTGATGTAACTGTTGATTCTATAGATAGAATAGTGGACATATATGTTAATTCTATTGAGTAGAAATTTTTTTGTTCGCAATATTCTGTAAAATTTTTTTCTTTTGTTTTTATTTCATGGGGGTCAGTTGATATTCGGCTGGATTTTTTTTGTGTTAGTGGGTGGTCATTTTTCATGTTTAACATTACAAATTTTTGTTTCATGCCTATGCTGTCATATGTTAGTATTAATTTCTGATGACTTCTCACAATTTTCCTGTAATTGGGTGTTAACCTATTGGAAATAAAGGACTTATTATTATTATTATTATTATAATACAGGTGTTCGAATTTTATAGATATTGAATTCCGTCAGGCTATATTATTATCATTATTATTATTACAGGAAAATTGCAGCTGAGGCCAAGCCTATCAAGAGCTCTAACTTTACAAAATTCAATTCAATAAGTTGACAGTACACAGATAGATTATCGAGAAAATAGTCACTATCTATGGGCGTCGTATTTGTTTTTGAAACTATTTAATGTCGAAGCATTCACGATTTCTGAGGGCAAACGGTTCCAGGTATCAAAAACTCGGTTGGAAAAGAAGATCTGACGAGGAGTAGTCTTGAAGTTTTCTTTGTACAGCTTATAGTGATGACTTCTCAGTTGATTCCTGTTCAGTTTGAAAAATGTCTACAAATCCACTCCAAATTTAATATATATATAGAGCTCTTTAAGTGACAATCAGGTCACCCCTCAAATGTTGGTCCATAAAAGTACTCAAGCCAAATATTCGAAGTCGATCATCGTAGCAAAGACGATTGAAGCCATAAGGAATTCAAGTTGATGACCTCTGAGTAGCCTCCAGTTTATTTATGTCGCTCTTTAGATTGGGACACCATACCGGACCCGCAATCAACAATATTGTGGATTTTCCTGTAGCAATTCTTACTTGTGTATGTTAAATAAATAAAATAAATAAATGCTCTGCAAATACGTCAGCATAGAATGAGCAAATCTCCTATGCCGCCCTATGTCATCTAACAAGAGCGTTTTTGGAAAAATTCCAAGACAAGCGAACTACATTCAGAGTACTAGGACTTCATTTGAAAACCTTGAATCTTCGGATAGGATGACCCAATGAGTCTCTCAATACTCTGCCGATATCGGGATCTCATAGATCTAACAAGAGGCTGGAGAACAAATGAAACTCCAAGTCACTAAGAAGCAACGAAAGAAAGAAAGAAGACATACCGATTCCAAACGAAGCATCAAGCTGACTTCACGAACCTGAATGCTTTCTAATTCCAAGGCTCGTGTCTTGTCAACTCTAGGCCAGGAGGGCTCAGGAATCACCAGAAACCAAGCTAGTCAGCAAAGGTTTTGAGTGATGAGCAATTGAGAAACTCCATGATGACTATAATGGCTCTGTTGACTCCTTGAACTCTCTGATACGGCGCAGACTAAAAGAATACTGTTAGTATAACATTCAACATATGTGAGTGAGTATGGCTAGCTTTGCCTTTCCCCTGAGACTGAATTAGTGCAGCAGCCGGCAGCCGACCAAAACTGCAAGTAAGGACTTCATCCAGAGTATTAGTACTTTATTGCAGACCATGAATCTTCGGATGGGAAGACCCGTAATATGTAATATTGATACGACGTCGAACTCTTGTAGCTCTATTCTATTATATTCATTACTGTCCGACGAACCGTAATTAATTCAACATATTTTTGATGCATTGGTTTCTCGAGGTTTCAAAGTTCATGGATGCAATTGACGAGATTGGAGTACAAATAATTCTGCATTCCAACTTATTTTTGTACAAACATTATGAATCCAAGCTTTGGTATTGTGAAAGAGAAAATGATAGGGGAGAAAAGTATGTCAGTATGTCTTCAACTTACAGTAATTGTTATATATCCCAAGCTACCGATCAGCAGAGAAGCGAACTGGTATTGAAATATCAGGCAGTATCCAACACAGTTGTTCATATCTTCGACGCATCTGTAAAAGTACGTTTTGATGAATTCTTACAATACACTTGCGATTGTGATTGAGTATTAGGCGATTGGAAGGGTCTGATATAAAACAAAAGGGGAAATTAACTTACAAGTTGAGTGTTGTCTTATAGACTACAAAAAAATATTGTCTGGATGGACGTTTACATAGATCAACATAACGCGTGGTCTACAAACTGCTTCGAATAAACAGAAGTTGTCTAAATTCTTCTCCAAACCACCGATCAGCAATTTGACTGATAGCAAGGGTACTTGCTACAGCAGTTGCCTAAAGCGCCTTTACGTGATGTGGTAAGCCCGTTGACCAGTTAATCTTTTTCATGTTCCTCTACCTTCATTTGTTCATACACGGGAGCGACGATGATCTTTATATGAGAATTGGAAATTTCTTCCAAACGCTATCATTTTTACTACTTGTTTTCAGAAAACTACTTCTCGCTCTTCTTTAGTTGGTTTCTTTCCAGTAGTTTCAGTGTATATTGTCATATAGCACCTTCTTCTCTCCTGAATTTCAGCTCTCGATTCGGGATGACCTCCAGATATTTCGATTGCTTAATATTATGGTCGCTTTTCGTAATCTTTTCTATTTCTTCGATATGTTTTGTTAATCCGATACGTGTAGTTGGTGAACAGTTGGAAGCACAAATAAATAGTGCCGAATTAGTGCCTTTCACTGCTGTTTCGAACTTTCATTATACCATTGCATTGCATTCCCGATATAAGAGGGGATCGGTCATGGACCGTATAGTTCAGACTAGAATGGTACAATCTTTGACAACCGCGGGTTTTATATGAGTGGTGGACATAAAGCCTGGGTATTTTCAATCTCCTATCATGAATATATAAAATGAGATGGTAAATTTATAGTGATGGCAGTGTTAGGAGACTATTAAAACGAAAGCATCCCCTACATGACGTTAGAGGATAAAGCCGAATAATACTCGAATTATTCGATTCCACCCGAGCTGGTGTGGGATATATCGCAGCTTTGAGGCAATTCTAGAGTGATTGGACGCTAGGGCACAACGAAAGCTAAAATATTTTTTCGAAGGACATAAGGTACAAGCTCCTGTTCAATCAAAAGCAAACACTGTCAATATAGGATGCCTAGAGTAGGTTTTCATCAAGTGCAGCCAAGCAGTCTAACCGAATCGTCTATCAGACAAGGATACCTATCAGTGATTCAGCTTACCCCGCACTGTCGAATGCCTTGAAGCATATCATTATTACATAATGGCCATCGTTGTACATCACTGCACAGGACAGTCGAATGATTGGAATTTGGAAAAAAAGCTCACTGTCTCACTGATTCGATAATGTTGAATAAAATATAATTAGTTTCGAATTTCCATCTACCTCAACGCAAATTTAAATGATCGAATTTAAGAAAGGGACAAACGCGCAGAAAGAGCATTTCGTCAGATAAATTAAAATAATGAAGCAATATCAATACTGTTTATGGCCTCCACCACGGGCATCAATAACAGCTTGACATTTTCTTTGCATACTATACACGAGGTTGTTCAACATTTCTTGAGAAATTTGGTTCCATAAACGGGGTAGAAGCTTTTCCAAATCATGAAATGATTCTGGGGTAGGTTGATAATTAGGTATCTTATATTCTTTGGAACATATCCCATGCATGTTCTATGCAAGTAGCGTGAAAATTTAGCAAAACATTGTCAACGGCATGCTCCTATAGTGTATATCCAGGACAAATGTGTAGATCTGTGCGCCCGTTGAAACATATCCCAGCCCATACCATAACCCTACCCCCTCGGAATGGATGGACTTCTTGGACATAGCGATTACAGGGTATTCGTGGGATTGTCCATATCCTTATTCTTCGAGAATCTGAAAACCATCCATCTCTGAATTCATCAGTGAAAAGGACACTATGCCATTGATTGTTCCAATTCATATGCCTTGCCCATTTCAGTCTTTGACGCTTATGGTCACGTGTTAATCTAACTCCTCTTAATGGACGAGTAGAACCTATATTCACCTCCCTCAAAATATCATCTCAACGTGGATAAAATGATCCTGAGCAGGAGTTGTTTTTCGTCGCTCACCTCGGTCCTTCCAACAAGGAAGCTGAACCTATTCCAGAGCCGAGATATCACACTTTAGCTGGCTTGGAGCCGTTCCGCTACAACAACCTGAGTTACTAACTCAGAATTTTTACTCAGGGCGGGCCAAATAATGATTTGATGAAGCGCAGGCGAAATCAGTATTCAGTTTTGCTCAGAGTTAGGCCACCTGTAGCATTCCGTTAGTCTCAGCGTTTTTTAATATACGTCTTGACATTTTCAGAAAACTCGTTTCAAATCGAAAACGTTTATAAACGCACTCCATTTCAAAATAAGAACATTCATGGAGCATACGCAAAGAACCAAACTTCGATAAAAGATGACCAGATTGACGAAGTTGAGTTTTTTCGAAGATTACACACTTTTCAAAACAATTTAATAGGAATTTCCTCTATAAAGGTAGAGCCTGTCGATTTTTCCGATCACGAAATAATTTCTTGCAGTCTAAATCTGAAAGTGAACAAACCAAATCCTGAATTTGTCACATCACGGGATTTCCAGAATTTGAATTTCTCTCAATTTGATTGTGACTTGCGTTCAATTCCTTGGGGCAATATATATGACATCAGTAACATAGATGATAAACTCGATTTCTTCTGTAGCAACATCACCTCTCTTTTAGAAATACATGCACTTTTTAAAACTTATCGCACAACTAAAACATATGCCCCTTGGTCCACAGAGACTCTTCGCGCCCTGAAAAAGTAAAGCTTTGTCTAAATTAAAAAAATACAGAGCTGAACAAGACTGGAAACTTTATAAGACGCTTCGAAATCTTTTCACTCCCACTGTAAAAAGAGAAAAAAAGCGTTTTATATGGAAAAGTTGAAGAACAAGAACGGGAAAGAATTGTGGATTAATTTGAATTCTTTGAATATAAAAACTAATAAAAAATTTGCCCTTTACCTACCGGAACACTTTTTTGATGTGAATATGATTAATTCCCACTTTGTGGACCAGACATAACTTTATGAGCGCAATCGACTCTCAGAAGCAAAATTCAATTTCCATGTTGCCTCCGAAATAGAAATTCTCAAAGTAATGACTGATATCAAAAGTAACGCAACAGGTTTAGACGGTATTAATATGTTAACTTTGAATCCGTGTCTTCCGTACATGTTGCCTTACATAATACATATTGTATTACAAATTCAGTATTTCCGACTCAATGGAAGATAATATAAATACAGTAACCCTATAGTTAATTGATTTCATGTTGATAGAGGGTACTTCCATCTTTTCTTTTAACTAGTGTGTCTTGTCATAAATCATCGGGTTTTGTGGTTATTCCTCATAACAAAATTAGGGTTGTTTTTTCAGAGGTTGCTCCATTGAGCGATCTTACCGACCTAATATACAGGGAGGTTGTACTACAATGAGCGCTTCAAGCTTCAACTCTAACGTCTGACGTAACGACGTTATCCCCCTTTTTATTGGTCCAGTTGAGCGCGACACAGTATGTAGTAGAAAAAAATTTTGTCTCGACTATCTATCTCGTCATGAACGCCCGGAATGCCTCGCCTCATTGGAAGTGGTACACTGTACCGCTCAAGTACAAAAGCTGGCTCTTCTTTCGAACTCAATTTTAAAACGTGTACTACCCAACACTAGCCCGTGGGCCACATGCGGCCCGCGACCTCATTTTTTGTGGCCCGCAGAGGGTGGTTGGAAACAGCCAAAGCAAAAAAACCTCTTACTGATGGATTGTGCCATCAAAATGGCATAACAGTTTAGTCAAACAAAAATGACAGAAAATTCGAATCAGTACTGATCCACCGGATATCAGCCAGGTTGCAATTTTGTCAGAACTGTTCATAGGAGATGCTTGATTTTGAATGGTAGGTACAACCAAGGGTACAGATTTTGAAGTTGTGAATAAGGTAGTATCGTACCACGGGGTGTACGTGAACGTTTCGATATTGTCACTGATGAAGCCAGAGCTATGGAACTGTTTGGATTTGCAGGACTCTTAAAATAAAACTATATAGACACTGAACAGTCTTGTGATACATTGTATTGTTCACTAAGAGGCGCAATATGGAAAATTGTCACCTCAAATGGATATCATGAAAATAGTTGTTGAAATAACTAACATTATGCGAGAGGGCAATCGTTCTTTGAAAATTTTGACATTTTCAAGCCGGAGTAGAAATTACATATGGCGAACTGTTACTTCACACCAACATCCTTTGAAGAAATGAAGGATTTTATTTTGAAGAAGTTTCATATCAACCTCGGATAAAATGCATCGAGAATACTACAGATGGAGTCGAAAATAGGTTAAGCGAATTTGAAAAAATTTAAAGAAAAGTTTCAGTTTTTGCTCAGCTTCTTAAGAATGAAGGTAGAGCACACCTCCAACTGGATTCGTGTGAGTTGCATATAGATTACCTGGGAAGAACGGGAACTGAATTGGAATTTTTCAATTTGTTGCCAGAAGAACGATACCCCAACTTGAGAAACTTAACGCTTACAGTGGATTTAATGATGGGCAGCACATGTCTGAAAAAACAACATTAAGCTGCAAATTTTTTCAATGCGGCCCTCCAAGCCGGAATTTTTCAAAATGTGGCCCTTGAGGTAGGTGAAGTTGGACAGCCCTGTCTCATACCCTTGTCTTGAACGGGAAACAGTCGTCATTTCTGAGTATGCTCACTGGTGTACCACAAGGCTCAGTGCTCTCTCCACTACTTTTAACCGTTTATATTTCCAGGTTTCCAACTGCGTTTCTATCAGCTACTACGCCGATGATGTATGTTCAGTTGTGTTTTTTTCTTGGAGCAGTGCATGCCTTTATTATTATTATTATATCCCTGACAGCAGCTACGTATATCTCAATCGAATCAGACCATATTTTATATTGCCTACAGGTATGATTTTGTTCCTGTGATATTTTCATATGATTAATTAGTATTACCTACATTTTGTCACTGAGAATTAACCCACGATTGGACTTTCCAGATCTTCTGGGATGCCAATAATTCTACACGGATTTTAATAGGTATATTTGGTTGACATTCCATTGCTTCAAAATCCAAGCAAAAATTCCGGACCCTATTGGGCAATCTTGTCGCATGTAACATTTTAGAAATATTTTTCGATATCATTAAAATACTTAATAGTGATAAATTAAACACAAGAGACCTGAGAATGGCAATCTGATTATAGGCAGTGAGATTGTAGAAGAGATAGGTCTCTTCAAAATACTCACCCACAAATTTCAGTATAATAGTTTACGTGATGTTTGAAGTTTCTTGTGAAGCTGGCAGAATTCTCATTTTCCAAAGTCATTCTTAGATGTCGTAGCCAAGCTGTTATGAAGTTTGGCACCGCAACCACTCCAAACACGGTTACGATCACAAGAGGCAGCATGTAAATTTGCCCAAGATCAAACCATAGAGTCAGAATGATTTTAGTTAGTCCGTCATTTTTAACGTCGAAAGGGAACCAAGCGGGGCTCAACAAACCGCATACGTACCCGTCGGTTTCATTTGCTCCTTCATAACAAAAACTGTTCCTGAAGAAGTTTATTAGACTGATGAGAACTGCAAATATTAGGGATGCCAAGTAGAAGCACCAAGTCAGCATGTCGATTTTCGCATAGATGTCAATAATTTCTTTTGGTGTCTCACGGGTGATTCTCTGCATCCTTTGTAATAATTTCGTTATTCGGTTGTCCAGAAGTATGTATGACAATACAAATACTGTTACAACTCCACACATCAGAATAGCGTAAACACAATTTATCAACATTTCGTCGTAGTTCTTATCTAAAAGAATCACGAAAATAAAAATAGATCACTGTTGAGCTAATAGGATTTATTAAGAATAAAAATTCATAAGTTTTAAGAGAATGGGATAGGAAAAGTTTTTCCGTTATTTTCCAAAAAGTTTCAAAGAAACTTCACAGCTGTAAGACCACATTAGCTCAATTATTCTCTTCAGGTTATTGTGGCACATCCAGGTGTTTGGTTTTTGATGGCATTAGTCTGGAGGATATTATCGATGGTCAACACTGCCGATGACACTAATAAAATAGTGAGGGCTAAGGATGCGAACAGTTTATAAGAGGTTTAAAAAAGTACCAAAGAAAAATATCTTATCTAATAACTAATAATCTAACGGAATTAAGTCTTAAACTACGGGTGATTCATAACTTATCCAACATATTTTAACCATATATGGACTGTTACGAAGGAAGATGATTTCTGAAAATATTTAATGAAATTTGATGAAAGTTCTACAGAAACATGAGTTTCAATCATAAATCTGTATTTTGCGTTCATCATAGTAATATTAGAACCAGTGTTAGGTAGTACAAGTTTTAGAATTGGGTTTGTAAGAGGAGCCTCACTTTTGTACTCAAGCGGTACAGTGTACCACTTCCAATGAGGTAAGGCATCCCGGGCGTTCATGACGCGATAGGCAGTAGAGACAAAATTTGTTCTTCTACATAGTGTGCCATTGTGTCGTTAGAGTTGAAGTGCTCAAGGGAGCAACATCTAAAAAAACCCTGATTTTTTCATGAGGAATAACCACAAATCCGGTTATTCATGACAAGACACACTAGTGAAAGGGATATATGGAAGTACCTTATATCAACATTAAAGCTGAAAGCAATTAACTATAGCGTTGCTGAATTTTATTTCTTCAGTTGGGGCATGAATCTGAATAGAGTTACATGATGATCGAGATCTTCGACTACCTGGGTCGGTCTCGCGTCTTTCGGTTCTCCTCGAACACCCACCGATGCGTAGTCGCTAAGTGGGACATTCGAAATGAGGTGATACAGTTTTTCAATGTGAGCCGCTCCTAAATTTCTGCTTCGTGTCCGGGACACATGAACCGCCTCATACAAAAGTTACCCAACTGTTAAATCTTTTGATTTCAACACCAACACTAATTAGAACAGCCTTGATAATTTATTGTGGCAAAAGTTATACCAAAAAACTGACAAAATAAAAAAAACCGGAATTTGTCGTTTTTTTTAAACTGATAAGAACGTGAAAAAAAAGGTTCAATTTGTATCGTTGGTAATCTGAGAAAGAACGGTCGATTTTTCTGAATTTAAATATGGAAGTGTTTTACGAGTTTATGATCCAGTTATTAATGAAAATCACATGTGTAGATACACTAATAAGCAGTTAGTGTACATTGTTTCAGCGTAAGGACAAGCAGGGCAGGGCTCGTTAAACAGTATTTATCTCGATATGTGTAGACCTTTCATTACATTTTTCTTGAGAAATCAGAACAGTGACCATGTGATTAAAATTTGTCGGATGAGTTGTGAAACACCCTGAATAATCCTGAGTGGTTATCGACTTCATAGACTTTTTCAAATTATAGAATGCATGTTGAGTATTTCAGTGCAAAACTGAACGATAATGCGAAAATATCTCACTGATAAATCACTCATATCATAGTATTACGCCATTCATACATTGGGTTCGTGAAGAAAAGTGGGTATAATATTCTGGAAAGAATTTGAAGAAAATATAATTCAACTTCAAACTCAGAAAATCTTGCAGAGGGCTCTACAAGAATGTGAAAATCATGACAATGTATGGACCGCATCTCCTTGATTATTCGTATTCAAAAAGTATACAAAAGGCGAAGAATGTGAGAAACACAGTACAAAATAAGGAAGAAGAATTTAGGAATGGAATTATCAAAACACAAGCTAAACAACTTACTGATGAGATGTTACATCGTTTCAGACGAGAACATCTTTGCTGTTGGTTCATTATAAAGTATATGTTTTCTGGTAATATTTTCTCATTTCGGAAATGAATCAGAAACTCACCGGAAAATCTTTTTAAAGCGAAGCCAATCAAACCAACCCAAGTCGGCAATGATACGATAAAAAAAATTAAAACATATTTGACCGTTGACAGAACACCGCTATCACTTGGATCTAAGAAGAGAATTCTGTGCAAATTGTTCAGTACGCATAATGGTTCAGCCTTCCCTTGGAGAACCATCTCAGCATATGAATGAGTATAAGTAAACGAAGCTGCGGAAGTTATATTAAATCGATTCTATCTATAACCCGATGTTGATTTGTCATTAAAACTCATTATTATTTCATAAACTTCTGAAACTTTCGAAAGAAAGAACAATGTTTTGTATGGGTAAACCTCATAATTGCTTCAGTGAATGACAAAGTCTTACCCCAAACTCCTCATGCCTCATATCCTAATATACTAAAATAATCTGCATAAAATTTTCTTTTAAAGAGGTTTCATACACTTTTTTTGATAGGATCAATTCTCAAGGAGGTATAGAAGAGGAAAATGAAAGTTTTGATAAACAGTTTTCTTTTTCTTCCATCTCCATCATGGGCATATTTGAATGTTTCTTCTAAGTACCTGGATACTACTAAGCCGAGAAGGACTTATATCTATTATTAAGAAACTGTTTACTGTTTAATACGAATACCGTCACACACAAAATTCCGAAATCTGAAAAAAGTAATATTTTTCAATTTACAAAAAAGATATGAAGGGCCAGTTTTGTCATACTGGTCTAATAATATCGTTCTCACATTAATTGCACACAAATGGTGAAGTAATAAAGATAAAAATAAATAAAATGAATACATTCTCTTGAGTGAAGATATGGAGACCAAAATATTTTTTCGGAATTTAATTGAGTATGTATATTGATTATCACACAATAAGTTCTAACAGAAACTCAAATTCTTCATGACAACAGTGTACCATCATTAAAAATGTATAATAACAAAATATCACAATCTAAACACAGTGTATTACTTTTTTTCCCGAAAAATTTCAAAATGTTGCGAAAGAAACATCTACAGCGCATGTTATCTTCTTCGTCGTGCAGAATCATGTATGTATGTAAGTTTTCTCTGTAAAGAATGTAATGACGGTGAAGGTGAAGGGTCAAGCTCCGTGGTTCGATTTCTGTTCAGAACAGTTGTCAATTCGAAGTCATTATTGCCGCTGAAATAAAACATTTTTTTACGACTTTGCGTTTTTACCCACTTTCTCGTACTAATTTTAGTTCGGAAAGTGTCACTTTCCCGCACTAGTGCGAGAAAGGATTAGCAGGGGTTTTTCCCGCACACATTCATGAAAGAATAAACTGAATTATGATATGTCCTTATGCATCGAACGTCAACGATAAGAGTACTATAATAACATGTGTATAATGGATTTTCATGAAATGTTTTGTATGTTGAAATAAAATATATATTTCCAATGTGGGGTCGTAGGAAAAATAATGTTCCTATCTTGTGCAGAAAGTATCTTTCCCGTACTAGAATGCTTGCTCGAACTCCGCTCCGCGTTGTTTGAGCAACATCAATATCGTACGGGAAAGTGAAACTTTCTGCACTCGATAGGAAAATAACTATAACATATCATATTTCTCGTAGTTTTCAAACATTTCCATAGATCAAACCACGAAGAATTGAATCAAGTATTCGATGACAAAATAATAATGACACAATGCTTAGAGACATATTAGATTCAGTCTACCTAATACTCAATAATTCAAATTGTACCTACAAACTATATTTTTCATGATATCTAAATGAATCTGGAGGCGATGTACATATATTGTATGATATATTTCTGAAACGGGAAAAAATGGCGATTCTTTCTAATCCATTTCAAACTATTGTTTCCATAAGATAATACACAAATTTATGTTGTAGCTCAGCTAGGAAACCTCTAGAGAAAACACAAAATACGCTACTGGATTGTTATGAAAAAAGTGCATGTATAGAGTTTTTTTTTATCCTAGCACTAACAGAAACGGAGATAATAGCCAAAGTTGAAATCGCCCAAATTTCAATTTTGGCCTTTAACTCGAAAACAAAAGAAGATAAAGGAATGGAGTTGATGGCGTTTTCAGCTTCTATGAAAAAGACCACCGTAACGTGTCATTCATTTTCCTCTATCTCTCACGGTTAAAAGGTTGCAGTTCAAGTATCACCAATTTCGCCCACCCTGAACAGTTGAAATTCTCAGGTGAAGGTGAAGTTGAACGTGAGTTCATTGGGTTATCGGAGGGGTTATCCCATGTGTGTCCCAAACCCAAATTGGTTGAGAGAGATCCCCCCCCAATGTTGAAGGAAGTTGGCAAATTTTCAAACCAGTTGGAAGATTTTCAAGGTAGTTGGAAAATTTTCAAGGGAGTTGGAAAATTTTCAAGGGAGTTGGAAAAATTTCAAAGCAGTTGGAAAAAATTTCAAAAGGGTTGAAAAAATTCCAAAGTAGTTGGCAGAATTTCTAAGCATTGGGCAAAAATTCCAAAAGAGTTGGAAAAAGTCCAAAGCAGTTGGTAAAATTTCAAAGCAGTTGAAATACATAATTCCAAGAGAAATCTGAATTAGAAAAAAACAAGTTTGCAATCAGTACTTGAGAATATATGTATAGCCGGCAATAAATGATATTCAACCCAATGTTTTTACCATCAAGTGTTGGAAGAAATGCGGCCTCAAGAAGTAGGTACCCAGTTGTAAATTTTTCAGTTACGTCGCATATGAACTATGTCATAAAAAAAACCATCTGGCATCATAAATTTGAGCTGTTACTTTCAGATAAGCAGAATCATCATTAGGTACTCTCTTCGTACATTGTGTTATTGTTTTGCGAATAAACAATATGTGTACAGGGTATCCCAAATTGCTTGATTTTGGCTGGTTCAGGTACTTCTGGACTAGATTGGTAAAAACGTTGAAAGGAGGCCTGGGCTCGATTTCCGTGAAAATACTAGTAGTGAAAACCAGTATCAGAGAAATAACAAAATTTTGAAATTTTTTCTATTTAGAAGATGTGTCATAACTTCTTTGAAAGTTCGTATTTGAAATAAAAAAAATGTTTTTTCCACGAGAAGAAAAAAATTGAATATAGTTTCTTATTTTCGGTGGAAAAGCGCTTTGGAAATTTCAAATCGTTTTCAGATATTTTCGTAAATAGAAAAGTTATGGCACTTTTTCGAAATCTACAATTTTTTGCAAAATGAAAAAAAAAGATGATAACGTGAAATGGTTTTCACTAACGGTGTTTTCACGAAAATCGAGCCCAGGACACCTTTCGAAGTTTTTACCTATCTGGTCCAGAAGTACCTAAAACAGTGAAAGTCAAGAAATTTGGTATACCTGTACATAAATTTAAATAATGAACCAAAAATTATTCAAAGTGAAGTTTGAATTATATGGTGCCTTATAAAAAATTTTAAAAAAAAATTATGAACAGAAAATGCAAGAAGGAAAACAAGTGTGAGAAAAATTTTTGGGTAGTGACCACAGAATATCGGAAGTCACAACAACAATCTTTCAAAACACCAAATATTATATCCTCAATTCCAAACACTAATTGCAATGAACGCTGCAAAAGAATTCGAAATCGCCAACTCAAATTAGGAAATTTTGTTCAAAATTGTTTCTTCAATATGAGTGATTTAGGTCAAAACCATTTCCCTACCAAATCAGGAATCTGTATTTTTTTTAAGAAGTATCTTGATTTATGACACACATTTTGACACACTTTTTCTGTATAAACAAGAGCTGCTTTTTTTATTTCATAAAATCTGTAAGCAAGTAATGCTTATTTTTTATCAAACGAAATATTTTTTCTGAAAATTTTGTTCCCATTATTCTGTGAAATAGACCCATGTTAGGGATGAGCAGTTTCAATATTCTGAACCTCATCAAAGTGGTAAGTAATTAACTTTAATTTTTCATCTACCCAACATTCAATCAGGTATATTTCTTTATTTTATGGAATCTGCTTTTTTGTGACAAATATTTTGTTTTATGATGCTTGAAATTTTGAGATACACCAAATAATGAAACTGAACTAAATTAAAGAATGAAACAAAAAGTGTGTCTCAAAGTTTCGAACATACTTCAAAAGTAGTCCTCACAAAAAAAAAACGATTACATAAAATAAAAAATCAACGCTAATTTCTCATCACTTTGATTCTCAATATTTACTCCTTCCACGGCATGAAAAGAATAGATTTTTCAGAAAAAATATTTTCTCTGATGAAAATGAGCCGTGCCTTCGCTCCCAGATTCCACGAAATGAAGAAAAGCTACGAAACTGAAGGAACAAACAAGTAGTGTTTCTCAAAGTTTCAAGCAACATCAAGATACTCTTTATGAAAAAAACAAAATCCATAAAATCTACTTAATTGAATGTTCAGTAGATGGAAAAAAGTTAATTACTCCTCACTCTGTTGAAATTCATAATTTTGAATTTTTTTTACCGAAACAAATATTATACCGAAATATATATAACGAATTCCTATCAATTCAATGTCAAGTTGGAAAAATTTGGATGGATTTCCCCCCCCAAAAATTTGGTTTCGGCCCGTCCCTGTACTTACCACTTTGATGAGATTCATAATATTGAAACTCCTCATTCCTAACATGGATCCATTTCACAGAATAAAATTAACAACATTTTCAGAATATATAATTTCGTTTGATAAAAAAAGAGTCTAACTTTTGCTTGCAGATTCCATGAAATATACAAAAGCAACATAAGTAGAACTAGGGAATAAAACAGAAAATGTATGTCAAAGTTGGTGTCATGAATCAAGATACTTAAAAAAAACATTTTTCCAATTTAGCTAAATCAGGCATATTGAAGAAACAATTTCGAACAAAATTTTCTAATTTGAGTTGCCGTTTCGAACTCTTTGCAGCGTTAATTGCAATTAGTATATTGGAATTGAGGATATATTTGGTGTTTTGAACGATTTTTGTTGTAACTTCCGATAGTTCATTTTCTGTTCATAAATGATTTTTTTTAAATTTTTTGTAAAAGGCACCACATAACTCAAACTTGAATTTTGTTTGGTTCATTATTTTAATTCATTTACACTCATTTTTATTCCAAAAACTATAACACAATGTACGAAGAGCGTTCCTAATGATGATTCTACTTATCTGAAAATAACAGCTTAAATTTATGATTCCAGATGGTTTTTTTACGACACAGTCCATGTTACGTAACTGAAAAATTTACAACTAGGTACCTACTCTTGCAACACTTGATGTTAAAAATATAGGGTTAAATAAGATTTATTGCCGCTTATACATATATTGTCAAGTACTGATTCCTTCGTATTTTATAACTCTCTCGGAATGATGTATTTCAACTGCTTTGAAATTTTACAAACTGCTTTGAACTTTTTCCAATTGCTTTGGAATTTTTTCCAAGTGCTTTTAAATTTGCCAACTGTTTTGAAATTTTTTCAACCCTTTTGATTTTTTCTCCAACTGAATTGAAATTTTTCCAACTACTTTGAAAATTTGCCAACTTCGTTCGAATAGTTCCGAATTTAACGTAGTGGCAAGCGATCCTAAGACATGAAGTAAATTTCTCTGATATCCAACACGTATGACGTAGATTTAACTTTGAATATGAATATTTGTAGACTATACAATAAATTATCATTATGTTTTCTCTTTTCGATCCACATTATTAATTAATTGAACACAGAGATGTGGGGATTAGGATCTCATTATATCATCGGAATACTCACCCACAAATTTCAGTATAATAGTTTACGTAATATTTGAAGTTTCTTGTGAAGTGGACATCATTTTCTTTTTCTAATCTCCTGGTGAGATGTCCAAGCCAAGCTGCAATGAAACTTGGCACCGCAATCACTCCAATCATAGTTACGATCACAATAGGCATAATGTAAATTTGGCCGAGATCATACCATAGTGTAAGAATGAATTTCATCAGTCCGTCATTCTTAACATTGAAAGGAAACCAAGCGGGGCTCATCAAACCGCATAAGTAACCGTTGGTTTCATTTGCTCCTTCATAACAAAAACTGTTTCTGAAGAAATTTATCACACTGATGAGAACTGCAAGTGTTAGGGTTGCCAGATAGAAGATCCACGACAGCAAGTCAATTTTCGCATAGATGTCGATCATTTCTTTTGGAGTCTCACAGGTGATTTTCTGCATCCTGTCTAATAATTTTATTATTCGGTTGCCAAAAAGTGTGTATGAAAATCCAAATACTGTCACAACTCCGCACGCCATAATACAGTAAACACAATTTATGAATTTTTGGTCGTAGTTCTTGTCTAAAAGTATCAAGGATATGAATGTAGGTTACTGTTAAGCCAACAAAAATTCATAACCTAGTATTAAGAAGAAGGGATATGAATCAGTTTTACCAAAAAATTCGAAAGAAACTTCAGAAGACCAATAACATAAGCTCAATATCAAGATTATTAGTCTGGAGGATTTTATCGTTGGTAAAAATGAGTGATTAGTCAACACTCACAAGATGACACTTATACATTGGTAAGCGCTAGCGATGCGAACAGATTAGACTATAGTTTAGAGGATGCAGAGAGACCATAAGAAAAATGGCTTTTCTCTTTCAGAGAAGTTTTTAACTAACGAAATGAACCCTTAAAGTATAATCGATTTTATAGACTTTTTTCAAATTGAAGAATGAATGTTGCTTATATTAGTGCAAAACTGAATTATATCAAGAGAATATCTGGGGAAAATATATTCGATTATTGAAATTTAGAAGGCTATACAAGAATGGGGAAATCATGACAACATCTTTGAATGTTCGAAATTCCAAAATATAATTGGGAAAAATATTACAGGGAATGAAGAATGTAAGAAATATCGTACAAAATTAATTTGAATTACGAGAACATAGATAAACACAAAGATATGACAGATATGAGCATATTATCATATTTACAAGTAACATTCTTCAACTACTTGCATAATGAGGGATATTACATTATTTCAAACAGTTTGAGACGACTAAAGTATAGTTTTGAAAATAATCCCATTTCGGAGATGATTCAGAAACTCACCCAGAGATCCTTTGAAGCCGAAGCCAATTAAACCAAACCAAGATGGCAATGATGCGATAAAAAAAATTAAAACATACTTGGGTGTTGACAAGACACCGCTACCACTTGAATCAAAAAAGAGAATTCTGTGCAAATTTTTCAATACAGCTAATGGTTGGGGTTTCTTTTGAAGAACCATTTTAGCATAAAGACTAGTATAAGTAAACGATGATGCGGAAGGTAATTAAATGAAATCGATTCTATCTATGTCTACATTTATATAACTCGATGTTGATTTTTCGTTAGAGTCTATATTCTCGGATAACTTGAACTGAAACTTTCGAAATAAAGAACAATGTGGAGAGGTGAAATTCATTATTGCTTCAGTGAATGACAAAGTCTAACTTCAAACTCCTTCTAAAAGCTTAGAACTATTGTCAACATTCCAATAAATACTGATAAAGCTGCATTCCTCTACAAATGAAGGATTCAATTCTTTACATTTTGAATAATCATAAAATTCATATATTCTGAAATGTTAGTTACTTATACAGGGTGATTCATAACTATTTGGACATAGGCTAAGGGCAGATTGTTTGGACCAAAATATGGCGAAAGGACCAAATATACCTCAATAAAATATTGCTGTGGAAAAAGATAGGGTAATTATAAAGTTCGCTGCCCAGTTGTATTTTTTTTGTGATCTTGGGGTAGGGAAAATGAATCTAACCTAACCTAACCTAACTTAACCTAACCTGAATGCTGATCAATGTTTTATTTTTTCATCAAATTTTCATTTTGATTAAAAAATTTTTTTTTCAACTTTCGGTAGGGAAAATGAACCTTACCTAACCTAACATAACCTAACCTTGTTAAACTAAACTATATATCACATATAAGACTATATCAGAACCGTATCCGAGGCAGGGTTCGACCGATATATATCGCCGATATTTATCCTGATATATATCGATATTTATAAGGATTGATATATATCAAGGATATTTATAAATTTACCAAAATTTGCGACTGTGCCTAAAAATTTCATAATCAATCGCGATTTAAGAGCACACCAATGTATACCAACCATTGAGATAGTATAGAAGGAGACGCTGTTGCATTCAACGATTTCCACATAAAACGGGTACACTGGGCGGGGCAAAGTGTCGTACCAATGTGGCGGTTTCGGCCACAGAACCACAAATTGGACAGGGTCGGACTAAATAAATTACAGGCTAATTTATGGATGAAGCAGAATAAACATTATATTTAACTTTTATGAAATACAAATGAATTTCAACAATTTATATCAATATACCTACTAAAACAATACTTATCTTATCTTGAGAACATTTTTATGGAGATTCAATTCTTTGGAGTTTTTGTAAAGGGAAATTTTGTCTTCTTTTGTTAGTAGAAACAACTAGTGATATTCAATAACATCTTTGGAAGTTGTACTCGTTAACGTTCCTTCAAATATTAAGCCAATTCTTCCATCATGACTCAGTTTGTCTAGGTGGAAGATCAACAATTTTTTCCTTTATTAATAACAGCTAGATTTTTCATTATAGAATTTCTTTGGTTTGAAGGATACATGAACAAGTAGATATTACTTTCTCTTATGGTCGGTTCTCGTTTAATAAGAGTCAAAGTATGGGTTTTGTATAAGGTGAAAAATTTATTTAAAATATAAATAATGAATATAAAAAATAATATAATATACAATTTCAGTTTCAGAGGGTTATGTCCAATAAATCTTATCCATGTATTTTACCGATCCCTCAATATTCATATCTTTCTCATATTTATATATATATATATATATATAAAAAATATGTACACATAGTTAAAAAAAAAATTTTATATTTCCAATTCATATCATGAATTAACAGTTTTACTGCCCCTTAAACAGCACAATTTTGTTATTTTGATGCCTAATACTAGTTGATTTGTCAACTTTATTCTTGAAGAGAGAAATCATTCTTATATTATAATATTTATTTATTATGCTTTTGATCAATAAAAATCGATGATTATCCAAAAAACCCTGATCAAAATTGTGATCAATTAAACATGAAAAGATGTTTGATGAAAGAAATTCATTAAATATCCTATTATTAATAGTTGTAATCGAAACACAGTTTTGACCAGCTATAATGATTTCTCGCTTCATGATTTTTTCGGTCTTCAAGCAAATTTCGATGACATCCTCTGAAGGGTATTGAAGACCCTTTTTATTCTTCAAATCTATAAATGAATATAAAAAGGAATCTCTAGTATCAGACATCAAAGCTTCCAAACATCTCATGCAAATAATTTTTTTCTTAAGGTAGTGGACTATATAGCCTGCAATATATGTAACCACATTTTTCGAAAAATCTGACTGTGGATCTGGTAAATAATCGTGGTCCATTTCAATGGAATCTTGTAAACTCTCTTGACAAGCACTATTTACTCGATATTCATTTGATGTGATATTTATGTGATGAATGGCATCACATTTTAAAATTGTTAGTTGCTCTAGGGGAATACAATTTCCACGAAAGCTCTCCTTGACTTCCACATGTATCAACATTTTCTTGTATGCTGACTGGAATTGCCTAGCCGTTGGGTTATTATTATGCCCGCCATGGGACCTGATTGAACAGAAAAATAGTTCCAAGTTATCCTGAGACAGTTTATAAACAGGTATGAACTTGAGCCATTTCTTTTCTTGGATCAAATTTTTATATAAAAATTTTGTACTAGAAATACAAACTTTTAATCCAAGAAAACCTGTGTGCCGCTCAGTATCTAGTAACAATGGACCTGATGAATGAGTTCTCAAGTTCCCTAAATAAACATCAGAATCATTCAAAAAGGCTTCAATTGATGGATAATTTTGAGCAGAAATGGGTTTCTTAAAACCCATCTGCATGAGGTTTCTGCTGTTCAAAATATCGAACAAATCATTCATTTTTTGAGTGAATTTCACAGTGGGCCCCACATTTTCAAATGAAGGAAGTTTTAAAACTTCCTTACAAAATCGAAAAGCAGTTGCTACACTTTCACTAAATAACTGTGTAGCTAATCTTACCTTCATTTTCTGCTTTCTATATTGAATATGTTGCCCCCTCAATTTGTTTGCAAGGTGAAAAGACTCACTTTCTTGCAATGCATTGAGGTCTGTGAAATATCTCCATTCGATCTGATTTTGTTCTCCATCAATGAATGATAGTTTGTCACCCAAAGTATTTCTCACTAATTTTATCATGTGAGAGGGGTCTAGCAATACAGCCACCTCCTCTTCACTTGAGGGATGTTTGAAAACTGACTTTAGGTGACGATGATTTAACCGGCAACCCAGCTTATTTGCCATGGTGATATTGGTGGGAGCACCATCAAAGGTTAAACTTACCACTTTCACACCAGCTTCGTAACATTTTTTTAAGCACTCATTCACCAGGCCTTTTTTCTGTTCAGCAGATATTCCGGCAATTAGAAAATATCCAATGGGAATTTTCCAATTTCCATTAACACAGTTTAAAAGAAACACCAGGGCCTCCTTCGCAATAGCAGTTTCTTTTGAACCTGTGCCCATGTCTACATATCCATATGAACGGTTTTGGCTAGGCACCCATTCTTCATGTTGACGTATGGCCATCTCATCCATGACTAGGGAGCATAAAATTGTTTCCTTTGAATTCGAACATTTCAAGTGCAAAGCATCGAAAGCCTCACTTGTAAAACCAGGGAGACCATTTATGCTTCTATACCACTGGCTTATTGTTCGAGTGTGTGGCAAACATGTATTGAACACTCTGCGAACATATTTATATGCAGCAGGAGAGTAATAGTGCAACGTCAAGGCAAACACCCTCAGCTCTTCTGAATACTTTTTCGGAAGTGACTTCCCCTTATTTTTTTTATATTGCCTCAAATAAAGCTCTTGAGGTCCTCCCAATTGCTTGATTAAGAGCAAATTTTCTTCTTCCATTAGTTTTTTTTCTCGCAAATCTGCGATTATGTTATTCATGTTGGAAATTTTTTTTTCTCTCCGAAATAACTTTTTCTTCAGCAGAACCAATTTTTTTTTTCGCTGGGCACTAATCCTCTGCACCTGGTGGAGACGCTTCAGCAATTCCATTTCTTTGGAACTCACCGGATTCGATGATGCAGGTATTTCAATACCAGGATCAGCAGAAATTAATGACGAGCTACATGCTACTGATTCAATTTGATCATCAGCAGATATGCTCGAAGGAATTGAAGAAGATTCCTGCAATGAAAAAAGGGTCATAAACATGAATCGTCATTTACCTAATTTCATAGTACAAAACTTCACAATAAAATGAAAAACATACCTTGAACAACGTAGGTACAGCTTCCTTCTTCAAACGAACTAAAGTTTTGGAGGTTCTATCAAAATCCTTCTCCAAAAAATGCTTCGAACAAAGGACACTATATTTTGTGTGTTTCCAATCTCTTCTATTTGTGAATTTTAACCAAACTTCTAGGCGCTCGGGATCCTTTGGAAATCTATAAACATAAAAAAGAAAATGAGAATCTACCTTTTATGCACACGTGCTTCATTTCACTGACTTACGATCACGTGTTTCATGTACCTGAGTTTATTTTCTCGAAGTACTAAGTGATTTTCGTCCTATTATCAGTATGAAATTAAATGACTAGATGTCCTAAAACCATCTTACTACATTATGAATCTGAAAAGTTCAACAAATCACAAAAATATCTGAAAGTCTACTTAAACCGACCCTGTACATTGTTGATACTAACCTATGAAATGTAATTCCTGATGATTTCTTCTTATCCACGCCATCCCGGCTACAGCAACTTTGCACAGCACAAGAAACCATTTTGTTCAATAAGTTCAACGAAGATTGTCCTTCAAATATAAATAATTTTCACAAAAATCACAAACGAACACGAAACATCAAGGTCAACGACCGTTTGACAAATGTGTCGTACCAATGTGGCGGACCTGGTCCCGTTTTAGTCGAGAAATCGCTTCTCCCCTTATTCTATCTCTATGATACCAACATACCGACCGTTTGTACGATCGAAGAAGCAACGCATTTTCGGGGAATCCAGATAGTGATGTTATAACTTTGACGTAAAATCGTCATTGCACTATTCATTGTGCTCTTGTTTTTTTTTCTGTTTAAATTTTTTAACAGAAAGCACGTTCACGTATACAGCTGAAGTTTGCAGTATGTAATGGCAATTTGAGATTGATATGGGATGAGGCCAATGCATCTGCACAGGAAATTTTTAATAATCCGGATAATGAACTTTTTATAAATTTATCAACTAACTTTTTTTCCCTGAAAACTTAATATGGGTTTTCTCTCCCAGTCTCTGAAACAAGAAACAATTAGAAAAAATTTTAATAATATAAGAAAGGCCCCTTCGTAAAAATTTGAGCACTAATTTGTCAGGGGTCAAACTTTACGATTAGAAATTGTTGCCTAACAATGAATAGAAAGAAAATGAAAACACTTTGAAATCTTAAGCGTAACGTTTTTCTTATACCTATCATTAAAATTTTTTCTGATTTTTTCTTGTTTTCACCGAAAAATATGTAGATATATCAACAATAGAATTTGCCTTAGTTAATAAATTGAACAATGGTTTTCGGATATGGAAAACAAGGTTACTCAAGAACCTTTCGCCACAGTTCGCTACATTCGTTTGATTTCAATGTGGAAAATATAGATATTCTCCACAGAGAGGAAAACCATAGAAAGAGACTCTTTGCTGAGATGTTTTATATAAAAAGATCAAACAATTGTGTGAATTTTAGGTCGGATCTAGACAGTTTGAGCTCGATATACAATGTTATAATTAATAGATGTAATAATTGACCTATATTTCCCGAAGTTATGTTGTTGTTTTTGTTCCCTTGCTGTTCTTATTCTTTCTTCGTGTGGAGTTAGCATTTTTTCGTCCGTTAATCGTTAAATTATCTAACACTTTTATTGATATATTCGACATATTTATAATTAATTTATTATATTGGTGATGATCTATTTCAATTTATTTGTTCGTTGTTCAGTTGCTTTTATCTGACATTTGATGGAAAGTTTCATTTATGACATGTACACTTCATTTCTTTGTATTGACTATTTGTCTAAAGCAGAATAACTGTATGGAGTTTTGATTCATGATTGTTGAAGGAAAACTTAATTTGGTTTGTCTCGGTGAGGGTGCCCTTCGTACTTTCATAGTCTGCTCTCCTTACATATTGAATTCTATTGCAGCCTGAAGAAGGATCAAATTGGATCCGAAACTGTAGCGAAATAAATCGTTTTTGAGTAACCTTGTTTTGCCATATCCGAAAACCATTGTTCAGTTTCTTGTTTCAGAAACTGGGAGAGAAAACCCATATTAAGTTTTCACGAAAATGCAGAGACCCCCCAGAAAATATTTCAATATATAGATAACTTTTTTTTGTTGTTTTATGTTTTTTAGAATCTTGATTAGTTTTTTTATTGAATTTGGTAAATGAACTTCTAAATACGTTTTATTTATTGACTTCTTTGAAGAAAAAATTTGAAAAATTGTTCGTAAAAATAAATATCAGAAAGTTGATATATATCGGATATATATCGATATATCCGATATTTTGATATTTATATAAATATCATGATATTTTCGAACCCTGATCCGAGGTAAATGGTGTATATTTATGAGTTTCATTCATATTTTTCTCGAAAATTACTGTCTCCCCAGAGCTGTAATTGGGACTGTAGTATCAGGAAGTCCTAAAGATTCACTGTGCAAAATATTTTAAGAATCGGTGACGGGATTAAAATTTATAATAACCACAGATAGAGAGTGTTGAAGTTGAATTTTGTGTTTCGTTTTTTGCTATTAATATCACTTCTAATAAATTTCACGGCTAACTGTATAAGGGGACAGAATAACATTTTTTTTCGAAGCTCGAAAGTTCTTTATTAAAAGAATTAGAAAAGGCATGGAAGTCGAACGAGGACACGTAGAACATTTTTCAACTTAATTTTTTCTATATTACATTGAATCAACTGAAATAAATAAATCGTTACTTCAAGTCCCCTTTCGATGCTCTGAACTGTTCAATTGTGTTTTTCTAAAAAATAATGAAGAAATAATACACACTGAAACTATTAGCTTGAAAAAATTATCTTTATTCTATTCTATCTTTTTTCACAACAATATTTTATTGAGGTATATTTGGTCTTATCGCAATATTCTGGTCCAAAAAATCTGCCCTTAGCCTATGTCCCAATAGTTAAGAATCACCCTGTATAGTTAGTTTCAGAATGATTGGCATCTCGCGCATCCCGAAAATATGTTGGTAATATCCCATCAGTAACTTTTGAGTTCTAGGATTTAGGTTATTGATGTTGATTGAAAACAACATAGACAAAACAATAAATTTTTATATTTCAGAGTTTGAATTAACCTGTTGAATATATTTCTGTATAATTCCTGGATCAAATCGAAAAATTAGTTTTGTATTTGAATATTTCTCAAGTATTAACGAATTGAAAATGGCTGGAATTCATCAAGATACCTCTTGCCTCGCCTAAGTACAAGGAAATGTGAAGCAGTTTATCGTCGGTACTGCTAGTTTTTCAACAATTCAGCAACTTCTTCTGCCAGTATTAATCGCGTTCTGCTAGTTATCCGAGTAACAATCATGCACTTTTCGAGGTGTTTTCTAATGAAATAATGAGTCTCAGAATTTCAGTTTTCACCTAGAACTGTCAGATTAATTTTGAAGAAAAAGGAAGGGAAGACATTACACTCAGGGAAGAGCAGTGGATGGAATTCTATTTCACATGATTTTACCTTCAAAGAGACATTTACTACGACAATATTTTTTATTTTTGAATGAACAACAATGAAAAAATCAGTTCGTACATTTTTTTTGAACTGCCTGAGAAGTAACTGAAATCTAATCAAATTTGATGTTTTCTGAAATTCAATTCACTAATTTGAATTTCATATGAATGATTGAAGGGAACATCCAAAAAAAGAGAACTTCCTTTCATATGTTTTCAGTTGTTAGCTATAGATGTCGCCAAAACTCAATATACAGTAACCTTACCAGTAAAAGTTCTTTCTTGTTCCCTTTCTCTTCTCTGTCAACAGGGAAATAGGTTATGTAGACAGAGTCGAACAGTTGCTGTCATAACAAGAATTAACTAAGTTCAGGTGTATAAGTACAATTATTCGAATAACACCTGTGATTCAGGAAATTCAAGTGTTATTTTGATGTTGGTTTATTCCAGTGCAAACATTGTGTAACAGCATTCAGAATTCATCGAATTATTTTTCCGCAATGTGAAATAATTACAGTAATTGTGGGTTAATGGATATGTTAATTTCATCGTTCAAATCAGTTGATAAAGTTTTATTTACAGGTATGTGGCAGAATATCGGAAAAAGGGATCCGGGAATTAAAAAAAATGAAAGTGTATGTCATTCAGAATATTCAATAAATAATTAAATGAACACATGTTCTAGGGCGGATTCACCTAAACTTTTCATTTCAAATTAATTATTGCTCATACGAAATTTTAATGAGTTGTTGACTCTGTGGGTCTCGACTGGTTAAATTCATACAATGAATAACATCCCTTAATTCTGTGATATCTAATTGGAAATTCATATTAATTGAAAATCATTTACTGTTTAATTTTCACCAAACGGTTTCTTGGATGAACTCATGATGGATGAGTTCATTTAAGAAACAATAGTGAATCGGCATACAAAATGTGAGAGGTTTACATAGCTACCTATATGCTAACTGTTTCGAGCAGTTCACAATACAGTATTCTGATTAACATTTCAATTTCTCACACACGTGAATAATGAAAAGGAGGGATTTGTACCTACTCAAAAATATGTGATTTTTTTCCTGTCACTTCTTTTGACATAGTCTGATGAGTATTAGGATTGCAAAAGGTTCTCATTGACTATAAGGATCCGAGAACAATTACCTATTAATTGAAATCATTGCCAATTAGTTACCGGTGCACTTTTTAATGACTGTTCTCAAATCAACAACTCATTCTAGCAGTTTTTCAATTCCAAGGGGAATGCTGGTAGAATCTTGACATTCACGAGTTTTTTCGATCTGAAAATTCTCACATGAGGTCTAATTTAGTTGTTTTCAATGCCCTTTTCACAATTGCCGCCCTTGTTTCAAACGAGAACAAAAAATGTTAAGTCATAAAGCCATAACATTAATGTGAATCATGTAGACTTAGAGTGTTGAAAAAGGAAAATTCAGTTAATTTCGCCGATAAGTGTTGATAGTTGATAGTAAGTAAATTAAACCATGCGTATTGGAGAATTATTCATTTTGTGTTTTTTGTGTTCTACTAGCAACAACCGGAACTTTGAAGTAACAAGAAGATGGTTCCATATAGAACCAATATACAGGGTATTAACAGAATATCAAAACATGCTCGCGTTTGTATATTATTCCAGTTACCGACGTCTTTTTTTTTTCAGTGTCATGTTCAGATGGGAATAATTTGACCCGGATGGAAAAGCACACATATTTTCGGTTACACCGGAAATTAAATTTCTTTTATTTTTAAATTGCACGCTGGGTATATCTTCCATATTCACAGTGTTCACATCATTCTGAATACAACAGTGTGTCATTTGTCCATTCGTGACATGTGTGAATTATTTTGAATATTCATTTTTTATGACTGAAAACGAATCAAATCGTTTAATTTCCATTCCAACCTGAAAGAAAATAGTTATTTATCATACAAGTGCTGAAGGCATTGATATTTTCAGAGCACTAACTGATTTCTCAAGATTGGTTTTTTTTTGTTCCATTTTTTTTTAAATTAATTTTATTTTACTCTTTGGGTGCTGGTGGTTGGCGCTGTCTCGTTGCTGCAACTATGTTTTAAACTTCTATATATATTTTTTTCTTGTTTATATTCATCGCGAGTGAAGATGAACATGTGACATACGAGCATATGCTCAGGTCACGGGTTCATCATGACCTTTGTGAAATATTGTATATTATTTTGTCAGCTTCTGATGAATAAATAATTTGAATTTGAATTCCGAACAAGTTGTCACTCATGTGCAGGGCCACTGCCAGACATTTCGCAGCCCCGGCAAAATAAAATTTCGCCGCCCTGGCTCTGAGTAGAAGTTGAATGAATTAATTTTGTTTCGAAGACAATTAGCGCTTCCTGGATTTTTATTATTATCAATTTATGCTTTCAAGGCAACACAGTTCTCGCATGTAAGAAAAATTCAAGACAATTTTACCCGGATTACATGAAGATTTTTTACTGTTTTCGATTTTCGATTTGATATTTGACCTCATAACATTTTTTCACGGTACGGTGGCCAAGTTGTCGACTCAAAAAGTTGATCCGGCTAATGTGAGCTCGAATTAGCCCATCAGATTTTTGGACCAAAAGCGTCTTATTCGAGATATGAGGCCTAACTTTGACATTTTGAATGCAAACTAGTCTTTTTCTCTGCAGATTTGGGACATATAAAGCATTTTTCCTTCATACCAGGATGCGAAAATTTACATTCTTATAATGAGGTCCCCAGTAATCTTTCTCGAGGAATCGAAAGGAGCCCATCATATTTTGGCCCCTATGAGGCTTATGGGAAGACAAACTCTGGGTTTTCAAGGATGACACCAAAAAATGGACGAAAAAATTTTTGTTTTACCAATTCGGATGTAAAATCTCCCGCTGAATCCAAATTTGAAATTCAAAAGGAAGGTTTGCATTTGAAATTGCAAAGTTGGACTTTCTGGGCCCGAAATTTGATGGGTTGAAAAATATAGGAATATGAATTTTTGCATCCTGATCAGAATGAACGTTCCCGGATTTTTGAACAAATAACGCTGCATATAGGGCCCAAATATAGACGAAAAAATTTTTGGTTCCAACCAATTCGGATGAGAAATTTCCCGCTTAATCCGAATCGGCTATAAAAAAAGGATGGGTTTGCATTTGAAATCCGAAGTTCATCATCATATCTCATATGAGGGCTTCTTGGTCCGGAAATTTGATCAGCCCATTGAAGACCTCAATATCGCAATTTAGATTTTCATCCTGAGAGCGAAATAAATTCAACGTTCTCAGACTTTTGAACCACCATATCCTTCTACTATGAGTATTATCAAGGAAATAACTCATAAACTCATAAAAGGCGCCTTTTCGAATTTTGAAAGGACGCGGCCTTATTATCAATATGCTCACTTGAGAAGATCGATACAAAAACCAAAAAGAATCGACTATATTTCGTATCAATTAGCAAAGAGAGCAATATACGTATCGTCGATTGAAAGTAAAATCTAACGGTTGAAATTTTTTAAACCCCCCTTTGAAATAAAAATTTTAAATCCTGATTGGCAAACTGAAAATGAAAATCACTTCAGAATTATTCCGGAAACTCTCCCAAAAAGTTTACGTTTTTCTTCTACCGATATAACTCCGAATTTATTAAATTTTTATTTAGTTGTTCGTGTACCTACTAATAAAAATGGATTGGTCGAGCAAATTCAAAAAGCCCCCTCAAATTTTTGATTTCATACTCAATCTTGAAGAAGGAAAATGTCAGTATGAAAAAGCTGATTTGCCGGCCCTTAGAATTTGCCGCCCCGACAGGTTGCCCGGTTTGCCGGCCCTGGCGGCGGCCCTGCTCATGTGAATAGATCGTTGTTAATAGTCATTCAAAATGAAATTGCAGAAGGCACTGATATTCTTCCACGAGTTCAAAATTCGAGAACAGTTTTTGAATGAGCCTACTGAACGAGTGTCATACATAATTTTCTGTAATTCGCATAAAAAGTTGTAGTTCATGTATCAGAATTTTGCCCACCCTATACAATGGAACCATACATAGAGTGCCATTTGAAAATGAACGAATAGTTAATTACTCTAATTCTGTGTCGAATGCGTTCATTCTGCTACATCTTGTAGTACAAAATCATTCGAGAATATTTCATTCTGTAGCACTATTTTCAGCGTAATATTTATTGATAACATGTTGGCCTACTGCCACGGATCAATTCATTAACTGTGAAATTTATGAGAGGAAAAACAGTTCTGCTAATCAATATTCCTCAATGCAGAAATTATCATTAATTTCGCTAAAAATTCAACGAATTAAAGAAAATAATGTACGATACTCGTACAGAAGGTTCATTCTAACAACTCGTGTCAGAATATCAATGCCTTCTGTACTTGCAGTATTTCAACCCTAAGAAAATAGGAAGTCGATAACTCAAATAATATGAAAACGCTAGCATATATTGGGGAATTTTCCTTGGTGTCAGAAATTTATTACGGATTCTTTGGTGGGAAGAATTTTGTGAACAAAATCCCCAAGAATTCAATTTGATGGGGAACGTGTAGAATTGTGCACGCTTTCGAAAGCACTAGGTTTTTTGAGACTATTGTCATTTTATGTAAATTCAATGTAATTTACTTGAAATATGTAAACTCATCACATTGATGTTCTTTTCTGAATCTCGAATTCATTTTACTTGAAACTAATTGTTTAATATCATATTTGAGTAGAAGGTTATTTTTTCATTGACATTTTTCATAGGAAACCGAACAAGTTCTTCAGGACAGTCACATGGGCCAATGCATGTCGCGAAAAGCAGCTGGTGCATTTGCCGCATCCGCTGCCGGATCACACAATCGTCCATCTAAGAAAAAACATCACAAATTAGAACAGGTGAGATTCTATTAAGAACATGAATATCTCCAATAATCAATAACTCTCGCTTAAAATTAAATGCTACAATCTTTCATAGGTTAGGTTTCTGATAAGTAGTTCAACCGTACCAATGCAAAAAGACGCTAACAGATACAATTCCGAAATTGCATCGTTTATCAGTAAGGATCTGTTGGCTGTTGGCCACATACAGGTCGATCGTACGCTACAAATTCGTATCCTACCAATAAAAATCTAAAGAACAGTATTCCGCCAGTGTCGCATATCGCATTAGGACAAAACTATTCATTACATTAACGTTCTTCACAGGTTTTATTATAAGGTAGATGAGGCTTGACGATGGATAATTCGTGGTCAAATACTGTCGAATTCTTTGGCCATTAACACAAAACAGAGAAAATATCTAACGTGTTGACCTGACCTGAGTTATTTCCCCTTCATTTCATTATCAAAAATGCTGATGCAATCTAAAATCCGAATTGAAATGAATAGCTCAGTTCATCTGTCTGTCAAGGGTCGATATCCTGAAACCGAAAACGGTTGCGTGGGTTCAGTACCTAGATGGGACTCAAAGGTCACTGACTAAAAGTCGAGGGGTGAACCGGTCGTGAATTGTGGTGTACAAAGTAATGGAATTGTTTGGAATTGCCATGAATTTGCTAGGAATTTTCTTGTATTTGCTATGAATTCTCGTGAATATACTCTGGATTTCCATGACTTGCTAAGCATTGTTGTGAATGTGAATTGCTATGAATCTGTCAGATGACAATTTGGGAAAATCTATGATTCTGCAGATTCTGTGTGATGATGTGAACTCCGGTTGTTTTTGAGGCGTGAAAACCCAGAAAAAATTTTCAAATAAAACGAAATTCTATCAAAATAAGCGATACGTGGACCTTAAAGGTCTTCCAGAGAATACATTCTCAGAAAAAATGTTTGAATATTCTTTATTTTTATACCCAGCATATTTTTTTTCTGAATGGATATGAGGTTTCGTGAGTGGTGATTCCTTAAATGATAAATTCGAGCTTTTGAAGAGGATCTTTATAGTTAGAGCGTCTTGAAAATTCATTCTACAGACGAAGGAAATGTAAAGAAATGCCGAACATGTCATCTTATTGTCCTTATTATCACTAGCAACAATATAATTTTGGAAATTATATACATATAATGGAAAAATGAAACCATTCGAAGGATTATAACTAAATAAATAACTGTATTTAAGGCCATTGATCTAAGACCTTCAGCCCCGAAGGATTATACAGGGTGTACCAAGTTCGACGGCCTATTAGGCGTTTCTGGAGAACTAGACTTATTTGAAATCTGAAAATTGGGATTATGATATTGTTTGACGTTATCTACCGAGCTAAAATATTCTTGGAGCCTGAACACTTTCAGTTATACAGGGAGCGAAAAAAAAATTTTTCTGTTTTTTTCTTTTTAAATTTGACAGAGTATCCAATTCTGAATACATTCGTACTCAAATCGTTGCATTCGTCGAAATACTTTCAAAAATATCGAGAAAAACCTGAAGAAAAAGAGAGAAAAGAGTATTCGATATTATGTTTGTTATTCCTAATCTAGATACCTTAAGCACAAATCGTTTTCACATTTTTGAAGTCGAAGAATGTGGAAATATTGTACATTTCTAGAATTTTGAAAAACTCATCACAGGGTGTTCCAAATGTTGGGTCAAAAATTGGGATCAAGATTGGCCCATAACTTTCGTTTTTCAAATTAGAACCCTAATTTTTTATGATTGCGTTGGATTGTACAAAGAAAAATGATGATAATGTTTCAACATGTTGATGCTCCTAAAATTGATCATTCTTGAGTTATTTAGGATTTTCTGATTTTATGTCGTACGTAGCGTCAAATTCATTAAATCTGTTTCATATCAACTATGACCTTGGTCATAGAAGATAAATTATTCCAATAACTCACTAGTGACACACCTTTTTCTTTAATTCATTCATCATTGTTGTTATGAAACAGATTTTATGAATTTGACGCAACGTACGAGATGGAATCAGAAAATACTAAATAACTCAAGAATTATTAATTTTAGAAGTATCAACATGATAGAACATTATCATCATTTCTCTTTGCAGAATCCAACGCAATAATAAAAAAATAGGGTTCTAATTTGAAAAACGAAAGTTATGGGCCAATCTTGATCCCAATTTTTGACCCAACATTTGGAACACCCTGTGATGAGTTTTTCAAAATTTTAAAAATGTACAATATTTCCACAGTCTTTGACTTCAAAAATGTGAAAACGGTTTGTGCTCAAGGTATCTAGATTAGGAATAACAAACATAATACCGAATACTCTTTTTCTTCAGGTTTTTCTCGATATTTTTGAAAGTATATCGACGAATGCAACGATTTGAGTACGAATGTATTCAGAATTGCATACTCTGTCAAATTCAAAAAGAAAAAAACAGAAAAAAACTATTTTGAGAATTTTTTTTTTCTCTCCCGGTATAACTGAAAGTGGTAAGGCTCCAAGAATATTTTAGCTCGGTAGATAACGTCAAGCAATATCATAATCCCAATTTTCAGATTTCAAATAAGTCTAGTTCTCCAGAAACGCCTAATAGGCCGTCGAACTTGGTACACCCTGTATATTAGGTATTGCAAACTCACATCATGAACGAAAAAAAAAAGAAAGGAGTTTGCAATTCTCAATATATAATCCTTCAAGTACATATATTTCAGCTCAGAAGAGAATGTTGTACAATATAATAATCCCAATTTTCAGCTTTCATATAGAGTTAGCAATAGATCCAGTTCTTCATAAACGTATATTAATCACTACAACCCTCGCTAGAACCTGGTATGATGTGAAAAACTTCATTGTCCTGATTTAATATGAATTTCTTTGGAAAGAATTGAATTTTCAAGATTTTCCATGAATTTTACTGAAATGTCATGAATTGTACTGAATTGCCATGAATTGTCCGCGTACCTATTGTCATGAAATGAGTGTGAATTGCTAGAATTGACTGAATTGTTTGAATGACCTTTGGAATTGCCTAAATTGTTTGAATTCTCTGAATTGTTTTCTTTGGTACCAAAGGAAATACGTGAATTGTCGGAATTTCTGTGTACAAAATTTTCTTGACCAGTTCACTCTCACTACAAGTCAACACACTGCATTAATTATCAATCTGAGAACCTACAGTTGAACGGAATAACCTTTATGTATGACGAGAAATTTTTTCTTTCATAAACCTCTATTCAAGAAAAAATTCAGTATTCGAGAATTTTTTTTTATCTATAGGTAGCTAGTTAATCAGATAATATCAGACACTACAAATGACATATGTATTATGTCATTTTTCAAAAACATATTGATGACGGTATAATGTGGATTGCGAAAAGTAAATAATGATGTTCTTCGGAAGAAAAGCATTGTGTACAAAAGAACTGAATGCAATTTTGTCTCAATTAAAAAAAATCGCAAGAATTCGTTATCTCTCATTTCTCCGAATTATTCATCGAAATTATTCATGCAGTGAATATTAGCTTTTCTAGGTATAGATGGGGAATAATGAAGTACTGGTTCGAATTTTTTGCACCTGAGTGTATCATTCCAATTCGGATTTTACGATAAATGATCTAATTCGTAAAGTTCATTAAATTTTGAGCGATAAAACCTCCATTCTCTTTTGGAGATGAACTTATTGTGAATATTGCCGTAGGTACTAGGTACTAACAGAGATCTATTGTCTAAAAATACTATGTATACACTGATTAGATTTTTTTTTGGTCAGTTTTGGGAAAATGGGGTAAGTTGCGTTGAATTAATGAATTCGCTTCCAACAAATGATAACATATTTTTGATAGCAAAGACTACAGAGTATAAAGATGAGGAATGTCCATGTATCAGTTATGCCAAAAAACCGACTACGATATTCTGTTGTTAAGACCTCTGAAAATTCAGATGGGGCTGGAATCATGCTTACTGAAATTGAATTTCGTCTTAGTTTAGTGCACAAAATAACATTTTGTGCGACAAAACCAAAGAAAGACTAGAAAATTTCGATAAATCTTTATATTTATCATATTAATATCTGGCACATTCAGGCATTTTCTTTATGACGCTAGATGGCGGTAACCTAAGTGTAGTCGCTTCGTTTCTAATCTTTCTTCTCTATAATCTTTGCTTATTCACTTATTTGAATATATTCTGCTTTGCGAATTTTGTTTATAGTTTGTCGAATAATAATTGGAGGTGTTGTTTCGGGAATATAGATTTAACACATTCATTTCGTCAAAATATAGTTCAATTTTTGTGTAGACATTCTGAGATAAATGCGAAATTATTCGTATTTTTCTATAAAAATGAATATATTATTCTGGTGAAATGAATGTCTTACACTATGTAGAATACTTTCAAGACATTTTGAAACTGAATCTATCATAATATTTCATTGAATCAATTTTTAAACCAAATGGGCTGCTCTGTGACCCTAGTTTCAATATATTTATGTTTATGAAGCTGAAAAACAGAAAATTGAAGAGTGGAAATTCAAAAGGGTCTAAGTGCCACTTTTACGAAATTTTAGATTTCATTTGTTATGGGGTCTATGTGCCAAGGCCAATAGCCTACGAAACGGTTCATGTGCCATCCGCTTCAGGCAGTCATCATTTCTGATGAAAAAAACAATTTTTTTTTACTTCTTTCATCAGTTTGAGGGCGAGTTTCACAAAGCTTTAACTGTACATTAAAAAAACCTTACCTAAATTCGAATCAATCGAATCACCCGTTTTGAAATTTCAACGAATCGGGATGGCTCCAATAAATTTGACGTTACAATCAAAGTTTTGTGAAACCGACCCTGAGACATGTTTTATGTAATATCTCAGTTCGATTTTTTTGGCACTTAGACCCTTTTGAATTTTCACTCTTCAATTGTCCTTGGTAGTTCATTTGCTCAATCAACAATAGATATAAATGACTATTATGACATTGTGGCACCACCATGCATCATGTATCTATTTCCAAATTGTTCGAATGTCAAAGTATGCAGAATATCTTTTTACACTGTGAGTTCAGACTTAATGCCAACTTTCCAAAAGTTTTTTTCGAAAGAATTTTTGCAGTAAACTCAAAATGAGTGAACTAACATCATATCGTCCGCCATGATACACAGAAATATTCTATTTTTTGTATAATAGTCTATGCATCTTACCTTATGATACGTCATAAGGTCCGTGTCATTCAAATTCGGTAGTTCTATTTCGTGATATTTCTCCGACAAATAGGTTGATCAAATTGAAATTGCGCATTTTCAGGTGACTTGAGATTTGTTTTCCAAAAGTAATATAAAAAGGGATTACTTATTCAGACCGGTAATCCATAGAATGTAGAAATGATCGTTCAATTCCGAGTCAAGATGGATAAGTCGTAGGTAAATTTATATCATGTATTGAATCCTATCTTTTTTACTTCGAACTCTTCGTGAATCCGACTGTCATTTATTTTTCCGAGTTCATATTGCTTTTGTTGAATAGGTTAGTTACTCTTGACGAAAATTAATAATTGGATAAACTCCTAAGGGTTTAATCATGTCATATTTTTAATCGAGTAGTTTTCTACATTTCAGGATGCCCGAACTCTGCTTATTTCGAAAGTGTGAAGGATATCCCAGAACTTCTTTCAATTGATGGAAGTAATTCAGCATTTAAAGATTATTTGAATCAGATATCTGTAGTAATCTGTTGAGCGTCTTACAGATATCATCCTTAATTTTATGATTCATTATGTCATTTATACGAAGAGTGAGATATAATACTCGCATTTAAAAAACCCCTCTGGATTCTTTCAGTAATTTTCAACTTTTATCGCAGATATTATTAGTGTCTCGAGCAATTTTCTCAGTCAGCGACTTCGATCGTTGTCAAACTCCGTATTTTTGATCTTCTGCCAAAGTGTCCGGAAAATTCGCCGAATCGATCTCTACCGCGCATGCACGTACGCCGCTACATCGGGGGTTAGACGTCGATCAATTTCGAAAGAACTAAAAGACGCAATTTCACATTGCTTTCGAATAATTCGATATGACTCATTGTTCTTTCGCATCTGGACTGTTGGAAAAACTGATGACATATCCGTGCGAGTGATAAGACTCCTCTAATGTTTAGCGTGAAGTGTGATAATGGATAATTTCGCCAATCTCCTGATGGACGAACGTCCACCAGATTTGCAGGTATCGACATTTCCTCATTAACTTCTTTTTAAATAGATACTGCGGTTGTTATTTCGATAAACTTCATGTTGCGGCAGAAATCCAAGTGGGTTATCAGAGACAACTTACCAATTTCTGATTATCGAAATTTTATTAGACTCAAGAAAAATTTAGGAATGCATTATTGTTAAGTAAATAACACTTCTGGTTTATGATAAAAGAAAAAATAATGATAAATCACAATGAATTTTTTTTAATTAGGTAGAATCTTGTTCCATAAGCTATATCTACACAGTATTCGAAATATTGATTTTATAATTCGAATATTTCAGTTTAGTTGATGCAAACAATTCTGAGCACTTTCAATTCCCGATGTTGGTGGACGAAGGGGGACCTAGATTTTGGACCGGACGATATTTGCATAATTATTTTAGTATTTCAGACGAGAAACAAAAAACTTAGAAACTGAAAATGGTTGACACCATATATTTAATCAAGTGAAAGTATTCTACTTAATTACATACGACGTTATCCAGCAGTTAAATGTCGAAAAAAGGAAATCATCCTTAGAAAATATACACCTATATCCTCGATTATGAAATAATATACTACTTTTCACGTTTGCATTGGAGTATTCCTAATAAACACATGAGAAGTGGTTCATGAAATGAAAATACTAATTGAATATACCATTAATCATTGAATGTCACTGATTAGTACGTGTTTTTAGCCTGAAGAAGATCTAATAAAAGTCCGAAACATTGTGAAGGACATTGATTGTGATTTTGTTCCTCAGACCTATATTTCCTATCTGATACTGATGAGGTTGCAGTTTTCAAAAATAAGCTGTTTGCAATCCTTGTCGGAGTTCTGATAAACATTTCAGGGCTCAATCTAATTTTTAACTCAATTTTTTTGATCTCACTCGATCATTGTGGTGAAATGTCATCACTGAATAACTTAATCTTGAAACTGATGAGGGATTCACTAGGAAAACTTCGAAAAAGGCGCAATCAAACAGTAGAATTACATTGAACCAGCTGATGTACCGCTTTTCGAAATACTGTATACTATTTTATAAAACTTTTAAAGATACAAAATACAGTTCACTTTTGGTGTGATAAGAAATAAAATGTGTGAGTGACTTTTTTTTTGACTTTATAAGGTCTAATTGTTATTATTATTTTGCTCGTAATAATAAAACTACGTAATAGTAAAGTTTAACGCAAGTTGTTTTCAGGAGAATTGATGGTATAACTGATTGTTTAGTTGCGATCAATCAGTCGGAAGTAGCCGTATGAAACATTTTAGACGCGCCTAGGCTAAATCTGCAGAACTCCTGTCTCGGAAAGTAATTTAGGAAAATGAATTGTTTAAGAAAAATCAGCGGCCATGTCGAACATAAATTATGAAAATATTGCTCTCGTTTCTTTTTGTTGTATACTCATATGTTGTTATCCGATTCTCATTTGTTTTCAAACTATAGGGTAATTAGAATATTTAAATAAGGTCAACCAATATTCAGTTCAAGAGTTTCTCGGACTATGGATTGGTCGCTGTGGTCCGTATTAGTTGGCCTCCAAGATCTCCAAACCTCACACCATTGAACTATTATTTGTGGGGCTGGTTCAAGAACGAGGTATACAAAGTTAAAGTTGACACTCGGGATGCTCTAAGTCGACGCATTAGAAATACGGCATTGCTTATTAAAGAAAAGCACGAATCAATCAGAAAAGTGTCGAGAGCCCTTCGCAGACGAATGTGTTGCGAGGTTAATGGCGGGATTTTCGTGCATTCATCAAAATAATGCTATAAATGAAACCATTTTAATTTAGAAAATGTTGTTTTTCATAATGACGCTATAGTTTGAGAACAAATGAAAATCGGATAACAACATATGAGTTTTTTTATATTATTTCGAGCTATAGAATACACACCTGAAGTTTGGTCCGTTCCTCCCGACTCACCCTGTATATACATATTCAAACTAAAAAGGTACCCTCTAGTACTTTCACTGTTACTTGGTCAATGTTTTGCCTATTTAATCGCAAGTGTTATACATTTTTGAATAGCTGAAAAGAAGTTTCTGAAATTATCTGCACAATGAGTTCAATGTATTTTTCCTCAAAAGCAGGCACTTCAAAGTTGCGAACACTTAAAAAAAATTCGTCATTTCTGAACGTTGTCGAGCAGTTCTTTTAAGCTGTGAGTAGAACATACTTGAGTTTATATTAAAAAAGATGGACAACAGAGAATCGCGATTGACAAAAATCGATGAAAAATCTAAGAAATGAAGGATTAAAAAACATCTTCAAAGTTCATTATCTCCATAACGGTTAAGTTTCGCACAGCATATCGTCGACCTAATTCTTTAAACTGCCAAATCCATTCTGAAACGATGGACTTAGCAGGTTAACTAATTAGGGGGACGATATTACAAAGTCATATCCTTCAGAAATTATCTAAAAATAACGTCCTTCAATAATCAGTACGACTTTCTCCCTGTAACCTTGTATATACGAGGGTGGGGTGAAAAGTTATCGGACTGACCAAGAAAAACGATGTCAATTTTTTTATGCTTTTTTTTACATAATCTCCATCAACACTGATACATTTCTACAAACGGTCTTTTTATTAAGTTGTACCAGTATCAAACCTTAGATTCGTCAAACTCCTCAAAATACTGATTCACAGCTTCTGTAACTTCGATAAAAGCCATTTTTATGAGCTTAGGAAACAGGTTGTAGTCTCTGGGTGTAGGTCTGGAGAGTAGGGAAGATGCGGCATCAATTCAAACTTCAAGTCGTAGATTTTGGACAAGTCAACAATCTGGTGCCCTGGTGCATTATCGTGATGAAATAGAAATTTTTTCTTCGCCAAATGAGGTCGTTTGTATCGCACCTCGTGCTTCAAACGTTGCAACTTTACCCAAATAATGTGTAAAATTCCTCTCACATTCCAAAACACAACATTCATAACCTTGTTTCCTGATAAAATTGTTTTTGCATTCTTTGTAGTTGGTTGCCCTTTTCCAACCCAAAGTTTTGACTGTTCTTCATTCTCAAAAGTATAGTGGTAACCCGAAATTTCATCAAAAGTTATGAATCGATGCGAACATTCGTTTAAATTTCGCCTATACAGGGCCAAATTGTTGGTAGAGATGGTTTATCGAATGAGGTCGAGCGTTAGCAAACAGGGCAGCACCCACCTTGCAACTAGCAAGCAAGTTTTCCATACTCGAATGGTTGTGCAAAATACGTCGCATACGTCCAGCTGACATTCTACAGGTCTCTACTATCTCAACCTGCGGTCTTCCAACACTATTTGAAGGATTTTCCCTATCTTTCCTGTTGTTACCTCAACAGGCGTTCCTAAACAATTCGTCAGAATTCAGAATCCCACTGCTTAATAGTTAAATCTGGTGATGAGGAGAAGTCTCCCAGTGTGAAATTCATTTCTTCTTTCATTTGCTTTAGTATTAAGCTTTTCGAATGGAAGTATTTCCAATTTTTTTATTCTCACGAAAAACACGGAAGTGTCTCGTGCAATGACATCTCAAACGCAAACTGAAGTACCGGAACTAAAATGTTACATACAAGCTCAGTAGGAATGGTACTAGAGGACTCCGCACCAAAAGTAGACCTAGTTTAGCCATCTCTTGGTCAGGCTGGAAACTTTTCACTCCACCCCCGTATGACCTCAGTGGGTAAATCAACTCCCATAGTTGAACAAGATTTTTTTTAATTTTAAACAAATTTATAACGTCTCTCACACGACATGAAGATCAAGTTAAACCTGTACATTATGACGTATAGAATTAACAAATAATTTTCTCAGCAATGGATATGAAAATTAGATCCATATCAAAATAAAATGATAAATTTACCTGTGCATGTTGTTTCTTACAGAGCCCAGATGACAACCAGAAGACTAGTAGCACAATGAAGAAGAACAACTCTATAACTTCCAAGGGAATTGCAACATCATTCGGTTTCAAGCGACGTCCTGTGACTGCACCCTCTTCACTGACCACACCAAATGAATCTGTAGCCAGGCGTTTGGCATTTACAGATTCCAATGGGAATGATAAGGACACAAAATCTTTAACAGCAAATATTGAAACCAATGGAAGGTCAACGCCGAGACTACCACCTCCAAAAAAAGAAGGAAACGCGACACAGGGTGTTGGCAGATTTGGCTTCAGACAAACAAATGTGAGTTCATTCAATTTTTTTCAGAATATTTAAATAAATTATTGATAAGCTATTCCATACAGAATGCTGAAATTCAAAGAATGTAATGTACCATGCAATCAAGAATTCCCCCACTGTAAAGTTGATATTTCTTCAGGGAAGGTCTATGACTTGTACTAATTCGAGTGGGGACAACTCTTCCCCTTGTATCGAGTGCTATTTAGCTTCAAAATATCCATTGATAATGATAACAGAAGAATAATTAATTTTGAAAATGGGATAAAACCCGAAACACGCGTGTCAACAAATATTTTAATAAAACTGTGAAACTCTGTCAAGTGTTTTTATCTTCTTTTATTATTCAATCATGTTTCACCAAGGGTTATGTGAGGAATCAATTTCGAATAATTATGATTCGTATCCGACACAATTCATAGTTATTAAGTAGTTAGTTTGTTGATTTTTTTCCAAAGAAGTTTACCGACCGTGTTCTTGATTGACCAGTCTATCATGAACGTTTCAATGTTGTCAAAGCGATTGTTAATTTGTAGTGGTGGAAATGATAAAGATATTTTTTGGACTAAGGACTGTGTGGCTTTATTTAACGAACGAATGACATCCTGGAAAAAAATATATCCGCGACCACTTGCCAAATTTGACGCTACTGGTTCGGTCGGAAACAAAAAGAGGGTGCATGTAAGAGACGAGGACTGGGACCTGGCTGTTTTAGGTCATGCAGCAAAGGACCCAACCTTGAGTACTAGGAAATTATCCGATGTATTAAGTGTACGTCCAACATACGAACAGTGCGTCGTGACTCTTTTTAATCTGCCTCCTAGTTAGGCTAGAAGAGATCGTGGTGACTTAATCGTTGAATTTCGTGGTTAGACTCAGAGATTTGGGGTTGATCTGTTTGACCTTGCGACTACCAGTCAATTACGACATTTCCCCCGAAATCCAGTAGTATTCAGGAAATTGCACTGAGCATATCTTTCATGTGGACGTCTGTATACAAGGGAACGTCGATCACAATGGTAGGGGCAAAATCTAGACTCATCTGTGAAGAGAACTCTTTCCCAATCGGCCTCTTCCTAATGCTCTCTCGCAAAATCCAAACGCGCTCTTCGATAGGTTAGGGTAAGAGCTGGGCCTCTTGCCGCGACAAGAGGCCTTAAATCATATTCTCTGAGGCGATTTCTTATTGTCTTAGTGCTAATTTGCACCCCATGAGTTTGCTCAAGCTGATTTTGAAGGAGGCGAGCGGTTGCAAACCGTTGTCTCAACGAAGAAACTCTCAAGTAACGTTCTTGAATGCCAGTTGTTACCCGTGGTCTACCCTGTCTTGGTCTTCGGACATTCATACCTTTCTCCCTGAGTCGCTGCAACATTCTGGACACACTTGTATGGGAAACTCCAAACCTTTCTGCAATTCTTGTGTATGTCCACCCTTCTTCCTCTTGGGTCAAATTGCGTGTTTCGCGTTGCATAGCGATCGAGTGTAGAGAATGAAACGAAAGAAAATCTATTGATCGCTAGAATTTATCGAGAACAACTAATTTTAGAATGGAGCCATTCAAAATCTGATAATATCATCTTTTTTATTCCTGCTGGGAAAAAACATCTGTACTGAAGAAAAACGTTGAAAGTGGATAACATATGCATGCATAATTCTGATAAAAATAATTATCATTGAGAACACCTTCAGTTGTAGAATAAATTTGGGATTTCCATAATGTGCGTTAATTTTTTTGCGCAGTGTAGGATATTCCATTGTTAAAACAGTCTCTCTGATGAGGTTGTTGGAGCATGTAGTTTCAATTCTTTCAAGAATAGATTGGTCGCTTGGAAGAGAACCGGTGTGTGGTGGTGGTTGGGTTTGTGTTTTAGTGATTTTCATATTTTTTATTGAAAACTATATTATCCTTAGTTTCACACTTTGTAGTTTTTTAATTTCATATCTTTTTTTTTATTTTTAGATGAATTCAAAATAGTAATAATAGTAATAGACTCTTTATTTCAAATCATTTTTCTACAATGTGTAAAACAAAGATTCATATGAAATGAAACAGGTAATCATCGAAATGAATACCAATTTCAATTCCCAGTCTCAGAGTTCTTTTATCATGAGGTTAGAGAAATGATATTAGATTTTGTCACCTGTTTCATCTATGTTTCAAAAATGTTTTTGGTGTGGCCTCCGTAAAGGCAGAAAATTTTTTGCTTACCGTTTTATTTTTTTTCTTAAAAACTCTTTTCTGTTGTATTACAATAATAATGATATTAATAATTAATAAACAACACTTAATGTGCCATGTTCTCTAGAACTCAGTTAGTTCAGCAACACAGGTCATTCTATAATCATTTAAATACTAGCTGACCAGACAGGCGTAAATTTGTCAAACGCATTTGGAATGCGGCATTCCCACAAACGGGTTCTGGTGATGGCATGTATATAAGGGGGTTATTTACGGGGTCGTGTTTAATCTAGTGATAGAACCCGTATGACTGGAAACGTACAGGAAACCAGTTTCATCAAACTCTCAAAATCAATCTTATGGATGTCTCCTATTCAGAATTTTGGTCTCGGTCTTTCTTTTCCGGCTGGCACCCTATTTTTTTGATAACCCTTTTCTCGAAAATGTTTGAAATATTCTTATTACCTTATATACTCTATAATTTGTCATATTTAGTTATTGCATATTTTCCCTTCGTGAAATTTCCAGCAGCCAGAAGTCTATGTCAATAGGCAATGATCCAATAATTAATCAGCAGCACTACGCTTTCAAAGATGTAGTTGAAAAAAGATTGTAGGGGACCACCTACTTATTATTTTCCTTACAAAATTTATTGTTCTATTCCTATGCCTAAATTCTGGTATTCAAATAACCAATTGAAGATCCGACTCAAAGTAAAAAATGTCATTTAACAAATTGAACACCCCTCGTGATGAAATCCATGGATTTTGTGGTTCATGATACTCTGAATGGGGAAGAGAATTTTTTTTATTACAGTTTCTCAATTTTTTCTTCTCAAGAACGTTCCCTAGGACAAAAAAATTACAAAAGAATGAGTCGAACTGGTCTAGCCGCTGTCAAAATTACTGCCCACCAACCCAATAAGATGAGTTTCTCATTTCAAGGATCAATATGAAAATGCCTTGATGACGAATTGGCGAATGCGCGGGGACCTTCGTTCTCTTGAAATTTGTAATGTTGGCGAAATTGGTTCACGCGTGAACGTGACCCCATGACACCGCTAAATACTGCTCCCAGCTCCCAGAGATTATGGAGAATGAAGATAGGAAACGTTCATTTATCAGTTGTGTTAAAAACCGACTACGATTTTCCGTTGTTGGGAACACTGAATGTTGAGATGGCGCTAAAATCATGCTTACTGTAATTGAAATTCGACTAGCCCAGAAAATAACATCTCGTGCTACAAAACCAAAGTATTAACAAAAAAATTTCTCCTCTAGCCCGAAATCGGTCTCGGTACCTCGCGGTCCCAAGTCAACCGCTCTAACCACTGAGCTACACTACGTGTTTCTTAATTATAGCATTTTTATATCTGGCGCATTCAGATATATTCTTAATCACTTCGGAATAACGAGATGGCGCTGACGTAAGTGTAGCCGCTTCGCTTCCCATCTTTCTTATCTATGTATAATCTTTGGGTGCTCCTTCACTTTTTATATACGAGCTGATTCACGGGATATTCCGAAAGAGGCGTGGAGAGTGGAGGGCACTTTTTCCTCGTACGGGCTTGTTATTTTAGTCTCGGTTGCAATTTCAGCGGAATTCTACTAAATTTAATGAGATTTAATGAAAATCTACACAAAACAGAATTATTTTAGCTCGCTGGTTTGTGGTTGTACTTTACGTTATAAAGTCCCAATACCTTACCCGCACATTCCATCCAAGGAAAAGCACTGACTGAATGGCAACTACAGAATGACGCATATCGTTTAAGAATACTAGATTTTCATTGGGAATATCAGGCTACTAAATCGAAAAAAGGGCCCAGACTTAAATATCTTACTCTGTAGATTGAACACTGATATTTAAAAAGTGAGATAGCGGAGAAGGAGATGTGGTTGGTCATTGATACCGACGTTTCGGCAAGCATTCGCCTACCGTCTTCAGAGTGTTCTTGGTCCTGATAAGGACCGGTGTTTGCCAAACTTGTTCTGTCTGGACCTGTTTGCTCCATACTCTTTCAATGTCGCAATTATTATAGTTGAGGGATTCGAACGCAAGATATCCGAGGTGCAATTTCCGAAATTTCTCTAACTCTAAATTCTAGCCTACCGAAACAGGGAATTATAATACAATTTAAGTTATATGTTAAGAAAGTATACATTTTGTGGTAGAGGTCACCTTGACTATCTATCTGCGCAGATGTTATGCGCAGTAGGTTAGGTCAGGTCTGGTTCGTGCATAGTATTCTTGAATTAGATAGTGTAAGATAGTCTTTATTGCTTCTATGGGCCGAGTTCGTCCTCTTCAATTCAGATCTCAGTATAGGCACTCAGACATTCATTATTTCCAGAGAGGGCGTGCTGATTGGGTTGAGAGTAATAGCCATGAAGGCTGCTTCATTCAATTTCTTCCTTCTTCATTCTTTTTCCTTCCATATTATGGAAACTTCGTCCCATCTGATGTTGTGGTTCTCTTTCCAAGCATGTTACGCTAGCTTAGATTTCTCTGTTTTTTCCAGTTGAGCTAGTTTTCATTGCCAAAATAAGATGGGGCTGCATCCCAAATTCGCTTTCGCCTGAGGATATTTCTGCAACCATTTGAAATATAAAATTATAAGTTAGAAATTTATGACAAATTCGAATGTGCTTTCAAATTTTTGATGTGTTGAACTTTGTAAGTGGTGATTTTGTAATTATTAAGTATACTTTGTACCTTGATAACCTCATAAATATTTTCAAGATGAAAACTATCTCTGATGAGTATTTTCACGTAGAATTCATTGACTTACACTAAGAAGTTTTCTGAGTTATCGTTTTCGAGTTATTAGACAAACTTATAGTTTTTTCAATGGGACACCCTATATTTTATTTCAACATTAAATTGCATATTTTTTTCTGATTGAAAAAGTATAGGTATAATACATAGACTTATCATATCACTTAGGATAAAAGGTCTTTGGTATAATACTACTTATTTAAAAATAATTTTCATGATTAAAATTCGAAATTCATTCTTAAATTAATTTTATTTATTGCTAGAAAGTATGGACCAATTCCGATATTATGATTTGTAATAATACACCCTACATCATTTATATGGTTTATTTTCAATCTCAATACTCAAATCGATGACGACTATACTCAATAATGTTGAAATGTTTTTTGAAAATTTTCAAAAAGGAAAGGTAGTTCAACATCGATATTTTCTGATATGAAAAGAGTCTTCCGGGCTTATTGGCCGTGGTCCATTAGGAATAATTTCACCTAACGTTTCGCCTACAACTTCGGTTGGCATCTTCAGAGGATTCTCGGTCTAAGGTTGTACCTCGAACGCTGAATTTCTGACACTGGCGCGTTCGAACCTAAGACCGAGAATCCTCTGAAGATGCCTACCGAAGTTGTAGGCGAAACGTTAGGTGAAATTATTCCTAATGGACCACGGCCAATAAGCCCGGAAGACTCTTTTCATATCAGTATATCCGGTCGTGAAAGCCTTAAACTATTCATCGATATTTTCTATTTCATTTATCAACGAATGAACGTGCGATTTTGCTGTTTGAAGAAGGAGTTTCATTATTCAAAAGGATGTTGAAAAATGGTTTATGGTTATGGTTCAGTTGTTTTATCATCTTGCACATCATATAATTGTTCTTAACGGATAATTTAAGATCACATTATAATTCGAAAAATTGCATATCGCAGCATTTGAATGAAAATCATTTCCCAACGAATGCATGGTTATTGAATGAAATTTCAGTCGTTTGTCCCGATAATTTTTCGAAGTTTATTCAGATCATCTGTTCTTGAAGCACTCTTAAACTCGGTAGGTGATATTATCCTCAGCACATGCTAGTTTCAAATGTACTTTGTACGACCCTGAAACTATTATTTACACAGAGGTTATTTTGAGGAGGCTGACGTTCTTCACACACTCAGCCAAAATTATGAATTACTGATCAGCAACTTTTCATATTAAAAACACAAATCATTCCACCCAACTCAATAAAACTCGTTGCATATGAAAAAAGAATAAAATATATCTAATCATATACAATAGAAAATCATTATTCAATGTTACACCCCCAGAAATTCAGTAACAGAATGACAACAAGCTCTACAACTTTTCCAACTGTATTTCAGAAAGCGTCAAATGTATTTCAGAATAGTGAAATGTATATCAGAAAACGGCAAATGAATTTCATTTGTCAATTGTACTTCGGAAAGCGTCAAATGTATTTCAGATTAGTCAAATCAATATCAGAAAACATCAAATGATTTTCAGAATGTCAACTGTATTTGAGAAAGCGTCATATGTATTCCAGAAAGCGTTAAATGTATTTCAGAATTGTTGCTCAGTCCCATTGAAAGCATGTGTAAAATTGAATATTCGAAATCCTCCTGGTGTAGGACACCAACGTTTAGTAGTAGTAGTTCAGAATATCATTGGGTGCGTTCACCGAACGTAACAGTTGTGCAACTGTTGCGGAATCGTCCGGTGGCACATACGCTACAAATTCTGGAACAGTGGGCATTTTTGGGAGCGCTTTCAATTTATGCTAGGTAGCGGTAGCGAAATCTTCGTTCGGTGAACGCGACCATTGATAACGCCAAGAATACCATTGTCGGAGGAGACTGTGCGCGAGTTATGGAAGACATGCAAGTCGGTCGTTGAATACGCTCATGTTTTTTGTTGTTTTATTATTTGAGCGAATATACATAATTTAAGTTAGTTTGATTCTATAAACTGAAAGTTTCAACATATTTGAATACGCGCATGTTTTTTGTTGTGTCATTATTTGATTGACTATACATTATTTAAGTGTTCGATTTTATAAATAAAAATTTTCTACATATTTGGTAAATTTGAATAATTCTCGTTTATGTTTCATACAAACTGATGAATATTATTATTCAATTCATGAATACGGTCATCAGTGCAACATAATTCGACGACGAACACTTTGAAGCCAGAAACGTTTATAGCAACACCGGATCAAGGTTTCAAATATTACACATACCTACATAGTGATGCTCGTCCAAAACTCCATCCCACTTGGTACTCGAAATATGGATATCCGCGTGTAATCACTCTTCCCGTCAAGGAACCAGTTTTCTACTTAACCCTCCAAATTATTAGGTAAACCCAAAAGTAGCGTTTCCAAATTTCATTTGACGCTTTCTGAAATACATTTGATGCATTCTGAAATACATATTTATGACACTTTCTGAAATGCATTTACCATTTTCTGAAATACATTTTACTATTCTGAAAAACATCTGATGCTTTCTGATATTCATTTGATTGATCTGAGAAACATTCGACGCTTTCCGAAATATATTTTCTGAAATTCATTTAACGTTTTCTGATTTACATTTGATACTTCCGAAATACATTTGCCGCTTTCTGAAATATAGTTGGAAATTAAAATCATTTTCGACGTATTTTGTACAAAATAATTTGTCAAAGTGACAAGTAAGGAATCAGACAGCAAAATTTCTAGGTCTTCCAAGGATGGAGGTTAGGGCTTTGGGTCTGCAACCTAACACCAATGACTTTGATAATCTTGCTACTTTCGCATTCAACAAGCTTGGGGCAAGCAATAGGAATGAAAATATGTATACGACAACAACTTGCAAGTAAACGAACTACGTGAATGATTACTTGGAAGTAACAAAGAATAGGTATTAATAATTATTGTGAAACTGGCACAGGAACGAAAATAATCATCATTTTTCATTCATCTTGTGGTTGTATTCCTCTTCATCGTAAAATACAGATGCCGTCTACCCAGTTCGCTTCTCTAAGCCTCTAGTTCCTGTGCCAGTTTCACATTCATTGATATCTATTTCTTGTTCCTTCCACAAGTAATCATTGTCGTAGTCCGTTTACTCGCTAGTTGTCGTCGTATATTTTCATTCCATTTTCATGTCTTCAGCTTGCTGAATGCGAAAGTACCAGGATTTTCATAGTCATTGGTGTAAGATTGCAGTCCCAATGCCCAAACCTCCATCCTTGGAGGACGTAGAAATTTTTTTGTCTGATTTCTGACTTGGCACTTTGACAAATTATTTTCTACCCTCTTCAAAACCAGACCATTGCGGCACTCAAAACTAGTTTGTATTGTAGAGCAGATATTAAACATTGAGTAAGTAAATTTTTAAGACTTTTGAAATGACAACTGAAAATTGGTCACTGGCTCTTGGTCTATTTGTATTGAATATCGAACTAAATGATATTGATTCATATTAAAACATATTGATGAAGATGTTATGTCAGTTTATGTTCATTTATACACTCAAGATTCAGATTTCCATAGTTAATGAAAAAAATTTCAAAACATTCACCTGATACCAATTTTTCATGAACGGGATCTGGAAGGAAAATTAGCGGCTGGCCAATTTCGGGCTCAATTATGTGTTATTTTTATCTCGCACTTCCCATTATGAAAACAGTACAAATTCTGTAAAATGCATTCGACATTCTTTCTCGTTCCGAAATTCAGAGCTGAAGATGTCCTAAAGCTAGCTCTACAAGAGTGAAACCCAGACTGAAATATTCTTTTTCATTGTTAAGTTACAGGTGAACCGATCAAATAGAGTGGCTGACTTGAACGCTGAACGTCTAGAATTTTGTCCACCAAAGAACTCATTAACACAGAAAACCTTCCTCACAACTAATAATACTGCTTCCCACAACAAATTCAACTCCAGGACCACCATCGAGAGACCCGCGGCGATCGCAGTGGATAATAATAGAAATCGAACAGCCGCTGTCAAAACCCCCGCCCAGACTGATCTGGTAAGTTGATTTCAAACTAGTTTTAATTTGAAATGATGTTTTGAAGACGACAATTTCAAAAAAATCCATTAAGGTTAGGTTTATATTCTTGATTCATCCTATTCAACAATCATGTCAAAAACAGTCTAAACGTAATTGGTTTGATGATAAAATTCACCGCAATTATTTGGAAAATTCACTGTTCCATGTTCATGGACTTTGAAAAGAGAACTTACTTCCAACAAAGATTTGTCCTACTACTTACTTATTGATGAGAGAAGAAAAGTTTAATTTTATTAGAAACCAGATGGTTGAATCGTTGATTGAAGTATTCTTGTATACTTCAATGGTGATATCTATCCAATTTTGATTTTTATTCCGGATTATTATTTCAGTAACAAATTATTATCAAATCTACTACTGCTATGTCATGATTTAATCAGTGATTCATCAAACCTTCAATGACTGTGTTATCATTATGATTATGTAGTCACTGAAACGTTCATTCAATTTGATATACACTATCCTATTCTTTTTTCATATTTATGTACCCGACATCCAAGCAAGGGCGTCGCTAGGAATTTTTACTGGGGGGGAGGTAAAAGAAACTAGGATATAGTAAATTGTTAAGATAGGTTCCTATGTAATAATTGTATGACTTATTTTTTGCAAGCCAGTATTTCCCTGGGGGGGATTACCCCATTACCCCCCTCCCCGTATCGACGCCAATGCTTCCAAGGTAATTCTTATAAGCTAACTTAATTGGCTTTCTCCATTTTCTTGTATTCAAAAATCATTTAATGATTTTAATACAACTGCAAAACCATTTTTTTGATTGATATGAAGCATTTGGTCAGAACAAAAATAAGCTTCAATCAATCAACTTTATTATAATCCCAAGAAACATAACATGTTCATGTTAAGAATGCATGAATATTATAAAAAGAATATATATTAAATGTATATGAATGAACATAACAAGAATGTGGTCAACGAATATCACTCAAAGAATCTGATAAATGAAATTGAAATTAATCTGTTCCAAGGTGTATTGAATGATTGAAAAAATTAAATAATTTTTTTGAAAGTAAACTTAAACGATTCCAACTTGATGCGGTAAAATTTACTTCTTGGGTTCTGCCCCAAGCCATCAGCTCAAGAAAAACATTTTTTTTCTGTGATTATATTATTTTTTTCCAGTTGGGGAGGTTTACTCTTCAGGCAAATCAGTTACCTAGACCACAGTCTATTCATGTTATGGAGACTAAAGCTGCAAAAACTATCGCGAATAACAATATGAAGATGTCAAGAGGTGGATTTAGAAGAATTGCTCGAGAGGACTCTTCTAAGGATGATTCCTTGACAGAAGATTCTGGATTAGGTAGTCATGTAGGAACAGATCCAGATAACTCTCCACAAACCCCAACAAGTGGAAGAATCAAGAATAGAAATTTTGAAGTGATGATAAAGGGAAAAACATTTGAACTCAAGCAACCGGATGCTTCAAGTACTTCATTGCCCAAACCACTGAATGTTTCTGTCAAAGAGGATTCTGAGAGAAGGTGAGCTCTGATGAAACAACAGAAGTTACCAAAGTGTTTCTGCTCCCAATTTCAAATTGAAGTCTAGACCAAGTTCTTTAAAATCGCATGGACAAAATTGAAATATTCTCTGAGTTCGTAAATAGAAGATAACTTAGGACTTTTCAATCATAATAGTTTCACTTAAATAAACTAATAATTCTTTGCTATCTGAATAAGTAATTTCTGTAGATATATAGCAAATATTAACCAGGGGCTGCACCACAAACAATACGAGTGTAATAAGTCTACAAGTTACAAGTGATCTTCAACTACAAATCCAACTCAATTCGGTATCACAATGCAAATGGCTACAATTGTAGAAATAAAATCATTTTCTACCTGTATGTCTTTGTAATGTATATATTACTCCTACAGTGTGCATTTACATACACATACTGTTGAAGTTAGGTCAAGCATTATCAACACTTGTAGAAAATTCTTAACACAATTATAAAAGTGTGAACTTTGTGTTACAGAAAACGCTTAAATATGTAGAGATTTTTCCTTAATTGCTGGTGCCGCACGGATCACTTTAAATGGAAGATGAGGTTACAAGGCACTTGTATACTTGTTACACTTGTATGGTTTGTGTAACGGGCCCCTGGTTGCTTTTTAGTCTTTCATTTTTGTGTGCAACAACTAAAAAATACTTTATCTAATGAAGGGGAACTTTCATCAAAAATTCTATAATCATCATATGATTTTGTATTTTTTTCAGTGTCTTCCAAAACACAGGAATGGTTCGTGAAAGAACCTTTGCATTTGAGAAACAAATTGAAAAAGAAACAAAACGTAAAATTTCTGCCACATCCTCAGAAGGCTTCAGTGATGGATTTTGCCAAATAGAGCCAACCTCTCAGCACAAACCAATTTTGGTAACTCAAAAGTCTTTTTTGAAACCAAAACCATCACCTATCAAAACATTCCTTAAAACTAAAGTTATAGAAAATAAAGAATACAGTTCAGGAAGTTCAGAAGATATTGAATATGGCTTAGGAGGAGAATCTCTAGCTGATGAAGTGAGCGTTTCTTTCAGTTCAAGTGATGAAAGTAAAGATAAAGATTTGAATAACTCAACTTTGAAACAGCTAGCGTGTACTGTGTCCAATGATAACACGTTTCTGAAAAAATCACTTCAAGCATTCAGACCTGTAACATTAACCATAGCTGATTCTGCACTGGATTCTGTTGCTGCTGAAAGTATTGCTACTATGTTGCTAGAGGATGAAACATCGCCAGTTGATGATAGCCTACTGAGCTTCTCAGACTCTGAGGAACAGAAAAAAAACCAACGAGAATCATCAAACTCAAAGGTAAGTGAATTCATATCATTGAAGTATATTGTTTATATCTTGACAGTTTTGGACTTTTTTAAGATCTGTTTGCACCATCGTTCCTTAAATATTTAAGTGACGTTTCGATCCTTAAACCTAAGCTCAAATTTAAGGGTGGGATTATAACCTAAAATAATTTGTCAACCTGACTGAACATTTGTTGTTTTCTATGAAATTGTAGCAAAAAATTTGAAATTTCAACTAGCATGAAATCACAGTAGAGCTAGGTTAAGGAAATGATAACTATCATCTGTATCCGTCCAGCCTAAGAAAATTCTTTATTCAACTAGGGTGAAGTTGAACAACATGAAAAACTGAAATATCACTAAGTAGAACTATTTGAAGGTCCCTACATAGATAATAAAATATTGTTCTATATTCTAAGGTCCTTTACGTAAGAATTTCATTTGAGTGACAGTCGTGCAGCTGTCAATATTTAAGGGATCCTTAACTTTAAGGAACGATGGTGCAAACGGATCTAATTCCTTCAAATCAGTCATACTCTGTGTTTGAACTTCAAAGCACCTCAACATACAATATTATATATAATTCTCTTGATAAAGATGGCGAGTCTACGTGCGTGATGCTGATTGGTCCATCGCTCCCGCTTCGCATCGGCTTGATCTTTATTTTTTCTAAGGATGTTAATGCAACTGACCCTTGCTCAATTATTAAGCAAAATGATGATATTAAAACAACATCGCAACTATAGAAAACACACTGATGATCTGAGTATAGATTAGTTTCTAAGATGAAATTACCCCATATATTGAAGGGGTTCATGGTTGGGATTATTTTATTAGTGCTTGTTTATGTTACCATCTTCATTTTTATTTTATATGTGTTATTATATTGATTCTAGATTTTCATTCTCCCTGAGATATTCCATTTCATTTTATCAATATGGTCACAAATTCTGAGAAATTACTCTATTTTTTGTATATCTGCCTGATGGTATGATTTAGTAGAAACAAGTACATTTTATTGAACAGTCTCTTCCTTCATTTCAGGATATTAATGAGAAACCATCTCCATCCACACCAGGAACGCCCACAAATGCATCCAATTCCTTTTCTCTATCAGAAGGCAAAGATGATTTTTTGATTGATGATGAAATTGCTGATCAACCTGGATTAGTATTTGGGGACAAATCACAACATTCCGAATCGACAACATTAATTGAAAATTCTACATCTACGCGAAAAAAAAAATTTAAATCTTTTGAAGGTAGCCCACTCATCCTTAAAGATAAGGGAAATCTGAAAAACAGTACTGTTTCTTTGGATACTTTATCTCCATGTGAGAGTATTGGAAGTGATGATTTGATGTTAGATTTTGACTGTAGTCATAGCAGCAGTCTAGAGGATTACGATAAGTAAGTAATGAAATTTTTAAAGATATTTATGTACTTTGTGCTTTCGAATGAAGGTTGAGATTCTTATAATCAATTAAAATAGAATGAAAATAGATGATGAAATTGAAAACAAATTTTTTTCGAAGCATTGTACAGGGCGGTCAGATTTTGATGATTCAGTACTACATACATCTCCTGAATTGAAAGAGATAAAAAAGTTACATAGACGTCATGTTCTCTTTTCTCCCGTAAATTGCTGAATACCACAAATCGCTCTGGTGTATATTTTCAGTGCTACTGGGCGATTTTGGAATTTGGCCAATTATTATAATGCACTATAACTTTTGCATTATTGGGACTACGCTATCGAAATAAAAACATCTTCAGGGCGGTTTTTTTCATTATTTTCTACTGGTGCTATCGAAATTTCATTGCTTTTTCAAACTTTAGAGCAATTAAACAAAAAATACAATAGAACAATGAACAAGGAAATGCCAAAGTATCCATAATTTTGTTCCATTGGTATGATTTACTAGAGTATAAGAAGACCAATATAAAATAATAAACTATTCGCCATATCTGTTTTCCTGTTCTTTGCCGGAAATAAAACTGTTTTGGTTTTGTACCTACTAGTTTGATTAATTTGACAAGAACTACAAATTATCAGGAGTTCTTATAATTTTGGAATGAGTATAGTTTTCAAGGGATCAAGCTGTTACTTCAAATTACCAAAAGCTATTGAAGTTCTGAATTATTGAAAGGCGAGTGTATGAATTGATAGAAACACGAAATTAAAAATTAATATTCAAGAACAATTTTCATCATATTGTTGGATTACAATCGATTACAAATTATAAGTAGTAACATACTGATGAAAACCAGAAAATTTTTTGTTTCTGTGATATGTTTGTACAAAAAATATTTCCAAAGTTGCAACATTCCTATATTTTTCTGCTTTATGAAGAGCACAAAGTACAATTTTTTAGGCAGTGATATCTCAATGAAATTTCACTTCACCTCTACTTTCAGGTTGCGCAAAAGCAGTGGAAAAAAGGCATCAACATTCGAGGAACCTATCAACTCGGTCAACTCAATCGAATCAGACATAAAAAATAATGAAGAAATTAGAGATTGGTCGGCATTACTCAATTGCACAAATGATAAAACTACCAGAGGGTGAGTAACTCAAACATAATCTTCATTTTAAATAACGAATGGTTTAAAACGCAAATCGGAATATCTTGAGCTAGAGACCACTGCTTCATATGGGGTTCTCACCACTATTCAATTAAAATAGTTTTTCAAGTTGACAAATTAATATTCCACCGATGCTGCGCCGGACCAACCACATCTCGGGAATGTATTCGACATTCATCGAATAACCGTCTGCTTGCCGATAAAAATATTTTCTCATGATTTTTTTCAAACACTTAAATTCGATATTCAATTACGTTTGGCTTTTATTGTTTGGCAGTCGGAAGATCAAAAGTTCTGAATCATGCCGATGTCGACGACGCTCAGAAAAGAACAGTTAATATGGATCGAGAAGATCACTGAAAGAGAAATGATTCACCCCCACCCACTGTTCGCAAACGCTGCGTTCGCGACGAAACTTACATCGAATTCTAGGGTTGCGTTCATAAACTTACTCTCCTTCTCTCTGAAGTGTTCACAAACTTACTTTGCCTTCCTTGGAGTATAGGAGTGTTCATAAACTTCCTCTGAGTAAGCTCTGTCCCCCAATAACTGTTTTTCGTACCTGATCAGAAATCTACGTTAATATTTTGTTATATTCAAGAGTTTAGATCTGTCAAGGTTCATTCATATTTTGCTTTATTTTTTTATCGAATATTTTTTCACTTTTTTTGTTAGCTTCCTAAAATGAAACTATTTCTTGTTACAAAATATTTAATTTTTTCTGGCATAGAGTCAATAAAACAAGAAAACATATTATAAAAGTTTTAATTTTCTGCTTGCAAGAAAAAATTACAGACAATTATATCTTTTGTCATTGTTTCTGCCCAACGTCCTGGGAGCATTTATCAGTTCCCTCACAATCATCAAAAAAACATATGGTTGTACTCTGCTTTTAAAATAAAAAAAATAGACTATACTTCGAAGACACAACTCAAGATGTACGACTAGAGAGAATTTTTTTCTTAAACTTCTATTATTAATTCACGATAGCAATAATTCAATATTAAAATGATATATAAAAAAATGTATCTACAAAAGTATTATTCATATTGTTCACATGTTTGAATGACATTTATCAGAGTAAGATTGTGAACGACTAGTGTGAAGTGTATTTCTGATCATATGGCCATACCCTTACTCTACTCTCTGAGTGAGTTTGTGAGCGCAGCGTAGGAGATGAGGTTTCTGGCATGTAGATAATCCGCTGCATTATTCTCAGTTGTTCAGTAGTTATAATAGCGAGGCGGTAAAGTGGAGATCGTGGTTTCACATCCCAATCCAAGAGATTCTTTTTCCAGAATTAAAATATCTGTCAAGTGCCGTTTACATTGGTAGAGTAAATGGTAGAGTAGAGTGGTCAAGTGCTAACTATACTCCTACTGGAACGATGTAAACAGGTCGGTCAAGTAACGGTAGAGTACTAAAGATAGTAAACGGTATCATAGAGTGGATAAAACATATGGAATAGTACACTCGGCTATCCTATCCCCACCTTCAAATTCTCACTCTACTCTACTGGTTTATTACTTTACTATACTAATGTGAACAGTCACTTGCCCGGTTTTAGGAGAGGATAGTACATCTTCCTGATCTTCCATGTGATTCGGCTCACCGAACTATCTCTCTAATTACTAGCAACGTGTAAACAGTTACTCTACCGAAATGTGTAGAGTAGGGTATTTCGGAAAAAAAGTAGGCAAGTGAATTCGAACGTTTACTCTACCAATGTGAACGGTACCTCACACTCTTCATGATTTTGTTGAGGGTTTCACGACAATCCTTTAATATTTTTTCTAGCATTTCGGCCGTCGTTGGTTATTAATTCGCCACTTTAAGTATCTCATCAGGAGTTGTTCTCGTCGAAGACTGTCTATAGAATAAATAAACGACAACGATGACCCCCGAAATGCTGAAAAATCATTATACCATTGCGGCTCCGCATTGTCATATTCGTCATTTAAGCCTTGGTTCCTTCGAAAGCGGTATCGACAAATTTCGACCGCAATAATGCGGCAAATGACGTCATAGAAAAATGTACCATGCATAACATCAGCAGTGGTTTTTAAGGATGCGATAATCGTATATTATTGCTCGGTGCGTTGATGCATAGTGAATGCTGTAAGAATTGCGGCCGCGTATCCCGGTCCTGAACAAGCGGCCGTGTCCGATCAGTTTACATCCGGTACCGGAACTACATTCTCCTCAGAATAGTATATTCTAAAACAAGTTGCAGAATGAGCTCCTATTCCAACACGAATGCGAAATTCAAAAACGAAAGCATGAGTGTTGGAATTGCCTTCTGCAACGAGTATTAGACAATATTTTCTCTATTTCAGTCAAGTTTTGTGAAGTATAATATAAATAAATATAATAAAAATTCAAATTAGTGACTTTTGTTTTGTATCTTGGCAGTTGGTGTGACTTACGAAACTTGACAGATAACGGAATTTGAATTGATTTGATTTGAAAATTGAAAGGATCGGAGGTCAGTACTGATAACCACAAAACGAAAAATATAACTGAAAACAATGCTGTAATGAGTTTCATTACAACACTACTTTTAGTACTGTAATGAACTCATTACACTCATTTATATTGCAGGGAAGTGGTTTTGTGTTTTTGAGTACTTGCACCTGTTGATATTCAAGGTTTCTGTTGATCTATTGCAATTCGTTCAGTGGTTATGAATTTCCATTGTTTCTCTATTAAGCCTGGGGTAATATGCGGGGGTGGTGCACAACACTTGGGTTTGGTCTAATTTTTTTGCATGATTTGTGTTGTTCAGTGTGTGCTCTGCGACGGCGGATTTCTCTGAGTGGCCAAGCCTGCAATTGATTGGATTCTTTGATCTTAGTGTTGATTGATCGTTTCTTTGTACCGATGTATACGCTGCACGGAATTCGGTAAACACTCGGAGTACTGAGTGGGTCTCTTCTGTTAGTTAAGATAGTCTTTGGCCTTCTTTGACGGTTTGAATATTGTCTTGATGTTGTGTTTCCCCAGAATTCAGCCGATTCTATCTGTTACTCGTGAAACAAACGGCAAGAATGTTTTTGTCGGTGATTCTTGACGACGTGATGCATTATCGGTGTTTTTTCAGGCCTACGTTTGATGTATCTATTGATGTCGTGTTCTGTGTAGCCGTTAGCCATGAAGACATGCTTCAAATATTCTAGTTCAGTTGCTTGTTGTTCTGGCTCGCTGGCTGTCGACTAGAGTTTTAATTATACCCTTACGTTGGCATGGACGATGATTTGAGATGTTATGTAGATATCTGTTCGTGGGTGTAGGCTTTCGGTATACAGTGTGTCCTAGTATACTTTCTTTCCGTGTGATAAGTACATCAAGGAAAGCCAGATTTCTATTTTCATCTTCTAAGTCCATTGTGAACTGAATACTTGGGTGTATGCCGTTTACTTGTACCAGAAACTCATTGGGCTTTTTTCTTCCATCACTCCATATGACGGATGTGTCATCTTTGTATCGAAACCATACTTCCGGCTTGAGAGGTGTGGTATTCAGGGCTTGGCCACGCGCTAAACGTCGGGAATTAATCCACGACGACCACCGACATCCTCGAAAAACCAAGTGACATAGTTTTGTCAACGGTTGCGGTTATGTGATGAAGTATCGTAAGTTCGTTTGATTTCATATTAGAATTCTGATAAGCTGTGGGGAGAGGTCTTTTGCAAGATGTGTCATTTCATAAATAAATCTATCATATGTACTTTTTGATGCAATAAGAAAATTACAATCAAAAGACTGAGAAATGTGATTTCTATTACATACAAAATCTGTTGAAATGATCGGAAACGTTGAATTCTCTAGAATTCCCTTTGGAAACAAAGAACAAGAACACATGGCCATCGAACGGCTAAATAGGCGCCTGAAATCTGAGAATTCCTATGTTGGGATACAGTATGTGGCATATTTATGGAAAGTTTCGAATGATAAAACGGGCGAAAATTAGACCACTCACGGTGACAAAAACCTCATGGTATTAGTTATGGGGAGTTCGGCGCCAAAAGGTTAAACACGTGCAAATAAATACTTTGGGATATTCAGGATTGTTGAAAATCAAGTAGAGTATTGATTGATAGTTTTCAGGTTCGGGATAAGTTCGTGACATTAAACATAACAAAAAACACAGATATTTGTGTTGTGGGTAGGAAACGCCCATAGATGTAGCAATTGGTCAATAGAAATAAATACTTTGGGATATTCAGGATTGTTGAAAATCAAGTAGAGTATTGATTGATAGTTTTCAGGTTCGGGATAAGTTCGTGACATTAAACATAACAAAAAACGCAGATATTTGTGTTGTGGGTAGGAAACACCCATAGATGTAGCAATTGGTCAATAGAAGGGGAAAAACAAAGGTTTTCCTTGGAAGGAGGCAATTTTTGAATTAGGTACGCCCAAAAGGTGAAGAAAAAAATTCACATTCGGTATTACCATTATCGAAATAAGTCAGTAACGTCCGGGGATAAGAACAGGAAAGGTTCTTCGACGTGCTCGCGAAGTTCGGTTTGCTCGGTTAATTTTTGGGGGTGAAATAGGAAATTTCACAGTTCGCTTTAAGTCTCAAGCGGCGACTTGTAGATTTCTTGTGAGTAATAAGTAAAGTATTAGGTCTTAAACGAAGACGTGTTTTGTATTAAGCTATTCCGGGAAAAGTAGTGAAAAAGGGTTAATTAAAGTAGAATTTTGTATTTCAAAATCACGTATTCGTCGGAATATCGCGAACCTTAACGGAAGTGCTTGTAGAGAAAAGGTTTACGGAAATAGGGCAAAGAGAAAGGATCGCTTTGTGGAGTTAGTGGAGGAAAGCAGATTATTGGAAAAGGGCAGAGTGAAAAATGTCAGATTTTTCCGATTTGCATGAGTAATTTCGAGATACAAGTTGTGAGCAGTCCAGAGTCCTGAATCGTCCCAAGAATAAATTTTTTTTAATTTTAGTTATAATCGTAAAGTAGGAAATCAGTTGTTGAAAGACTCGATCCTATTTTTTTCTTCTTTTTGTTTAGATTATCAAAATTAAGTCAGATTCGTTTTATTCAGATCACTAGAGAATCCCCTGTAAAAATTATCCAACAGATAAAGTCTCGTTCTTCGTACATCCAGCCGATACCCACAAATTATTTATATTTTTTAAAATCTCTAAATTAATGATAGTCCACCTTTTAATCGAAGGAAAACCGCTCTTCCAGAGATTCCAATAAAAAGGTGCCAGATTATTAGATATTCATCGAGTTCGTCGAAGTCGCTTGTTATCAATTCAAAACGGCGGTACTGGCCACGCTTCATGAAATTTCACGTTTGATTGCCTCAAATTGATAATTTTTCCATCGCATCTTTGCGGTTGCAATTTGTCGATACCGCTTTCGGAAAAACTTTGCACATATGATGGCCTCAATCAAGAACTCTGAATTTCCCACCTCAATATGACCTCATTTGCCACATCATTGAGGTCGCAATTTGTCGGTTCCGCTTTCGAGGAATCCAAAGCTTAATATCTTTTGTCCATTCATAAATTTGATTGTTGTTGGACAGATTAACTGCGAAGGAGCAGTTTTTTCCTTCAATTATTTCTATTTTGCCTACTAATAGCAGGGGAAAAATTTCTTTTTTCAATAAAAAATTCCTAGAACACAAACCAATAGGCGGATTTCCTTGTGTGATACATTTTCGTGTAGGCAATCAGATACTCTACAAATATGTCCCTTACGATATTTCGATAAAACGGCCGCTTCAAAAGTTACTCGATTCGATGCTAATATTGAGGTATTTTTGAAGAAAAAAATTATTTAAAAAAATCGACTTTACTTGTTTTCACGCAACCCGCCTTCTAATCATCTTCAGGACATAGACAAAAGCCGTCTGTGAAAATATTAGCTTTGAATATTAATATTTAGAGGTCGATCATCGATAGTTTCTATTTTCGCTGCTGATGACAGGAAAAAAATTCTTTTTTCAATAAAAAATTTTTTGTTCACGGACCAATAGACGGATTTCACTGTATGATACATTTTAGTGTAGGGAACTAGATACTCTACGAAAATGTTCAATACGATATCTCGATGAAACTACTTATTTGAATTTTTTTTCCAAAATACCCCAACATATGTTATTAATATAGAGGTATTTTTGAAGAAAAAGTTCGAATAACTTTTGAACGAGCGGTTTTATCGAAATATCGTATGAGACATTTTCGAAGAGCATCTAGTTCCCTACACGAAAATGTATCACACAATGGAATCCGTCATATGGTTCGTGAAGAAAAAATTTTTTATTGAAAAAAGAAAATTTTTTCCTGCTATCAACAGCGGGAATAGAAGTCATTGCTGGGCGACCTCTAAATATTAATATTCAAAGCTAATATCTTCACAGACGCCTTTTTTCGATAATTTGAAGATAATTAGAAATAGAGTTTCGTGAAAACAAACAGAATCGATTTTTTTGAATAATTTTTTTCTTCAAAAAAACATCAATTTTAGCATCGAATCGAATAACTTTTGAAGGGGCCGTTTTACCGAAAATTCGTAAGGGTCATTTTTGTAGTGTATCTGATTGTCTACACGAAAATGTATTACACAATGAAATCCGTCTATTGGTTTCTGCTCTAGGAATTTTTTATTGAAAAAAGAATTTTTTTCCCTGCTATTAGTAGGGAAAATAGAAATAATTGATGAGCGACCTCTAAATATTATTATTTGGAGCTGATATTGTCATAGAGGTCTCTTTTCGATACCCTGAAGATAATTAGGGGGGGGGGTTTCGTGAAAACAAAAATGTCGATTTTTTTGAAACAGTCTAATATATATATATATATATATATATATATATATATATATATATACAGTGGAACTTCCCTATAACGAATACGCTAAATCCGCAAAAAAAATTCGTTATGCAGAAATTTTTTTTTATTGTGTCAAGTGTCAAAAAAAGCAACGTTCACTTGCATTTTTTTATTTGAATACATTTTACATAATTAGCTTAAGCACTTTCTTCTAGATATTTTCGCACTACTTTTTTCATTAACGATCAGAGCAAAACTGAAAACTGAACAATCTGTATAGCCTCCTGTTTCAAAAGGAACTCTCCGTCCGCCGTAATGGTTTAATTTATGATCGGGATTTATTACCTACGTCCGACAGCATTACGGAAAAAACCATCCCTAAGGATACTCTGGGAAAAACCTTCTTATCAATACGCATTTAGAGAGTGATTTTCTTGGAATAATTCGTTATAGAGAGAATTCACTTCTTTTTAGAGGGTGTTTTTAACAGGGTTTTTGGGAATCTTAGGGAAGTTAATTTTTCATATACCTATTTGCCAACTTAAAGTAATATATTACGTTAGTACCGAAACCTTCAGTGAATTAGGTACTGGATTGATTGAATAATGAAAGTGTTTTCAGTATATTCCCTTCAAGAATCTCGGACCTTGAAACGTAAAATTAAAATGATAAATATTCCAGAATTCTCAAACACCAGTATTCATTGTTTATTTTTTCAAATAAACGTATTTCAACACTTAAAATATGAAAATCGTGAGGTACTAAATTGATTGGATTGAGATTTATTCCAAAAAATGTGGTAATATGTTGAAATTACACTCCAATTAATTTTCATTTTGAATCCTTCGCATTTCTTCTTCGCAAATTTTTTCTTTATCTGGGAACCAATAACTGAAAAACGGCCAGCATCTTTGAAATGTTCGGCCTTACCTGCAATTTCAAATTCGAAAATAGAATTTCATTTAAATAAAATTTTTCGTGTGTTACCTATCTACCGAATGAATATTTATTCTTTGTTTATTTCTCAAGAATTTCATTTGAATTGTTAATTTTTGTCAGGTAAACTAGTCAATAAAAAATGTGAAATGAAATTTTTTATTCATTTTACAATTGAGGAAATTATGATATTGTCATAAAGAACATTTGATTAGATTTGTAAAACAGGGTTTGAAATAATATGCTCAATAACAATATGAAATAGTGATCACTAATACAAGTGCATTAAGTGGCTAGTTCTTGAAAGAATAAGTGATAGAAGATAATCCACCTTGTCGTGCCAAACAGTAGCCAAATCGTATATAAAGAGTTGATCTTATATCTCTGAGAAAATTAGGCATACTTGATATTGTGGCTTAAAGTTGGAGCGCCGAAAGTGAAGGTATCGGCCTATCTCCAAAGGCAACAATGAAAAAAGTTATTATCTCCGCTATAAATTTTGACTCGAGCGAATCTAATTTATTTTCAAACCGTCTAGCTATCACATCTGACGTTCGGATGCGACTAATTTGCAATTCGCGGCAGCCCAGATCGCCCCCTCCTGCCGAGACTTGCCATTCCAACAGTCCGATCCCTTATTTGTTATCGAATCGCAATGAGACTTCGAATTTTCCATTGTACTACTCGGCTCGGAGCAAATTCGAATTTAACATTCATAGACTTATGTTTCCATAAGAATTTTCTTTATCTGTAAGTATATTATTATGTATAAGCATATTAGTATAAATTAAATAAATACTCAAGGGTATCATTCAAGTGTTAAAATGACCCCCATTATCTTTTTGTTAAGTTTTTAAGAGTTTTCCTCACCATTTATGGAATATATTGAGGTTGTCAATTTCTCCGTCTATTCTGAATTTAATGTGTTCAATATAAAATTTAGATTTTAAATCTCTTCATGAAAAAGTGTTGAATGGGGTTAAGTAGGGACTATCAGGAGGCCACAGAATCAAACTTTGATAAAAAGAAATCGCATTATTCTCGAGTGGCGTCAGTGGCGTAGTGAGCTTAATTCGCGCCCGGGGCAAAAAACCTTTTTAGCGCCCCCCCCCCCCCTTCTAAATTCATAATGGCATATAATATTATATGTGAAATATACTAGCAATTAGCCAAATCAATTAAGTAAGATGAACAAAGTCATAGGCTCAAGCAAGACCTTGAAATTTGGACACAAAATGAAGTGAAGAAAGCAAGAGCAGATTTCGTAATTTATACAGGGTGTACCAAGTTCGGCGGCCTATTAGGCGTATCTGGAGAAATGGACCAATTTGAAATCTGAAAATTGAGATTATGTTATTGTTTGACATTATCTACCGATCTAAAATATTCTTGGAGGCTGACCACTTTCAGTTATATATTCTGTTTTCGAATTTGATAGAGTATGCAAATCTGAAAACATTCGTACTCAAATCGTTGCATTTGTCAAAATACTTTCTAAAGTATCGAGCAAAAAACTGAAGAAAAAAGGTGATAAGAATATTCGGTATTATGTTTGTTATTCCTAACCTAGATATCGTAAGCACAAACTCACATTTTTGAAGGAGAAGACTGTAAGAATATTGTGCATTTTCAGAATTTCGAATAACCCGTCACAGGTGTTCCAAATGTTGGTTCTAAAATTGGGATCAAGATTTGCTCGTAACTTTCGTTTTTCAAATTTGAACCCTTTTTTTGATGATTGGATTTTGCGAATAAAAATGATGATGATGTTCAAACACATTGATGCTCCTAAAATTAACAATTCTCGAGTTATTTAGGATTTTCTGATTTATATCGTACGTAGCGTCAAATTCATGAAATCTGTTCCATATCAACAATGATAAATGAATTCAGAAAAGAGGTAGTCACTAGTGAGTTATTTGAATAATTTATCTTCTATGAGCAAGGTCATTGTTGATATGAAACAGATTGTATGAATTTGGGAGTACCTACGACTTGAAATCAGGAAATCCTGAATAACTCAAGAACTAGCAACTGAGAGAATAAGTGAAACTCTCATCAGGTTTGGAAATATATTCTCCATGCCAGCTTATAAAAGTCAGAAATTCCAAAGGAGATCAAGATTGAATTTCTCTTCTAGTGCGGGGTTACATTTTGCCATCACCTAATTCGTTGAAGAATTCTATTCCGTTGAAACAGTATTATAAAATTCACCCAAATTTTTACAATTTTCTTCGAGGTCGTTGTCAACATTATCTTTGTTATAAATTTCAAATAACTAGTAAAATTCAAATTGTATTTAAGTGTCACTTAATCGTAAACATATTTCTTATGGGAGACGATCAAGAATGCTCTTCATAACGTGAGAAATTTCTCTTTCGGCGGAAAAACCAATATCTCTAACTAATTCTCTGGGTATTTTGCGGCATCTTATCACACAATATCCCTCACCGCTTATATTCTGGCGCCCCATTGTGTTTCAGATTCACGTTTGACGGTTTTTTTTTCACGGCATTTTTTTAATTTTTCCATCGTGGAGAAAACAAATATATGTTTTCAATTAGTCCAGAGTATGTCACAACGATTGAGTCTTGTTTAGCTGCAGTAACTCCTACTTATTCCAGCAATTTTTTTGTTTTGCTAACCATTTGGCGCCCCTATATGACTAGCGCCCGGGGCATGATGCCCCCCCTTGCCCCCCCCTCAATACGCCACTGAGTGGCGTTCTTCAGCTAACTTAGATTTAGACGAGAAAACCTATATTTTTAAAAAACTGCCGAAAATAACCACATTGAATTATATAATTGGTAATCAGAAGAATGAGCTCTACCGATTAGTAAAATAAAATACAGAGTATACCATTCAAAAAACAACAGTTCACAAAAAATTTTTAGGGTTACGATGCCGTTATGCTATTAGTACTGAATGATGTCTAATAAGGAATAATTAGAACTCCAGTATTGGATAATTTGCATATTTCCTTTATCTTTTATCGAAGTCTCTCTGATAGTGAATCATTTGCTATTTTCTGTAACAATACAATTAAAACAAAGCACTCATGAACGAAGATAATGAACTTATCAGGGTGTCAACTGCATAGGCGGGTTATGACATCTAGGGTAGGTTTCACAAAGCTTTGATTGTACGATTAAAATACCTTACGAAAATTCGAAGCAATCGAAGAGGCTTCAACTAATTTAACGGTACAATCAAAGTTTTGTGAAGCCGACCCCTAATGTGTTAAAATTTCTCCTCCCTTTATTTTATTTTATGGCACTGTTTTGAAGGACGTGAATAACAATGACCAAACGGTATCGATTGCGCTTTACAACATGTTGTGACTCAGCTTACCACCTCTGATTGGTAATAATTATTGTCATATAAAATCATTTATAATATTGTCGTTCGAAATTTTGTTCATTAGCTTACTATCTGCCCTCTGAGCTGCAGCTCTGAGTTTTTCTTGACTTAAAGTCGTTCGTGGGTAATTCTTCACTCTCTTCAAGTAAGGGAAGCTTTCCTGACCTGGCTGCTGGTGTACAATAAGCCATACGTAGTACTATATCCAAGTTTCGATGAATATTTTCTAGATTCTGTTCTCGTAGGAATGACGACAAATTTTTTAATGATCCTGAAATTGGTTTAATTGAAATTCTTTCAGACGAAAGATAGCTTTCGCCTCTTCATAAAATATATGAATATCTGTTTTTTCATAATCAGGATGTTTAATGGGCAACGGTTGTTGTGAGACATCATAGTATATATCGGTCTCATCTTCTTCAGATTGTATTGTGTCAGGACATATGTTTGAAGCTTCCGAACTCAAATCACTGCATTCATTTTCACTAAAAAAAAACCGTCAATATTAATTGTCTTTCGAATTATTTCTTCTTGCTCTTCTCTTCTAATTTCTGCCAAGAATTTATTTCGGATGGGTTCTGAAATTTTTGGCATTTAACTTTTGAAGTGACGGGGAGCGTGAGAGTCGCTTTCTGTAGCAAGTAATATTGCTTTCAAAAATTTACAGTTTGAGTTTCATGAATCCTTTGTTGCTGAACCGATTTTAATAGACAAATATTCGAAATAGGTAAGAATAAGAGGTTTTGAAGGAGCAAAAAGAGCCCAATGAATACCTTCTTGAAATGTTTCCCTATATTCACCAGGGGAAAAAATGCGTATTTTGTGAATGTATAATAATTTTTTTTTCATATTCAATCGAAATAAAAAAATTCCCTTGAAATTTGCCGCCCTAGGCTCCAGCCTACTCAGCCTGCTGGTAAATCTTACACTGTGTGCACTACTAACTAAGATTAAAGCAGTGTTGACAGTGTTGCATATTCTAATATTGACAAGAATAGATGCATCGTACATTCACAAAAGTTGAATAAATTTTTCCTCGTTGTTTCTTTATTTGCATGAAATATTTGATTCCATTATTTCTCCATCTTTCACCAAGTTTTCTATAACTCATAGGGTCGGTTTCACCAGAGCCGGAACTAGGATTTTAGCGCCTGTGGCAAATTTTCAAAATGCGCCCTTGAAGAAATTCAGTTTTCAATAAATACATGTTTTTCACAATCGACATTTATTGATTATATTTTGAAGAACTTTTTTATTCACAATGATCTCCCATATTTCTTAAAAGGTAATGAACAAAAACTCAATCAACAAAATGAATAGAAAACGATAAGAAAATTGTTATTTTTTCTCAAAATAATATATATTCTGTTATATACAGAGTGTACCAAGTTCGATAGCCTATTAGGTGTTTCTGAAGAACTGAACCTAATTTAAATCTGAAAATTGGGATTATGTTATAGTTTGACATTATCTACCGATATAAAATATTCTTGAAGCCTGACCTCTTTCAGTTATACAGTGAGTGGAAAAGAACTATCAAAATTTTTTTTCTGTCTTTTTTGTTTTCGAATTTGATAGAGTATGCAATTCTGAATACATTCGTGCTCAAATTGTTGCATTCGTCAAGATACTTTCCAAAATATCGAGAAAAAACTGAAGAAAAAGGTAGATAAAAGTATTCGGTATTATGTTTGTTTTTCCTAACCTAGAGATCGTAAGCACAAACCGTTTTCACATTTCTGAAGACGAAGACTGTGGAAATATTGTACATTTTCAGAATTTTTAAAAACCCGTCACAGGGTGTTCCAAATGTTGGTTCAAACATTGGGATCAAGATTGGCTCATAACTTTCGTTTTTCTATTCAGAACCCTATCTTTTCATGATTGCATTGGATTCTACGAAGAAAAATGATGATAGTGTTCCAACATGTTGTTGCTCCTAAAATTAATAATTCTTGAGTTATTCAGGATTTCCTGATTTCATGTCGTACGAACCGTCAAATTCATAGAATCTGTTTCATTTCAACAATGACTTGGGGATAGGAGATAAATTATTCAAATAACTCACTAGTGACTACCTCTTTTCTGAATTAACAGATTAAATGAATTTGACGCTACGTGCGACATAAAATCAGGAAATCCTAAATAACTCAAGAATTATTAATTTTGGAAGCATCAACATGTTAGAACATTATAATTATTTTTTTTCGTAGAATCCAACGCAATCATTAAACAATAGGGTTCTTATTTGAGAAACGAAAGTTATGAGCCAATCTTGATCCCAATTTTCGAACCAACATTTGGAACACCCTGTGACGAGTTATTCAAAATTCTGAAAGTGTACAAAATTTCCATAGTTTCCGTCTTCAAAAATGTGAAAACGGTTTGTGCTTACGATATCTAGGTTAAGAATAACATAATACCGAATACTCTCATCTCCCTTTTTTTTGGAGGGTATTTCGAGTACGAATGTTTTCGAAAACAAAAAAACAGAAAAAAAATTTTTGAAATTTTTTTTTCACTCTTTGTATAACTGAAAGTGGTCAGGCTCCAAGAATATTTTAGATCGGTAGATAATGTCAAACAATAACATAATCCCAATTTTCAGCTTTCAAATAGGTCCAGTTCTCCAGAAACGCCTAATAGGCCGTCGAACTTGGTACACCCTGTATAAACATTAAAGAAAGTATTAAAACATGAAGACAACAATAAATAAATGAGTGAACAAATAAAATAACTAAAAAGTAATTCGAACAATAGATATTCTAACAAAGTAAATAAATAAATACTCTCATCAACAAAATAAATGAAAAAATGAATACTCGATAACAGAAATCATCAATATACTCTTTGGAAATAAATGAACTAAAACTTAACTCTTCTTGCTTTGGTTTCAGCGAAAACATCAATCATATCATCAGTTTTTATGTGCACCGAGTTCCGAGTTGTGTTTCGCGCCATGTATAATTTTCTACGATTTTGTTCCGTTTTGGTAGCGTTCGTCAACTACGTGTTTCTCAACTTAGTAAACTGGTAAATACGCCACTCTGAAATATAGAGCTTGTAGTCAATCTTTATTCGAAATGGAATATATCATATTTCACATTTTGCGCCCCTAGGTCCTTTGCGCCCGTGGCAAATGCCTCCTTCGCCACGCCCACGGTCCGGCTCTGGGTTTCACAAAAGTTCGATTGTCGCGTTAGATTAATTGGAGCCACCGCGATTAGTTGAAACTACAAAACGAGTGATTCGATTGGTTCTAATTTACGTAATCGTACAATTAAAGCTTCGTGAAGCCCGCCGTTAAAGTACTGCAGGAGAATTCAGGCTTCCATATATTGTATAAAATTTGTAACTTTTTTTAATATTGTTGATGCTCCTCTCCGCTTCATAACTTTTCAAAGATTCCATCCGCCATGTCTTCTGAGAGCTAGGATCAGCTCTAGTCCAGTATTCGCTGATAATGTGGCCAAAGTTCTACTAGTGTCCAGTGTAAACCTTTCAGTTCTTAAAGCCCGAAATTTATCAATTTTGCATGAAAAAAGCTAGGTTTAAAATTCGGTATGTGGGATATTGTAACAATGTTATTTCGAACGATATTGAAATAACAAACCTTCTGTTCGTGTTTCAATTGACAATGTTTCGTTCGGAAATGTTTCGTTTCTGTTCCATCCTACTTTGGAACATAGAGTGGAACGGTTCAGTGACCTTCAAATTCGACTGACAGTTTCGTGACGATAGAATTACGATACAAAAGTCACTACTTGGAACAAACCTATCATTGTCCATTTTTCACTGCTAGAACGGCACGCTCCAGCAATTCCCATTATCATTACAACTTTCATCATTGAATAAATATAACCAGGGCTTCCAACAGGAATTCATCTTTGAAAAAACATATTTTCAATATGAATTAATAAGAATATTAGTACATAAAGGGATCTTCATTCTCGGAATTCACTCGAAATTACCTATACGGTGGCCACACTGAAAACATTTTTAAAACATAGATAAATTCAAACTAGTAATCATCGAAATCAATAACAATTTGAATTCATAGATCTTATATTATGAGTCTGGAGAAATGAAATCAGAATTTGTCTTTTATAGAAGATATATATCGATATCAGCCTTAATTGGCATCATCAGTATCTCATATCATCAGAATTCTGTTTCTTGGAGTGCCTGATACTTATAAACTCTTATAACTTCCGTAACCAACACCTGTCTCTAACCGCTGTGCTCGCTCACATTTGTTCAGAAGAAATTTTCACTATTTTTTCATGATTTCTGGAGTTCTGGTGTCCGAAGACGTTTCGGAATTCATGAATATGTGTTTAAATTTTTTTTTATGAAAAAATACATCATTCATCGTAAACAATAAAATATAAAAATAAACAATTTCAATTTCGCCAAGATTAAAAATATATTTTAAATGTTCAATTATCTCAAAATAAGAATATCCCAATTTGTACTCAATTAAGAACCTTATGATCTGAAGGAGTATCATGATTATTGTAAGCTCCATAGTTTATCTGTTTCGCTTTTATCTGTGATATACAGAGTGAGTCGACAGGAACGGCCCAAACTTTAGGTGTGTATTCTGCAGGTCGAAATAATTTAAAAAAACTATGTCGTTATCCGAATCTCATTTGTTTTCAATCTATAGGGTCAATATAGAATATTTAAATAAGGTCACACAATATTCAGATCAAGTGTTTCTCGGACTATGGATTGGTCGCTGTGGTCCTATTAGAGGACAGTTGAAAGGTTATGTATTAATTGATTTTTTACAAGTTTTGCTTGTTTTTTAAAAAAATTATCAGTTCGTAATTTTCAGCAGATTCGGAAAGGGGTAATTGATGGAGATTTCTTCATTTCTTTCAAATTTTTGACATTTCTGTCATAAATATTTATAAACCTCCGAACATTATTTGGCCGAGAAATCTGAATGTTGATGTTTTTTAAAGTAGCAAATGCATTTCTAAAATACATTTGATTTATTCTGAATAATCGGTTTCTTTTCTGCTTTTGTCTTTTTTCATTTCAGATTGAGAATTGCGAGTCGTTTTGGAAAGAATTTGTTTATCCGAGCCCATCGACGAATAACATGAAGATGATCACACTGATGTCTTTCAAACTTTTCCTGATATTTAATATTTTATGTTATTTTTTCACGGGGAGACAGGTTTTTTCGGCTGAGGTTTTTTCCCCTGGCTGTATAGTATCATATGATACTAGTGATGATAGTATCTCAGCTACCTCAGCTTAGGTACTCCAAGATCTCCAGACCTCACACCACTGGACTATTGTTTGTAGGGATGGTTCAAGAACGAAGTATACAAAATTAACACTCGGGATGCTCTAATTCGACGCATAAGAAATACACCATTACGTATCAAAGAAAGACACGAATCAATCAGAAAAGCAACGACTCAGACGAAGTCGAATGTGTTTGGAGGCTATTGGCGGGATTTTTGAGCATTCATTAAAATAATGCTATAAATAAAACCATTTTAATATAGAAAATGTTGTTTCACATAATGACGCTTTAGTTTTAGAACAAATGAAAATCGGATAACAACATATGAGTTTTTTAAAATTATTTCAACCTATAGAATACACACCTGAAGTTTGGACCGTTCCTCCCGACTCACTTTGCATACAGGGTGTACAAAGTTCGACGGCCTATTAGGCGTTTCTGGAGAACTGAACCTATTTGAAATCTGAAAATTATATTATGTTATTATTTGACATTATCTACTGATCTGAAATATTTTTGGAGCCTGACCACTTTCAGTTATACAGGGGGAGAAAAAAAAATGTTCAAAAATTTTGTTTTCGAATTTGATAGAGTATGAATTTTGAATACATTCGTATTCGAACGTTGCATTCGTCAAAATACTTTCCGAAATATCGAGTAAAAACTGAAGAAAAAAGGGAGATGAGAGTATTCGATATTATGTTTGTTAATCCAAACCGTTTTCACATTTTTGAAGGCGAAGTCTGTAGAAATATTGTACAATTTCAGATTTTTGAATAACCCGTAACAGGGTGTTCCAAATGATCAAGATCGGTTCATAACTTTCGTTTTTCAAATTTGAACCCCATTTTTTTTATGATTGCGTTGGATTCTGCGAAGAAAAATGATGATAATGTTCTATTATGATTGATACTCCTAAAATTAATTATTCTTGGGTTATTTAGGATTTTCTGATTTTATGTAGTACGTAGCGTCAAATTCATGAAATCTGTTCCATATCAACATATCATCAATGATAAATGAATTCAGAAAAGAGGTAATCACTAGTGGTTTGCTATGACCAAGGTCATTGTTGATATGAAACAGATTCTATGAATTTGACGGTACATACGACATGAAATCCTGAATAACTCAAGAGTTATCAATTTCAAGAGCATTATCATGTTGAAACCTTATCATCATTTTTCTTCGCACAATCCAACGCAATCATAAAAAAAGGGTTCTTATTCAAAAAATGAAAGTTATGCGCCAATCTTGATCCCAATGTTTGAAACAAATTTTGGAACATCCTGTGACGGGTTTTTCAAAATTGTGAAAATGTACAATATTTCCAAAGTCTTCGCCTTCGAAAATGTGAAAACGGTTTGTGCTTATGATATCTAGATTAGGAATAACAAACATAATACCGAATACTCTTATCTCCCTTTCTTCTTCAGGAAAACTATTTTGACGAATGCAACGATTTGAGCACGAATTTATTCAGAATTGCTTACTCTATGGAATTCGAAAAAAAATTTTGTTTTCTCTCCTTGTATAACTGAAAGAGGTCAGGCTCCAAGAATATTTTAGATCGGAAGATAATGTCAAACAATAAGATGATCCCAATTTTCAGATTTCAAATGTGTCCAGTTCTCCACCAACGCTTAATAGGCCGTCGAACTATGTAAACCCTGTATATAATAAATAATATTATGGATAATTTTTGAAATATTGTCATATTTGTCAAAAAGTTAACAATGTTGTAATTCGATTTTTATTGTGCACAATATTCGTTTTTGTTGTTATAGAACATGCTGTATCGTATCTTCCTATAGAATTAATTTTTGTTAAATTATGAATTTTTTTCATAGCTCCGCCACTGGGAAAGTGGTTCTACTTCGTAGTCGTAAATCGCTAATAGAGCGCGGTGATTCACCGTTTGCTCAGCGGCTGTGGCAAGGTGCTCTCGATTTCAATAACAGATCCTCACGATTTCATTCCGTTCGTGTTCGTGTTTATGTCGAAAGTATCAACCTGTCGACGAAATACATCGATAAATTATTGTTACCGAATTAAATTTCATGTGAAAGTAGTAGATTACGCAGTGATATGTTCGTTTATTCGAAAACTGGAACTATCTCTCGTGGATAATCTCTGGGTAGATAGTTTGTGAATGATTTAGTTATTTCCTCCGGGTCTTTGTTCTTTTCATGGTTTTCTTCAGTTATGCAAGAAAAACCACATGCATTGAAAATGCCAACAAAAACTAACCTACCTGTTGGATCAACTACAGAAACAAATAGGTAGGAGTTAATCTGTAATCATCCGATTTTTTATAGAAATCTCCTCATTTGTCCTTTGTTTATGAAGAAAAAATTAGAGAGTTTGATTTCGCTAAAGAATTGAAATATCAACAAATTCGGAAATGTATTGTTACCTAAACGCAAGATGTGTTTCCAAACACATAATTCGGTTTGAAATTTGCATATCTATGTTTATATGAGATCCATCCTAGCCAAGTTTTCTGAATTCTAAATTCATCCTCATTATAGAGAATTGATCCTTTAATTATTAATAAACTTCTTTATGGTTTAAAATATAAATATGTATGATTTAATTGATCAGTTGGAATAACTCTCGGAATAACTCCAAAGAATGAAATACGTTGAGTGCTGATTGCTTTTGTCTTCGTATCGAAAACGTTTTCAGTTCTTGCAGTTTCACCCTGGAAGGTTTTCATAATTCAATTCAAATACCATGGTCCTGGTTATTTCCATTTTTGATTGACTAGAATTCCATTTGACTTCGTGGCTATTTACACATTGAACATGTCAATTTTTGTCAGCTTCTATATCAACTTTGATAACTATATTCTATACTAGCTGGCCCGGTGAACTTTGTTTCGCCTCAGAGATTCATGAAGTTGTATCAACAAAACTGGTACTTCTTCAAGTAGGAGGTAAATAACACAAAATTAAAGTACGAAATATACAAACAATTTGATCACATTAAAATAGTTAGGTATGTACATTGTTATTTACATGAATATACTTCACTTTATTTGAGCGGTACCTTATTATTATTTAAAAATTGTCTCATTGTTGTACCTTATGATGAACCACATTTTTAGTTTTTTCGTCATAAAATTTTCCGTAGTTTTCCGAAGAAAAATAGGTGTGATAAGACACACCTATTCAGATGCGTGAATATCATTATTAAATGTAGTTTACCGAATTAAAATCAAATATAATACTTACCGAAAACGCTATTATAACCGACATCCACTGGCGTTCTTTGCAAGAAGGAAAATTATTTCCTACTTTTTTTCCATTTCATAAAATTTTTCATTGTTTTAATGTATTTTATGTTAACCGCACCGTAGAAGAATCCAACAAAAAAACTTTCATAACAAACAGTTCATCCAATCTTGAGTTATAAATGGTGTAACCAACAATATGGCCGACTGAGTTTTATATATTAAGATTACATATAAGTTGACAGCTTTAAGCTTCAGGATAAGGAGGGTGATAAAAAGGACATCGCCTAGAAAACCTCAATCGACGATTCGAATGTCAAATAATAATGTTAGGTGAAGGAATATTTAAACTATTAAAGAATGTATAAATGACACGCCCACTAATGTTGAGTAGATACAATGATTCCGATTGAAAAATGTATTTCCTAAAAACTGTCGAAACTCTTTTCAATGAAACATAATTATAGTATCAGTTTCAATATGTGTATAATGGTAGGTGCCGAATCAACTCCGTCCTCAGTCGATAACCCACAAGATAACGAGTAGAGATACTGAGTAGCCTATAGAAATGTTCATCTGGTCGCGCGTCATCGCGCGTATATTGACCATATTCGTTAGCTATCGGTTGCAGCTTTTTTAAGTGTTCTTGGGTTGGCGACAATGTGTGATTAATCATAATGACATTCATCGTAGTTGTCAATTGTCATTTTTTATTTACTTTTTTCAAAATTTGAATTTTGAAATTTTTCCAATCATCTATTGAAAACGGACTTTTTCAAAATATTTCATCAATCAAGTTGGGTTTCTCCCTACATTTACTTCAATTATTCAAAACAGATATCAATCATTTTTATTGATAAAAAAATACATACAATTTTAAATAAAATGGATGCAAGAAGGCTGTAAGTATATCTTGTGTATATGTCCAAGAGTACAATATTAGGTTCATGATTCTTCTATTTTAGCAACCACAATGTTGCAGGTGCCTGGAGCAGTGTCAAAGTCATAGGTCTATCGAAGATTCCAAATTAAAATTTCATAGGTTTGTTTGAGTTTCATAGGTTCCCTAAAAATAAAATAATTGCTAAGAAATTCAATTCAAAGAGAAAAACATTTCGTAGATGATAATATAAATGCGTTTGTGATGGCCGATGTGAATCTTTAAAAAAAATCATATGAACGCCAATATACCCACAGATATCATAATTTTCATTTTATAGGATCCATTGATGATTTGTTATTGAGAATAATCAACTAGATGAGTTGGAGGAACAAGTCACTAAAGATATTACTAGTGAGTTTACGCCCAACTTGAAAAACAGTACTGACAATTTAATTTTTGCTTCTGGAACTATTTAATTTTTGCTTCTGGAACTCAACTTTTATTATATTTATACAAATCCTTGGAGCAAACAATTCTTGCTTATGCAGACCAGGAACAATTTTTATAGGTCTGAGAGTTCGTGTTGAGAGTAAGATTGGAGAAGTGAAAATTTTCAATATACTCAAATCTACGATTCACATCAGTACCATGGAGAAGTATATAAATAATATAGAAGTTTTCAATTTCAACAATTGTTCATAAGTAATTATATAAGTGTTCCATTTGAATAATTGTTTTCATTCCCGAATTCGAAATGTCCCCTATGAACATGCAGATATTTTTATGAATTCAAGTTTGGTCATATGGGAATGATTGCAGAGATATTCGTAGTACTAATATTTAGGGATCAATAAAAGATTTTTGTTCAATAAATGTTTTTCATGTGGTACTAATATAAATTAATTTGTTCACAACACTATTTAATTTGTTGAAAATCCAAGGAACATTTAATAAAGATGAAAAACATAATAACGATTGAACTATAATAAATTACAGTATACAAAAAAATTGCGTTTCATATTCCACCGCAACCACATTTATATTGTCATCTTCGAAATGTCTTTCTTTTTGACTTGCTAATAAACATAATGTTAATGAGTGGACAGATGTAAATGAAAATTTAGTGCTTACTAGAAATCATAGGTTTCCTCAGGAATTATGTAGGAACTTTAGTTCTCTACATTTCCTTTTGAAATATAAACCGCATATTCTCTTCCTCTGGAAATTAATGAATGAGCATCTTGCTCCAGTCCTAGAGAATGTTACCATTTCTTAGCAAGTATTTTATTTTTAAGGACCCTATGAAACTCAAACCAACCTATGAAATTTTAATTTAGAATCTCTGGTAGACCTACGACTTTTACAGTACTCCAGCCACCTGCAAAAATGTAGTTGCTAAAATAGAAAAATTATGGACCTAATATTGTACTCTTGGATATGTTGAATATCCACAAGATATACTTACAGCCTTCTAGTATGTATTTTATTGAAAATTGTATGTATTTGTTTTATCAATAAAAATGATTGATATCTGTTTAAAAAAATTGTAGAAAGTTTAGGGAGAAACCTAACTAGATTGATGAAATATTTTGAAAAATGTCCGTTTTCTATAGATGATTGGAAAAATTTCAAAATTCAAATTATGAAAAAAAGTAAATAAACAATGACAATTGACAACTACGATGAATGTCATTATGATTAATCACACATTGTCGCCAACCCAAGAACATTTAAAAAAGCTGCAACCGATAGCTAACGAATATGGTCAATTGGCGATCCCGCTCGATCGACTTTGCTTTGCCGTCGCCGCCAGTATCTTGTATCTCGCGTCGTCGCTTGACGTCGCGCGTATTGAAGTACAACTGTCAGGCGTAGACGTGTTCAGATGATTCGGGCGATTAGACGTACAAAGCTGTAATATGACAGAGACTTCAATGACTTTTCCAGTGCTCGCAATCAAAAAATGACAGTAGTCGCCGGCTGCCGCGCTATCAACGCGCGACCACCTGAATACATCAACGCGCGTTAACGAGCTACAAACGTGCGTTGTCGAGTGATCATGTGAACTTAGCCTGGTTTTTTGATAAGATTATATTGAAGTATTTGAATAAGTGATCAAAAATCTGTCATAATTTGTTGAAAGCGAATTAGCGAAACGAAATCTAATCAGTACAAATACAAATTACATGTATTGAGACATCTTGGAGACAACTGTTTGGAGTGACCCTTTTAGGTAGGATTAGGATTCAGATATCTGGGGGCACGGTAGTACCCCCCAAGGGCACTACTACATTGTTTCGAAGTGTTTCGTCGTATTTCTGAACCCTGATAACTTGAGTTTGGAATATAGTGGATGAACAAAATTCTCAGGATAAAATGCCAGTAGTGAACTCATCAAACATGCACAGTTTTAAGTGCATAGCTTGTACACTTCAGACTTTATAGTTATATAAAAACCCCGATTTCGTGCAGTGGCGTAGTGAGGGGAGGGCAAGAGGGGGCATCATGCCCCGGGCGCTACTCATACAGGGGCGCCAAATGGTTAGCAAAACAAAAAATCGCTGGACTAAGTGGGATTTACTGCAGCTAAACAAGACTCAATCGTTGTGACATACTTTGGAATAATTGAAAACATGTTTGTTTTCGTCACGATGGAAAAATAAAAAAGTTGCCGTGAAAAAAACTGACAAACGTGAATCTGAAACACAATGGGGCGCCAGAATATAAGCGGTTAGGGATATTGTTGATGAGCTAGGGAAGATAGTAGAACTATTAAAAAAACTGGCAGAGGTACCACTACAAGTGACAACAGAAGTGAAGCTACAATTCCATTACAAAATAGACTTACTTTTAATTTCATAATTTTAGTTCATTTCTGATTTGAAATCTTAAGGAGAATTGATCGTGTACAGCTCAGATTACAAAGTCCTGGGGTCCTGGATCTGGATTGAATTTTAGATAAGAATTTCATGATCTTGAATCATTAGCGACTGAACTAGTCGAAATTCGGGACAAGCTCTGTAAAGAAGTCAATCTGTACAAAAATGGGATATTGATACAACGTGTGATAAGACGCAGAAAATACCCAGTAAATTAGTTAGAGATGTTGTTTTTTCCGCCGAAAGTGAAATTTCTCGCGTTATGAAGGGCATTCTTGATCATCTCCAATAAGAAATATGTTCACGATTAAGTGACCCTGATATCAAATTTGGATTTTCACGAGATATTGAACATTTATAACAAGGATAATGTTGACAACGACCTTGAAGAAAATTGTAAAAATTTGGGTGAATTTTATATAATACTGTTGTAACGGAAAAGAATTCTTCAACGAATTAGGTGATAGCAAAATGTAACTCCGCACTAGAAAAGAAATTAAATCTTGATCTCCTTTGGAATATCTGAATTTTATAAGCTCGCATATGGAGAAGATATTTTTCCAAACCTGATGAGAGTTTCACTTACACTCTCAGCTTCAATTGCTAGCTGCAACGATCAATTAAAATTACTTCTTATATATCTACGATCAACGATGGGACGAGATAGCCTAAGTGACTTGGCATTTTTAAGTGTGGAAAGAGAAAATTTCGAAAAGATGAACTTTGATGACATTATTGATGAATTTGATTCATCAAAAGCAAGGAGAATTCATACATAGTAATAAGTTATATTAAGATGTACTACTCGTATATTCTTATTTTTATTAAATTTTCATCTCCTTGAAGATAATGAATATTAACTTTTTCAAAGTTTTAAAACTGCGTTTCTATCAATATTTCTTCATAAGTATATAAAACGAGTGAATGAATGACGTATATCTTGAAGTTATTCTAGATGATCGTATATAAATTTTAAAATCTATTCTTGTTTTCTTTACTCCTTTTTTTGTTCAAAACTTAAAGCCTTGCTTGGGTTGGGACTATGATTTTATTTATCTTACTTCATTCATTCGGTAATTTGCGAGTGTATTTTACATATAATATTATATGCCATTATGAATTCAGAAGATGATCGTATATACATACATTTTAAAATCTATTCTTGTTTTCTTTACTCCTTTTTTTGTCCAAAACTTAAAGCCTTGCTTGGGACTATGATTTTATTTATCTTACTTCATTCATTTGGTAATTTGCGAGTGTATTTTACATATAATATTATATGCCATTATGAATTCAGAAGGAGGGCGCTAAAAAGGTTTTGTACCCCGGGCGCGAATTAAGCTCGCTACGCCACTGATTTCGTGACTCACTCACTGATGATCATAAAAACTGTTAGGTAACTTCCCGATGTCCTATCAAGTTGAAATTTGGTATGTGAGCTAGTTACAGTAAACAAACAACGGAAAAACTTGAAACTTCCACCCCCAATTCTGAGGCTAGTGGTCTCGAAAGTGATATATACGGAGGACTGCTTGTTATGAATTTTTGAAAAAATATTCGAGAATTCTAAGGTTAAATTGATTAAGTGGATGAAATGAAGCGCTGGTAAAACGTGTGTATTTACACCAAATACAATTTTCCTGTAATAACCTCAATCACAGTTTCCATTGTGCAATGTCCCATTGTGATCCTTATATAATGATAAGATTCCTCATAAAACCTAGATAGGTAAAGTATATTTCTATACTTCGTACATTGTTGATTTTGAACATGAATTGTGATTTAGTTCGACTGGAAATAGTTCTTCCAATAATAATGTTTTAATTAATAATTATTGGTTGAAAAATTAACAAAATGAAAGGATTTTGTCACAAGCGACGTACAAGAAGAAATGGGGGAAGTTCATTCATATGATCAGGTCTAGCTATCAAGTTACTTCGATTCATTATACATATATTGTTATTCAGCTTATTTGATCGATTTCTTGATCTTATTATTATTTTTTTCTTTTGTAGCGGTTCCTCGAGGCCAAGATTTCTTCGTTCCAGGACTGGCACGCCGAGCTCCATTTCCCAGTCTCCTAGCTCATTGGACGGAAGATCGAATGGACGCCATTCGACCACCAGCGGCTCCCTGAGACGTTTTGTCCATGCTTCCTCTCAAGGCTATGAATCTGACGATTCGATCGTGAAATTGGACAGGACAACGCAAGCTGCTATAAAGAACGATATCCACGCCGTTAAAACAATGTTGTTTAAACTGAGGGGAATTTTAAATGAGGTTAGTTCAAAGTTATATCTAAATAAACTTAATCATCTTTCTATTTAATGAACTTTTTTCCAACCGATACAATAAATTTGCGGGTAGAGCTTTGATACCACAAGCTTTTGAAAACTAATAATTAAATTTCGATAGAATTAGAAAGGCATCTTGCTGATTCAATAAATATTCAGAAAATTATCACCAAAATCATGAACAACTTGAAAATCAATAATATTTTACTATTATTACTGGATAATTATTTATTGTTTTGGTAATTTTATTTCATTTACATTTCGACGCCTACCAATCTAACCAATGTTGTGCCCTCATTTCTCATCAATATCTTCGTTTTTATTTTTTAAGATTTATTTTTTTTTGCATGTACTTATTTGCATCCCCTCCAGCAAACCATTGAAGATACAGTGTTGAGGGTAAGTATAGTTATAAGGTCATTCAGTTTCGTCTGAAATGTCGATGAATTCCGAGACCGAGATGCATTCGAAATTCCTTTTCTCTAATTCTGTGTCAAGTCCGTTCATTCCGCCACATCTCGTAGAACAAAACAATGTTAGAATATAACCATATTTGGTAATTATAAAGTTTCCTGCCCAGTTGTATCTTGAGGTAGGGAAAATGAACCTTTTTTTTATTTTTTTTTTCGACTGTAGAAAAAATTCTGCTCATGAATTGATTAATTAATTAATCAATTCAATTCAGACACCTACAACCTCGTAGTTGTAGGGGGTGTCGGGTTTAGCCTTCGTAGTAGGAAGTGCGGGTTGGCCCTCTCATCAACCGCCTTAACAGGCCGACCGACTAAAAAAACACAGTTCATCGGATACACCATTGGCTGGGACTCACGGCATTTCCATGGACTGAGCTGCTTCCTGTCCCGGTAGATAGGAGAGCATCGTGCCTATAAGGGATCCTCATTGTATAGTTATCGTAGTAAAGGGGAACTATACAATGCGTCACCCCAGTTCCGTATTTTGTTTTCCCTTCCACTCTGATAACGGAACTCAAGTTTAAGGTAGATCCTCATCAGGGAGGTCTGGGGTTATCCCCCTGGCTTAGTCGAGAATAGATTTGCGAGGAGCCGGTGTTAGTTGACTGCCAATAGTACTCTTTGGGTCATCCCATCCAAAGATTCAAGGTTTCCAATAGTGCCTTAGCAGCCTGCATGAGGTACCAACATGTGTACCCTTGCATGTGGTGTCAATGATGTACTTTGGGTCTACCCCGAGTCTGAAGTCTCGAGGGGCCAATAGGACCATAGATGACCACGCCGTTTCCTCACATCTCATCACTCAAAGCCTCTCGCTCATTGCGTTTGCTTGGATTAGGAAGGGGATGTTCAGATTGATGATTAATTAAGTAAATTCGGCTCTATCTGGAAGGTAGCCCCATTCTGGAGAGAAGGAAGACTGAAGGCATATCAATTTCAGCATTTGGCGTCCGTGACATTACTTCTTCTCTACAGTATGGAAAAAACCAAGGGAGCCTCAGCATTACGAAGATCAGCTTAAATACACATTTAAGTCATATTTCTGCTTGAAAGTGTTCTTCAGATGTTGAAGAAGTAGATATGTTTATAAAAATGGAGATGGTGGATACATTGACAAGTTAAATGCAGAGTAAGCGGCTCCGATGTGTCAGGATCCGAAAATGAGTTGAATATACCAAGCTTGAATTTGGACAGTTTGTTGATGTGGTGGATGGTTGGCTTGGATTTTGGAATTAGTTTCGCCGCTCGCCAAGTACCTTCCCGAAGCTGGGGTACAAAGGTCATTGCCGCTACTACAAGCCCTCACACCACGTCAAGGTGCTGACCAAGTGAGAGAGGGAAAATGAACCTAACCTAGACAAACTTAACCTAACCTGAATGCGGATCGATGTTTAATTTTTTTTTGATAAAAACATTTTTTTTTCAACTTTTCGTAGGGAAAATGAACCTAACCTATAAGACTATATCAGAGCCGTATCCGAGGTAAATGGAGTATATTTATGAGTTTCATTTTTTTTTTCTCGAAAAATACTGCCTCTCCAGAGCTGTAATTGAGACTGTAGTATCAGGAAGTCCCATAAATTCACTGTGCAAAATATTTTTAAAATCGGTGACGGGGCTATAAGATTTATAATAACCGAATATTTAATTCTAGCATTGTTTCCAGTAATATTTATTGAGGACCTGCTGGCCTCCTGTCACGCATTTATTTAACATCTGTCAAATTTATGTGATAGAAAACAGTTTTGCCCATCAATATTTTTCAATGCAAAAATTACTTACGATACTTTACGATAATTTTTCATTCATTCCGATGAAAATTCAGCGAATTAGAGAAAATAATGTATGATACAAGTACAGAAGGCTCATTCTAACACTTGTTCATTCAAAAACTCCCCACTTCGTGGCTCGTTCAATTCAACTTATATTCGAAATAATTTTGTGTTGGCAACTTGTCACTATTTCATTTTTTATTGTCAAATCCATGATACAAAAAAACAACATTTTTCAATGCAGAAAATCAGTGAATTATATTCATGAAAATAATGTTGTATAATATTCGTACCGAAGGCTTATTCGTTCATTCAAAAAATGAATTTTGACGCATTTGTATTATAATAGTACATATCAGCACCCCAGAGGTAAAGTGTGTTAAGTTACAATTTCAAAATTGGACAAAATAGAGATTTTTCAGTTCGATTATTATTTCAAAGAATGTTCACTGCCATTATTTGGCGACTTGTTATATCTAGGTAGTCAAAAATGTGTTCCACTAGCTAGAATTCACTAATGTGAATCCAATATTGTAGATAGTTCGTGTCTGAAAAAATGTTACTTAACACACTTTACCTCTGAGGTGCTGATATATTCTTAAACAAGTTGCAGAATGGGCTCCTATTCCAACACAAAGTCTAATACAAGCGACGAGAGGCTAGGTTTCGAACGCATGATTGTTGGATTTGCCTTCTGCCACGAGTTTTAAGCGATATTTTCTCTATTTCAATCAAGTTTTGAGAGATAATCTCGAAATTCAAAAATAAATTCAGGCAAACATCCTAGTGACTTTTGTTTTGTATCTTTGTCAGACTACAGAATTTGAAATTGATAGGATCGGAGGACAGTCAGTATTGACAACCACAAAACAAAAACTATAACTAAAAACAATTAGTTCATTACAAGACTTCTTTTAGTACTGAAATGAACTCATTACGATACTGAAATAGAGAAATAACTATTTTTGCATACATCTGGCGTTTTTTTCATGTTTGATGATTTTTTATATTTTTTATTGAGAAATCGAGCAATTATAGGAAAACTCATTTTATTCGTAAGTTTCACTACACTGTAAATATTTTTATATTTGCACCTTTTTTTGTAACGCTACTGAACAGTAATGATTGATATACTATGAGTCAGTCGAAATAATTCATGGTTGTGGAAAATATTGTGTTTTTTGTCCTTTACTGATCCTTTCACAACGAGTCATTTGTGACCAAGGGATTAAATATTTTTATAATTTAATAATTTCATTGTCCGCCTGTGTGTTGTCGACTGCATATCCAACAGTTTGCTCACGTGATAAATTAAATTTCTCATTCCATTCCTTTCAGTCGGAAACTCGCAACCCATTTGAGGAAAAAATGAATGGGCATAACAATGGTTTGACAGCAGAGCAGAATGGTTATCATGAGACAGAAGGTGACAATGAGCGACTGGAGTTGGCAGATCTTCGTAGGCAGGTGCTATTTCTGCAAGGACAGTTGGAAGATAAGGAAAGAAAAGTAATGTCATTGCAAGATCAACTAACGAGGATGTGTACGGACACTTATCAATCTAATTCTGCGCCAGCGTCTACCACTAGTATGAATAAGGAGATGAGCAATGCAGCAACCCAGACTGAGAAGGTAATGACTTATTTCACTTTTAATTTGGTCTGAATGTGGTCCGTTTCACTAGTTTTAAGAGACCTAGCGTCCTGAAAAGCAAACGGTTCTGCTTAGAAGATACTTTGTATGAAAATTGTACGCAGTTCGAATCAGTTAATTATTCAAGTATCATCGTGTGAAGATCTTCCAACAGTGATGAATTCAATGTTATGCAATGAAAAAAGTGTTGACAGCTAAATCAGCTTTTAAAATTTCATCTTTTAGTATGCCACCCTCTAGATGAATACGTTATATATTCCGTTCAAGAAATGTCATCTTAGCAGGCCTTGCAAGTTTACTGCAGATGTGCTAGGAAATCTGAATTCATTTGATAATTTTTGAAGATGTGATTTGCTCTCCAAGCTTTTTTTGCGGAAAACATTAGAAGAGCACTTTTAAAAATGTGGGAGTCGAAGCTTACAGAATTTTTGAAAAAGCTCAAGAGTTTTTTTAGTTTAATTTGTCTCGGGAATGGCAGATTTTTTGAGAAATTTGTTAGAATAAGACTTTTCAGAAAGAACATTTGGACTCGTTCTGCTGGTATGACTGACTTCTCTTTGTACTAATAACCTTTCTATTGGGGTAAAAAATACACCCTTTCGAATCATGATATTCCGTCACATCATAATTATTCTCCATATGTTTATGAATCTTGAATTAGTGGACATCCAATTATTCTAGAACTTATATCTGCAGATCCGTCGTCTATCAATGGAACCATCCTTGACTACTTGTTCTCAGTTAGAGGCAACTCAAGGAAACCTTGTCAGGTGAGTTGATTTTAAAATAAGTTCAATAATTGGAGGGCGACCTCACACTCACCCTCAATACAAGGCTGAACTATGGTTAACTATCTAGTTGAATATTTCATATGGCATGTTTAGTATTAAATTTAAAATATTTGAAATGGCGAAGGGGCACTTAATTGAAGAATTTATTGTTTTGAATTGCTCAATCGTTTCATATTTCGACTGACTAATTCTCTCCATATAGGTAATTTTTGAATTGATACCGTCCATCCTAATATGAACTGACGTGGTTCGAACATATTCACATATAACAAACAAAAAATTGGGAACTAGGTAATTTTTGTAGATCAAGTGCTTTATTCATCAGGTGTAATCGAAGTTGAGGAAAAACGCGAATTTTAAAGAGAGGGTGGAAATATTTGGGAAGGGAATTGGATCCTTTCCATCCACAAAAGTGCAAATATTTTTCTATGAGGAGTGATTTTAGATTAAGGGCTGATTTATTCACCTACCGGTAAACTGTCTAGTATATATATTCACCTCCTTGTAGGTCAAAGTCGTTTGTAAATCTCGGTTACCGACCAGGTAAATTTGCAGACCTCTCCTACCTGTTAGTGAACATCTACCAGAGGGATCCTACCCTTTGCCTTCGGAGGTTTTGTAGGGCAATTAGCAGTATCTTAAGTTGTAGGTTAGGTCAGACAGAGATGCACTTATATATGGGTGGAAGAATACAAGGGCTGCGTTCACAAACTTACTTAGAGAGTAGAGTAAGAGTATGGCCATATGATCAGAAATATACTTCGGTCTTTACTCCACACTCGTCGTTCACAATCTTACTCTGACAACTGTCATTCAAATATGTGAACAAAGGTATAGGTTATGAATAATACTGTTGTATATACATTTTTTATGTATCATTTTAATATTGAATTGTATCGTGAGTGAATAATAGAAGTTTAAGGAATAAATTCTCTCTAGTTTTTTATTTTTAGTTGTATCTTCGAATTTTAAAAGCAGAGCACAACCGCGGTTTTTGATAATTATGAGAGAATTAATAAATGTTCTCAGGACGTTGAAATACTTCTGATGAGATAGAAACAATGAAAAAGGATATTATTGTCTGTAATCTTTTCTTGCAAGCAGAAAATTAAAAATGTTATATCAAGTTTTGTTGATGCTTTACGCCAGAAAAAATTAAATACTTTGTAACAAGAAATAGTTTCATTTAAGGAATTTAAAAAATATTGTATAAAAGATAAAGCAAAATATGAATGAACCGTGACAGATCTTAACTATTGAATATAACAAAATATCAATGTAGATTTCTAATCAGGTACAAAAAACAGTTATTGTGGGACTTTTTATGCCTAGTTGTTTGACGTGGAAAATTTATTGTTTCGTATTTCGTTATTGAAATAAAACAAAACTAGAAATGAAAAGTTATTCGAATAATATTCAAATTTCAAAAAGTCTGCGGGAGTAAGACAGAATGAAAATCGTACGACACAGCTGTCAGAGTATGTGTTTACTCTCCCAAATAGCAGAGTATGCAGAGCTTACTCAGAGGAAGACAAAGTAAGTTTGTGAACGCAACCAAGGCGTGTTCGTAACGAATCTTATTTTCGCTCATGTTGGCGCATGACTTCACTCTGGACAAATTATTTGAAATGGTCCACCTCTGTTTCTTGAAAATTATCGTTCATACCTCTTTACCGGAATTTTTTGTAATTTTCTTGTTTTTAAGGTGAAAATTAAGATCATGTGTATCTGTTTGTTGGATATTCAAAGGGATGATATTGAGAATTCAGAAAACTAGTTGGTGCAGTTAAATATAATCCTCTGTCCATTATATAAATATTCTTTTGAAGTAGAGAGCTAAAATAATACAATAAATGTTGAAACAAAAAGAACCATCAATTTGAATTTTTGCTTTTCGAATGGAATATTTCAGACAGCAACTCATACTGGGACGAATATATGATAGAAATATACTTTTATACCTATATAAAAAAAACCTATTTGAAATTTGTGAGAAAATTCGGATTATATATATACTCTCATTACTTGAAAATGAATTTTAAGATTTATTTCAGCAGACATTTCTTTTTTTACATATATATTTTTAAGACTCTCCCAATGTAATTTTTTGGAATTCATCTGAAGCTTTGGTGAACTAGTTCAATGACCAATTTTAGGTGAAAATGATTAATTTTGAAATTGTCATATCTTCTTTTGGAATACTTTTTCCTTTCCATGAAAACTAATGAAATTCAAGTAGAGATTTCTCTATTATCTAGTTTGTACGAAATATTTGTACGAGCCCTCAAATAATAGCTCTTTCCTCGGGGTTTGTTCAAGCCAAAGCACCCCTTAGTTTTTTTCTGAGTTTAATCAATTTCCCTCCAGAGTAGAGACATTTCTGTTAGAAGGAAATCTGTCTAGTTCCAATTTCTTGTATTTGAAAAATACATGAAGAACATTCATCAAGAATTAGTTAAATATCCTTCGAACGAATCAAAAGATATCATTCATAAGTTCGTCATTTTTCGCACAAAAGTCAAAAATACTGATTTTGCTGGTTTTTATACGTATTTAGCATGAGAAACTCGAATTAGTCAAAACCACCAAAATTTTAAATTGATAATACAATAGAAAAAGTCATTGATAGCGGAATAGTGGAATAATATTCACAGGAATTTGGACAAAATTTGGTCCAAATTCCTGTGAATATTATTCCACTATCAAAAAGCATGGGCGTAACCAGTAATCAGTATGTCATTGATAGCGTTCTGGAGAATTCAAATCCGTGACCACACTGACGTCATAGTGTGCGACATGATGCGCAAGAGCACACCTTCTTCCACCATGAGACAGAAAAGAGAAGACATATAACCATGGGCATGAAATACAAACGTTTGCGCCTTGCGGTGTTTTCTAACAGCTTACCTAGGGGTCACAAAAAAATTTAATGTATTCTCACCTTCTCCCTCTTCACGATCATTTCGTATAAGCTTTTTTTTTGTCGTCGAACATTACTAACCATTTAAAAACATCTACTCTCTTCTATCTCTTTAGTAGCTACCGAAAGAATAAATGAGCATGAATATACCCAGAATCACTTACAGGAAAGGTCAATAGAGCGGCCCTTATACTCGTTATTATTTCCCTCCAATGTTTTAATAATGTTCCACAAATTATGAAGAATATTTATAATTACAGACTGTTGAGATTTGTGGAACGACTGCTAAACATTTATCTCCCTATTTGTGTAGTAATTACATGAAATGTTTTTTTACATGCTCTCGTTTTTGGATAGCTTCAGGATTGGGAAGGTAGATTATCTGATGGGTATACTTTTATTATGTGTTGTAAATATTTTATGTTTTTTTCATTTAACATTTACATTTGGCCTTGATTAAATGGCATATTTTTGCTAGAATGTAGTCACAAATTTTAGTGCCTTAGGTAGGAAGTATGCATCTTTAAGTGCCTTTTAATGAATCCTGCTCGAGCTCTCTGAAACGTTCGAGAACAGGCTTTGCAATCTCTGTTTGACGCCCGTGCTCTTATTTGCGAATAGTATTTGCGAAACATGCTCGTTTGGTATAAATACGACTTAATCAAACTTGATAACTTTTATTCGAATTTTTTTGTTCTTGAAAGTATTTACACAATGTTCTCATCAGACTCGATGTGCAAACAATAATTTCGTTGAAGATGATTCGAAATTTGTAACAATTTCGTTAAGAAATGTAAAGAATAAAATATATTTTTTCATGCTTCCTTAGAAGTTCAGGGTAAGCTCGCTTCTACTCTCATTCAAGTACTTATTCAAGTATATGTGGACGCACTTGCATGAATTTCTATAATAAAAAAGGAATGAGCTACCGACAAGGGACTGCTGGAGCGGGAACGATGCGTGATGCGTTAGATGCGGCAGCAGGCAGCGAATTATAATAACACACGGTTATCAGTAGTAATCTAAAATTATGTGCGAAAGTGGGAGTTTTTCAAAAAAGGAGACCTACTGATTTTAGGGCTTGATTTCAATCCCGCAAACGTTTCTTACTCGATACCGCAGTCTCGCGTCGGCCCGTACATACCTTCACCACAGTTTAGAAATATTCTACACTGTGTTAATACTATGATCCATTTGATCCGATGTGCACATTTGAACTATGGACATTCACTTCTCGGGGTTTTAATGTTTCAGAGATACCGGGTGGAATGGTCAAATAATTAAGTACTTCATTTTTTATAATATGTTGAATATTTTGGTAACAAAATTCGACGATGCTATTTTCAGGCCCTTCAATAACGTATCAGGTCGAAAATTTCACAAGAAAGGCATATATTCGACTGGAAGCAGAATATTTCAATATTCTTATGCTCACTTGACAATGATTTAACATTAATTTAAAGTTCTGCCATACTAAATCTTGTTCAAATATTCCAAAAATATTTTCAGCGTTTAAATTTCATTCATTTCAAATAAAAATATCCTGTTTTCAATTTGAAAGGAATATCGTATATAATTTTGGACACTCTTTTCCAGATTATAGTCAATTTTTTTTTCACTTATATCTCCTAATGGATTTTTCGACCTGACATGTAGCAGAATTGTTTTAGTACGAACCGCATGTTTTTCGAAATATTATTATGTGTACTGGTGGAGTATGAGCATCAAAATAATCCTCTGTCCAAGATCAGAAAAGTATTTTTCGTATTATCGCAAATATAAAGCATGTCATAACTTCACAACTATATCTCTGAAACAAATACCCCAGAGGCCATTTCAAAACATAATCTCTATTCCGTTTGAGCACCTCTATCTCCCCTAAACCTCTTATTTCACCCTATTTATCATCGAAAAATGAACAAAATTAAAAAACTAGTTCAAAGTTAACTACTTTGATTGCAAACCCATTCTAAATCACATTTTCATTGACTGAGCTTGTATTCTGTATATTTGCTTTTCCGTATGCAGAATAATTTCTCTTACCACTTCCCATGACATATTTCTATTTGAATGTAGCTCTCTCTTCACAGTGTGACTGAAGCAGACACAAAGACGCAAACACCACCATCGACCCAGAAGACATCTACTATGGATGCTCCAGTACTACCAATATATCAACGTTCGTCTAATTCTAAAGTAAACACGATGATTCCACGTCGTTCCCAGAGTCGGTCAAGGGCTCCGCCTTCCTCAGTATCGTGATAATATTCCTATTTTTCTAGAATTTTCAATAGTCATGAAAAAGAGATATATGTGACCTCGTTTAATTTGTAAATAAGTATTATATAAGAGCACTTACACTTGCCTTCCTACAATTTATGAGTCCTGTATTGATGAGATTTCAAGCTGAATATACATAGCCCCCTGTTCGTTATTATGTTGAATTGACTGACTCCTTGATAGAAATTAAATTTTTCATTTATATTTGAAAATGTAATTCCGCCAGAATACACTCAAGCATTTGGCAATAAACGCTCAAAGTGAATTTGAGTGTTCTGGTTTTTTAGGCAATCCTTTTTGTTTCAATTAAAAGATGTTATGGGAGTATAATCTCATATTTTGGTGATGTGGTAGGGATTTAATTTTCATAGTATTATCACATATATCTCAATTTCTCAGTATTAATTATTATTATCATTGATGTATAAAATACTTGAAATTACTGTTAGGGAGAATGATTTATCTGTGATTTTAAATAATGTTGAAAAGAGCTTCAAAGGAAGTTACTTTGGTTTGAGTAATATAATGTATGCAATGAAATCTGTCGTGCAAAAGTACTGTAGATGTTTGTCACAGAAGCAAAAAACCAACCTGTCATGAACAGTAGACGACGCATGAGAATGCATGTGAGATCAGTTGCATTCGCGTTGTTTCTTCAGATTCACTACAACTCTTAAGGCACTGCAGATTTTTCAGCACAAAAAATTCGATATCAAGATTTCCTTGAATTTCATGGATGAGATAGACAGAGTCATGATCGTTTTTTTCTTTCAATAATTTATATTTTGTTTTCCATTGACTTCTGAGCTTTAATTTTTAATTTTATTTATTGTTGTAATTTTTGTACTTCTGATTTTGACAAAACATTTGGGGAAGACAATAAAATAAATCAATTCATCATAATATTCTTCCCTTGAAACACAACCCAAGAGTATTGGTGATGAAATTTATGTTGAATAAAATATAATATGCAAAGGCATTTTTATTTTAGATAACCCTATATCCTCTTTGAATTCCCTAAATATACAGTAGAACCCGATTATACGAGTCGCGTAGATATCGCAGGATAGTTCAATTTCACAAGGTCAAACTTTGCTCGCGCTGCGAGGTGTCTGTGCTTGTCATTTGTTAAGGAACATATCTAAGGTAATACCTGAAAGATATTACCTATTCAGATTCCGACCCGACATTTAATTTGCATGTTTATAGCGGAAATCTTACAAAAACTTTTCAGGTATCTTGAAAACACTATTCGTGTTTCATATTGTCTGTTTTAAAATTTTTGTTCATAATTCGAATATTTCTTCAAAAGTATACATGCAACTGTAAGTTTTTGAGCATCAAATGTTTATTTAAGCAGACTTATGACCCAGTGGCCTACGGAGAGGGAGCTGTCCACCATAAGTCGCGCCATTCACCAAAAATACAAATTTAACGTACTTGCAAAAAAATTATCAGGTCCCATGAAGACCAAAGTGTTCATTTTAATCCATGTTGAACTATTAAATTTTTTTCATCGTGATTATTTTTAATAAAAAAGGGAGATGCTGATAAAAAATTTGCAACTTGAATTTTTCTTGCTTCTTCCACCCATGGTACCAGTATTAACAAGAAATCAACCACTCTTAAAAATACCTTCAAAACCAGGGTATTGGTTTAGAAAGTGTGTACTGAAGCTGAGAACCTTGAAAACATTTTTAGAAGAGAGTCGGCAAAGAAACTAGTGAAAAAAGTCTTAGAATATGTTACCACCACCTGTGCTGAAATGAACATTGACGTGGAAAGCAAAAATCGCAAGCAAGTCAAAAAGATGATGCCAGGAGAAAAAACTCAGGTTTGACTCCAAAACCAAGAATTGAAGCGTTCGATATAAGAGTGTATAGAAGTCAACTTCAATGTAGAACTGGAAAAAAGGATAAACATCGCTGAACAATGAATATGGAGAGTATGTTGTTGTGCACTCAAAAAATCTTTCAAGATCAAATAATAATAACTGTTAGTAGCCATTTTCAATGATTTAGAATAAATAGTTATCATTGAAAGTAGCTATCAACTGATGTATATGAGTTATTATCTCTTCATAGAGGAAGAAACTGTTTGGCAGAAGTGAAGAGCCTCAGAAGGTTCTGGCATGAAAATTGATGAAGCATCTTCATGGACATAATTACAAACGCTGAAGTTCATTATTGAAATGTGAAAGAAGTTTTTCAGAACTGAAATTGATTGAAAACTATCCAACATGAGCCAGACTCATTCAAAAACTTTTGCCATACTATAAATTGAAAATGACATTGCGAAAACTGTGAATTTTCCAGGCCTTTCCAACTTTTCAGTCATGAGCCAATGGTTAAATTCAGAAATACTCAACATATATCAAGAAGCACTTCGAGTACAGTTGAGGTTCAGCACATGAAAATTTACTAAATTTGTTGAGTGCTTGGTAAATTTACCATGTTGAGATTATACTGCGAATAAGGTTATGTGTAAACTCAATGATCTTTGGTTATGCGTATCTCAGCCTCAGCGTTCCGATGAGTTACTGAGCGCTAATTTCTAGTGCTTTCACAAATCGGAAGTAGCAGAATAACATCGATCTGTCAGCGAATTTGCTTAACGCGATCGCTTCCTCATCTTACTCACAGTTGAGTGATTCCAATCATAGGCAATGTGAAAGCAGAGTGCTGATGACCCTCCAGCAGTCCAACTCCATCGACTGATGGAGCAGAGTCCGTTCCGTTCAGCTTTGTCTGGCCAATCTTTCACACAATCACTATGTCGCACTACCAAAATATACATTATTGAAAAGAAAACAAAATATGCAATATCTCCTTAAATATGTCATTGAATGCATATAACCTGATGTTCTTAAAAACATCCATAAATCCTCTATAATCTAAATGGAGCATTAGACATAATGCTGATACTACCAATATTTTGAAGAAATACTGTTGAGGTTTAATCCAGCATATTATGAGAAGTTTATATGGATTTCACAAATTATTCGAAAAACCTATTGATGAGAAATCGTGATAATCAATTCTTAAATCAAAGTTTTGTGAAATCCGCATATTATATTGAATAGTTATGATCATTTCGACCTGATAGGAAATATCTATATGAATTGTATCTGTGAAGAAAAACTCTTCTGCTGATAAAAAGCTCAATATTGCTTGAGAAACATGAAAGATGCAAAAACAAGTATATACTCATTTCTGTCCTGAACTGTGATTTAAGAATTCAGGGATAACATATAACTAGATATTTTATTCAAATATAAATAAAATTACATTCTGAAAGCAGAATTCTAATAATCATGAACTAGAGTGCATAAAGATATATTCAATTCTTCATGTACAAGCAGCTTTACAATTTATTCCATAATATTAACCCTAGACAGATGTGGATCAGCGACCATCGCCCAATTCATGTCAAGCAAAATATGACATGCAGACATCTAGGTATATTATTATAAATAATACATGCATATGTTTTGTAATAGACACATCTGTAACAAAATCTTATCCATTTTCTATCGCCAACCCTCTACACCATCGCGCAATATTTACTACAATATATATGTATGTATAATATATATTTGTATATCTTATATAATGTTTAGTATATTTTTCATATTATAACCATGTTCGATTAGCTAAAGGCTCCCAAAGAACCACTAACGAAGCCTTTGATTCATATCATTCAAATTCAGCAAAAAATATAAATTCAAATATTTCATCACATAACTATAAGCGTTTGAAGGAAACAATACATGCTAACATCTTCTATACAAATAAGAAAAACACAAACAATAGGTATTTTATTTACACCAAATTTTGCAGGCACGAAAGTGTAACTTGATAGAACCTGTATAAAGGGCAGTAAACAAAGTTACATTTCTGTCTCAAAGGGTTTAATGCTGAATTATATTCGTAGTGAAATTACATTTCGGAAATCACAGTGGAGGAAAAAATAATTTCGGCTGCGAGTCAAACTGGCTTCTAATTGAAGTTATTGTTTCCAATCAGACATGGCCCATACCTTGAAAGAAAAATCAAATTAACACTGCATTCACTACATTAGATGTTCAATTATGAAACAATGCATCACTGGAAAATTTAATTTCTGTTCGAATTAACGTCCATGTAGGTAAAATTAACTATTTTGTAGCGGGATTCTGGACAATAAAAATAATATCCTTCTCTAAACTATATTTATTGTCACTCCATTTATAATAAATATTGGTTGGAGAAGGATATTATTTTTATTGTCGATTCCCGCTACAAAATATTTGGTGAAATTCAATTAATTGAATATCCTTCGCAATAATAAGAACACATTTATTATAGACGAACATTCCAGCAAAATAATTACAAATGTGAATTGTATTTTCAATACAAAGGTTAACTTTTTATCATATACACATACAGGTACTTTGGATTATTTTGAAAATTTCGACGATGTGCTGTACTTCTCAGATCAAAATGTTTTCAGTTTAACGGCGTACCTGCTTACATTAAAAAGTACTCTATACTTTTTGAAAAACAACCTGCTGCATGCTTTTGCAATAGCGCTTTGGTAAGGTATTCCATACTGAAAATTAGCATAAGATAATTTTGACGTGTGATCCTTCAGGCTGAAGTATTTTCATATTTTTTTGCTACTTTCGGTTTTATCAGATATGAATCACCTCTTTTTTCAAAAGAAATACCCCTTATGTGTGATATATTCTCAATTCGATGTAATTGTGGTTTTTTATCAGAATAACAAACTCAAAAATTCTTCTCAACTTGTTGGTCGTCAGATTCTTCGAAAAACCTGATTTTTCTTGAAACTATAAATAATATGAAAACCGTTTTCGAACTAAAATAGACGAGAAAGTAAAGTATTAAGACAATACGATTTTAAATCAACATATGTGGTGTTCCATTCGAATAGTTGGATATACAATAATGTTTCTTTCAGTATTTTTTATATTTAAAATTCATATGCAAAACAATAGAAAACGACAACAAAACAATCAGGCATGGCGGGCAGTAATGAACATCAAACAATAATCTAGAAGAGTTCTAGTCCTGTGACATTTCATATGATCTTATCTCAAGTTGAGTGTATATTATTTTTCGGTAATAAGCATCGTGTGATATCTAAATTATACAAAATGAGTGTTTATTTATAACTTGAAATTACAAACTGAAGGTCTCAAGAAAATTCATCATCAACAAATAAGTAAACTTGAAAACATGAGTTGCCTTTACCTTTTATTAAACCTCAACTCTGTTCAAAAATGAATAAATTTCAATTTTCTTCTGTATCTGGAATCACAGATTTTGAACAATGGAGAAGGACTTGCCTCGGGGTAATTAATAATATGAATCGGGATAAAGTAATAGCAAAACGAAAATATAGTAACATGAAACAACTGGAAATAATAAAATAACCTAAATCCTGTCACTCACGTACAGTTTCAAGTGCGAGTTTCAACTATACAGTTGAAACTGAACGTGAGTGGGTATTTCAGTCTCAGTTCAACTAAATTTTTTCAACTGTACAGTTTAACTGAGAAATATGAACAATTGAAACTGACAGTTAAAACTGTACGTGAGTGGCCGACCTTTGACTCATAAATATCTCTGCAAAAAAACCTAATATTCCAGTTTATTGTTTCTATATTATATGATTCTAAGATGTCTCAATAAATGGTGTATGCATTGATTAGATATTATTTTGTCAATTTGAGAATGAGAGCGATATTTCATTTTATCAATCGGTAATTATGACAGATTCTTGATAATTTATTAAAATATTTGAATTGCCGATAGTTTTTCAAACAATAATTAATATTATTCTTGACATTTTTATTTTGATGAATTTGGCGGAAAGAGGTCACACAGTGGCGTAGCAGAGGGCCCTGCAGACCCCGCGACGCGGGGTTCTAAAGGGGCCCCCAATCCGAAAGAAAAGCTTTGTATGGGGCCCCAATAACTATTGAACTTGCCGATTAGCGATATTTTCCTGATCATAAAATGAACAAAACCTGAACAATGAAGGTTCAATTATTTTCCCCGAAAAATAGAGAAATATTGCTGAATTTTATTAAACATATGAGGTTTCCACTAATCCCTTTCGAGATATCACTCAATCACCCTCTGTGGTACCCTTTTTTCAAGAGTCATTTCTATAGCGTCAAGCTTTTCGGCATTCTTTTTGAACGTCGCCAGATGATCGTTTTATTGGGGGCTCGGCGGCTTATCCGATGTTTCAGAAATTATTGTCGATTCTCCAATAGGGATATTTTTATAAAGGAGAAAATATGGAATTTTTTCCTTTTCATTTCCAGTCTAGTAAGAGAAACCACAGTGTGAGGTTTGTTCAGGAATAAAAGTAACTTTTTCAGTTCCTTATTTGGTTTTAGGGTTTCAATTTTATTGAATGTTAGTTCTAGAATTAATTGCAGAGTTTATATTTACGTTGAGAAACGTCACTCGTATTTTTTCAAAATGGAAAACGGCAGTTACAATAATCATTTTTCAGATATTAGAAAATATGTTAGAAAAGAAAAGATTTGAGTGGAGCTCGCAGCAGAAAATAGATGCATTTTGTAAGCAACGGAAGGATTTTTCAAATTTTAATGAGAACACAGTCAATTATTCAGCAGGAATCACTCTTAGCTCTAAAATTTTTTGCAACTATTCCAGTGCAGAATTTTTTTTTCCAAACTTAAAATAATCACGAATTATCTCAAGAATTCAATGTTCAAACACGTCTATCAGACTTACTTGAGCCTACTCAGCATTGAATAAGAATTTTTGTTGAATAATTTTTCAAGTTGCATATTACATTGATTTCTCTCTAGTTACTTTTTTTATATCGGAATCTATATTATTTTATTTAGATATTTTTTGTTATTTCATATAGGTACATATTATGTTTTACACTTTTTCTTACCTATTTTTCTTTTGAAAAACTTCAGGAAATACTCATGATGAATAATATAAGCCCAAGGAAGGGGGCCCCCGACTAAAATCTTGCGGGGGCTCCGAATTTTGTGCTACGCCACTGGGTCACACATTATTTTCGTCAGAATAGCTCAGAGATTCTTGGGTCTTGTATATCCAGCAATACAGGAATATGTAGGAATGATATAGGCCCGAGAAATAAAATTCGACCGCGCTTGAAGACTGGATTCTTCATGCCAGAACTGGCCTTCAAGCTGAGGTTGAATTTCATACTGAAACTGAAACGATATTTCATTGAAATGAGTTCTGATATCAAATGAACTGTTCCTTGGAAATACTTTATTGATCGTAATTAAAGTTTCGTGTAATTTACACAACATTTTCCTTCGGCTCTAACATTACTGCACATTCGTCTGAACAATGATGTAAATTCTACAAATGGTTTTTAAAATTAAAAAACTGCTTCTTAGCACTTCATCAGTTCAAAGAACAATCTAGTTTATGAATGGAAAATAGATGTCAATGACAACTATGACATTGCGGCACCGTCAAGCAACTTGAATCTCAAAATTGGTCGAATGTCGTTCCAAAACTGCGTACCCGTGTATTTAGATATCTTAACGGTTCAGTGTAGTCTAACACATTTTTTTTCCAATCTTCATTGCTCGGATGATTATAGAAATAAATTTATTGACTTTCCCAATATGTGGGGTTCATCCTTTTTTATCTAAATAGGGATCGAGTTTGGGAAATATATGGAAAACTACAGTTTCGAAAATCGTTACTTCTAGACTGTGGGTAAGGCCCCCACGCACTGGCAACTTTGTTAAGCAACTATTTAGTTGCTTCAAAGAAATTTGATGACACACCAATGAACTTAAAAGTCGCCCGTTCGCAGGACCGCATTCAATCCGCGCGTTTTATTTGAATTTCTTCAAAACAACTAACTAATTGCTTAGAAAAAGTTGCCACTGCGTGAAGGAGCTAGAACCACAATGGCTGCATTCGCCGAACGAAGATTTGGCCACCGCTCCGCTACCTAGCATAAAGAGGCATTCACAATCAACTCGCTTGCCGAAGTGCACTTCAGCACGAAAGTTGGCAGGCAATTTATCATTCACAAATAAACTTCGATAACCGTTATAACCAAATTTAAAACTGGAATGGCAGTCAAACATGTGATTGACTACAACAAAAAGCACTGCGCCAGAACTTTAGCCAGCCCGAATTCCGTGCTGAAGTGAAAGCTTGCAAGAAATTTTGCTGACGTCGAATTCCGTGCCGGCTTCAAATTTAATTGCGAATGGTACTTCAGAACGCCATCTGCTTAGCTTTCGTGCCGAAGTGCACTTCGGCATGCGAATTGATTGTGAATGCCCCTTAAATTTGAAAGCGCTCCCAAAATGACCGCTCCTCCAGAACTTGTTGAGTTTGTATATTTCCATGCGTTCTGGGTTTCTGTGAAACCCCCGAGTAAGAAGGGTGAGGTGGGTTCTGAGTAGGCGGCTTTGCTACTGTGTTCCAACGCCACCTTAGGCACAGCACTGTTTACTTCGAAACTTCTCAATGTTTCTAGATACATTTAGTAGAAAGTTGTTTTTTATGATCACTTTTGTTTTCTCTACTGGGAAGCATGCATCTAGTCCATATTAATGCGAGCAAAAGGTATGGATGAGCCAAGTTAAACATTAGGTAAACGAAGAATGAGGAGGTAATGTTCAAAAAAGTATGGATTTCTATTTAGTCTGTCCGTTTTGCCTTTGCTTTGAGATCGAATGCATTTTTTCCCAATTAACATTTCTATTCCCAAAGGTTCAATTGAGTTGGTTTTCGTGTTGTGAATTTCACTTTTAGAATTTAATAAACTCAAAATGATAAAATTGCAAAATTGAATAGAGCGATGAAATGAATTTTGCATTACGATTCTTTTCATATTTTATGTAGAAGAAAAATAATAGGTTTTGCTGGGCCCTTAGAATTAAACAAGATAGGACTTGAAATCCCAAATTGTTTTAATTAAAAAACTAGTAATATGGTTAAGAGTAATTAATTGAGGAGAAAAACATTATTGAATCGTCAGTGCTATGGCACTAATATTTGATGAGACTTGTAACTAGGTTGAAAATTTTTAGATATTTGGAGAATTCTGAGATGAAACAATGCAATAGTTTGTGATTGATGAATCAGATTAGTTAAATATCCTGGAAAACTTCCCTGCAATTAGAGGGAACTCAATTAGAAATTTTGTTAACGAAAAATAACCTTACCTTTCAAATTGAATTTTTGGTTGTGAAAGCATAAATAAAATTATGCCTAGTTTATAACCTTAATACAACAAACTCAATCAATAAAATCAAGATTACATAGTTAGAAGTGAACCTCAATTTACCTTCGTTTCAGTGATTTAATTCGTTGATCTATTCCTTATTTCATTTGTAGCCATAAGGTTGTTCATTCTTCGACTTAAGATTATCATGAATTTCTCCAGGATGATCATCATTCATATCAAAATGTAGAGCAAAAATAAAATTGTTGCAACTACAGAAAAATTTTATTTATTGTGTGAATTATTATTCATGTAGATGATATTTCAAAGATTCCAGATCCAATACTTGAAAGGGGTGAAATAAATAATTTTGAAGTTGGAAATTATGAGACCATCATTTACAGAACTGTTTTCCTCACAAAGTAAAGATTGATCTACTCATGAATTGATTCTTTTATGAAAAAATACTAAGTACAATAAATATAGATAGGATCCAAAAGACCATACAGGTTCTTCAAAAATAATTATACAAAAAAAAATTCAGTAAGAATATGAAAATAAACAAGCATATACAAGAAATTCATAATATAATATAATCTGAACCCATTTTATCTTCTGGTGTTTGGAAATTCATAATATTTATGCTTTACTTGTTGAAACTGATTTGGATTTCATCTTTCGGTTTTTTCTTGAACCCTCTGAAATATTGGTTTGAAAATCCATACTAATATTATAAATGTGAAAGTCTGTGTGTCTATTTCAGTGTTTGTTTGTCCTCTATGGACTCAGAAACTGTCATGCTTTTCACACTATAGTTTTCTAATGGATACTTTGAAAGTTACAGTAGGTTGAATGAGTGTGAATTTGAGAAAGAAATTATTGAATCTATATGCGACATCATTTTGTCATATATACACGTGCTGTCTCTCCTTCGATACGAGGTTATGAATGTGGGGTTGCGGACCTATCAGTACCATTTTAAATTGAAAAATAACGCGGGAGGAGCCGCGGGTATGAGCTTGTTTTTCATGATTTTGAATATAAATGTAATTGTGCTCTGAATTTCTTTCAAATATTACTGTAATATATCGACATATCAGGAATAATGAATGTGATTTTAAACTGAATTTTTTATGATCAGGTGTTTTTCTGGGGAATCCCAAGTTAGGAAATCAAACTGACATTAAAAGATAGAACAATCAAATTGTTTCTTAAGAATTTTGAGGTTAATCTCACAAGTATATCAATTGTCTGTCACAAGATCACCCATTCCTGGCAATAAGATGATTAAATATACTTTTAATCCAGGTTGGGGTTTGATCCAAAAGAGTGCATTATGAGTCCAAAGTTGGCAAATTGTATGGTTTTTTTTTGCCAGTTTCTTTCAGGTTGTATATGTTCTAGTTAGAGTAATATTGTTTTTAATTAGTATTGTTTTGGAAAAGGATGAAATTAATTGATAATAAATTGATAAAGTATTGATTTCATTTCCTAAAAATTTAATTTATAATGAATTTTTACAGTTTTGATTTCAATATCTAACAATTCACCTGAAAATCAAATGTATTGAGTAATATAAATAATATATACTACATGTCAACTTCTACTTTTACAAACAACAAAAAAAAACAAAATAGTGATGAATCATCGTTGATTTTCTTATTGAAAAAGATGTTCGAAAAGCGCACTTACTTGTTTATCATCCATTAAATTTTGGCGAGAGTTGGCATCCCAAGTAGGTGGCACGTAATCCACAGATCTGACATTATTCATTTGCAAAAAGGTTGGCATGGTGGATGTGCTCGAATAGTTAGGAGTATTGTCCAGTTGCATGCCATGCTGCAAAATTAAAGCAGATTTTATATATCTTTTGTTCAATAATATTACTTTTTACAGTCTCCGTTTTTGTGTGATTGAAAATTATTCAAGAAATGGGAATACTGGAAAGAATAAAATCTCAGGAAATAGAAGCCATCGGAGAGTGAGAACATTCAATCTAAATTGGCTTAAACAGCCAAATTTCAAAAAATTATACAAAACAAGGTAAGTTGAATGCGCAGTTCAGGTTATATGAATGACTAAACAGCTACTTAATATAAACCTTGCTATTCTATATCTATGTTTGACAAAAAAAATTTGAATTCAAACAGCTCCTTCTGGGTGTTGCAGTTTCTTCGACAGTTATAGTATATAATATGTGCCTATGAAATTAAAAAACATGAACTTACATTATAAGTATCTGCTATAGGTGGATCCATTACTCCTCTCATGGTCATTCTATCCAAATTATGGTTCACCCATCTAGTTTGACTCTTATCATTCCCCATCATCCAATTGTTACTTTCCAGATTAGAATTATAGTTCCTCCTAGCCCGTTCAGTACCAATTGGTTGGGGTTGCATTGGTTTTCTATCATCCATGTAAGCATTCTCCGATGCTTGCATTGGTGCCATATTGGGTGACATGGTTGGTGAATTATTCATCATGCTTAGATCTGAAGGATTTTCAAGAATTTCACTTCCTGTTGCCCTTGCTATATTATGAAGGGTTAATCCCGTGGCCATCCCACTAATCATTTCTGTTTGTTGTTGAGTTAAAGGTTGTTGAAGTTGCATCAATGGCATTTGATTTGTTTGGACCATACTACTTCTGTGATAGCTATCAATATTTCCTTTGGGTACAAAATGCATAGGAGCAGAGTTATCCATGGAATAAGCATTAAACAACTGTGATTGTTGTTGATGTAGTAACTTGTTTGAAACAGAATATATGGAACTTGAAAAATCTGGTGCTTTAGGATTCAACCTTGACATGCTAACAATAGGTTGTGAGCTTTGTGAATAGTTCTGATTTCTTCCTGTACTAGTTTGGGGTTGATTGAATGATGAAATCAGATGATTATCCTTAGCCATATTTGGAACAGGATTAGAAATACCGGAAACTGTTACTCCTTGATTAAATAATTCACCATAGAAATTACTGTTAGTTTGCATTTCACTAGGTAGATTATTCTGTGATGACTGAGGTCTGAGAATAGTATTGGCCATATGAGACATATGTTGTGCTTTTGGTGGTTCGTGGTACTGATTGTATGATGCACCAGAGATATTTGGAGGAGTTGTGCTGTTACTATTATTCTTTGAAGAAATTGGTGATGAGGTGGAACCTCCTCTATAACCAGGAGCCTTGGATGCATCAACCTGTACAGGCAGATCTTGTGCAATAAACTTAGAACCAGAAGAGGCAGCATGTACATTAGAATTTCCTGTAGCCGCAGCAAAATTAACTGGTTTTTGCGATTCATTATCACCTCGACGCCACATGGGTTGTTGATCGCCGGAATTGAACAAAGTATACTCCAGATGACCAGACACACTAGATGACACAGAATGACTCTCCTCATTATGACTCAGCTGGGAGTTTGCTTTTTTAATTGGCGTTGTACTCCTCCCATGATCTCCACTTCCACTTATTACAGAAACATCATTCGATGACATAGTTACAAGCGTCATCGGAGTAGAAGAAGGAACATGTTGAGTCTTTCTGGGACTCTGGAAGTGCTGCATCATAGGTGGAGCAGAAGCTGTCGGTTCCGGACGACTATGTTTAATTGGGGAAGTATGGGTTATGGATGTTGATATTCGAGTAACCTTTGGTGATGCAGAATCGTTACTTGAATGAGGAACATTCAATCCAGGCTTCATACTGCTCTGAGTTACTGCTACACTGGAAGGAGCAGTACAAGTGTCGGTAAGCTTAGCAGCAAAAGATTGGCTGAGAGCAATTGTTTTGTTTGAAGGTCTAGGCACAGAAGTTGATGGATTTTGAGGCGATGGCTTACTCGCTATTGAACTCTGATTGGCATTCTTTTCTGCTTGTGCTATCAACCTTGGAGGAGCAGTATTTCTTGTATTCGTGACAATAAATGACTTATTTTTGGTCACTATAGAAGATACCGTCTTTGCTGTTGAACCTGCATTTGCTATAATACTGGTTGGTACTGCTTTCTCTGATTTAAGAGAAGAAGATGCTTGAGTTGCAGTTTTTCCCGTTGCCTTTTTAGTCTGAAAAAATTAAAAGATAAATGAAAGTAACACGTTTTTTTGTATGATAGCTTACACCAATTTGAGTTTTATCCCATAACGTCGTTGTTGGGGGGTTTGCTTTAACTGCTTTTGGTAACATTTGCATTATGTCCACATCAGGATCTTTGATCAAAGCAGCAATCAATGTTTGAGAAAGTTTGATAGCCTCAGGTGCACCCCTAGAAATATAAACAAGTATTATAAAATTGCAAAATTTTGAGACAAGAGATGAGAAAATGTTATACAGGTGTCCCAGAAGTCGACGTCAGGCCGGAATCAGGTAACAATCATAGTGGTCATCAGAAAAATATTTGAAAAAATCCATGTGGTGTATTTTCAAATTATTCGAGAAAATACACACCCTGTGATAAGTCTCGAACTCCTGCTGCTACAATTTTTTACTTTTTTAAAATTTTATTTTTCCAGTGCTATCCTGAATAGTGCTTCTATAACTATTATGTTCAATCCTAAGCCAATGGTTTCAGCTTGAAAATAAAGTCACTTTTTGCTGAACCAAATATTCAAAATGAATATTACGAAGTTCAACTAATAGTACAGGGTGGGCAAAATTGGTGATACATGAACTACAACTTTTTACATGTGAGAGATAGAGGAAATTGAATGACACTTTACGGTGGTCTTTTTTAGAGAAACTGATAATGCCATCAACTGCATATTAGTTTCTCTAAAAAAGACCACTGTTACATGTCATTCATTCTTCTCTATCTCTTTCGATTAAAATGTTGGAGTCCAAGTATCACCAATTTTGAACACCCTGTACAGAAAAAAATTGTACTTCATCAGTTTGGAAAGTTACTTTGAAAATTCGCACATGTAATTATGTTGAAGTTGGACGAAATATTAATTTTGAATATTCGATTCAGCAGAAAGTGATAATAGCTGGGACAATTGGCTTAGGATTGAAGATTACAACTTACAGAGACAATATGTGTGAAATAACACTTGGAAAAAGTTAAAAATTATAGCAACAGGAGTTTGAGAATCATCACAGGTTATGCAATTTCTAGAATAATAGAAAATGCAATCTAATTAGAAAAATACACAACTTAGATTTTTTTTAAATATTTTTCTGATTACCACTGACGTCGACTTCTGGAAAACCTTTATAAAAAATTGTCATTCTTTTCTCAATGATAAAAGATACAAAACCTGAAACTTACTTCAAAGTGATAATTCTTTCACCCTGTCCTTTACTCTGCTTCTCCACTTCTATATGAGCCCCAGTAGCACCTCTGATAGCATTAATATTGCTACCACCTCTTCCAATAACTCTAGAAATGGCATTCAAGGGAACAGATACCTTTTTAATACCAGCTTCATTGGTAGAAACTGTTTGAACAGAAGATTTTCTCACTACTTCTTTCCAACCTTCCTCCCTTTTTGAATTTTGTTTCGGGCTGGTATTCTTTGGCACATGATCATCATGTGTCTGATTCTTTTTATTTTTATTTGAAGGAACATATTCATTACCAGTTGCCTCAAAGTCGTCCCGATCAGCTGGACTTTTTCCCTCAAATGTTAAAGTTTTTCTAATATTTTGAGTTTGTTTCTCATTTGATTTATCAGTTTTTTCTGATGATTGATCATAAGGCGTTTGCTGTTTAGTAGGGCTTGGTCTGATGGAACTATTTTTAGAATTTGAGGTGTTTTTCTTTTTTTTCTTGTCCTTTCGTTTGTCTTTTGATTTTATATCATTACTGGAACAACTTCCTTGGCTGTTCGCATCAATTCCACTATCACCTTCCTCCTTGTCGCCAACTTCAACTGTTCTTCCAGAAGATTCAACTGGACTTTCTGAAAATAAATTATCTACCTTGAACAATTGATATAAAATAAAGCAGAAGTCTTCTACCGAAGCAACGAAAACTTAAGTTGTTCATTTATGCTAACAATTGGAACTAAGTGCCATAGGTACATAAATTGGCTAACCTTGGCCTGTATCACAATTTGAACCTACCTTCATCCTCTTTTTCCTCTGTTTTTTCTGTTTCTGTCTTATCAGCATAATTCTCGTTCTTCTTGTTTTCTTCAAGGAGTTTTCTTTTTTCTTCTTTTTTCTCCAATTTTTTCTTCTTTTTCCTTTCTCTTCTTCTTGCAGCTGCTAATTTCTTTGATTCTTCCCTTGTCCTTTCCATATCTAATTCTTCTAAGAGAATACTAGCATTCTTGTTAGCTTTAGCTGCTTGTGTTTCTTTAGCAGCTTGAATGATCCTAATGCACTCATGACATTTATCCATGAGATCTTTATCGTTTATGGTAGACAGATAACGCATCATCTCCTGTTCGCTTGGAAATTGAGTCACTGAATGTACCATCCATTTAACTACTTTAACATGTCCTTTCCTAAAAGCTGCCATCAAACAGGAAACCTGAAAAAATCAAACAGATTTATATATCATGATTGAATACACAGAGATCTATTACCAGATAAACAAATTTACGTATTTTCCCATAGCTTTTACTCACCTTCCGATTATCTTGAGAATCAATATCAGCATTAACATTGTACAAGAGTTCAACAACAGCCAAATGTCCTCCATTTGCAGCCAACCAGAGAGGTGAGTTCCCTTTTTTGTTTTTGACCTCAACGAGTGCACCTCTACACAAAAGAAGTTCTACGAATCTAACATGACCCTTGTCAGCTGCAATTGTTAAGGCAGTGTCACGAGATGAGGGTACAGGAGTAGCATTGACATCTGCCCCTTTGTCTAAAAGAACACGTCCTACTTCCACATAACCCCCACTTGCCGCCTCCATCAAAGGGGTCAATCCAGTCTGTGAAAGTAATATGGTAGTATATTAATTGCGAACGTCGGTAATTGTAGCAAGAGATGACTGATTGTTTCAGAACAAAAAAAATTGAATAATACCTTAGCTCTATGTTCTACGTTGGCCTTCCTGTCCAAAAGCAAACTGACAACCTCGTGGCGCCCTTGAAAACATGCTAATGTCAATGCAGTATTTCGGTTTGTCTCAATTTGGGCATTGATATCACTGCCCATGTCAAGCAAAAGCTTAACTGCCGCTGTATGTCCATTCATGGCAGCCAACATAAGAGGTGAAATTCCCAATTTACTCCCAGTACGTGAATTTATTTCGGCACCATGGTTAAGCAATAACTTGATGATATTCACATAACCTCCAGAAGCTGCTAAGCTCAAGGGGGTATAGTCCGACACATTTCGATGTTCCTTATTGGCATTGCGTTTGAGTAGCATCTCCACAACCTACAAGAGTAATTAAATTGATTGCATACAAAGAATAAATTAATTCCTTCCCTTGCACCAATTTGAATCTAGTCTAGGTTGGAAAAATTGTATGTAATTTGTAAGGTTCTAATATTCATTAACTTTGCCCAAAGCCTAGTACGAGAACTTACTTCATATCTTCCTCCAGAGCAGGCAAGACTCAATGGAGTATCCTTTGTTCTCTCAGATTGGGCTTCAATGTCAGCATTATGATTTAAAAGAATGTCAACTACTTTTTCATGGCCAGCAGTAGCAGCCAATATGAGAGGAGTGAAACCTTTTTTATCACGATGTTCTATATTTGCACCTCTATTCAATAATAGTTCGACCAATTCTTCATGTCCTCCTGCACATGCTAATGTCAAAGCTGTATCTCGATTACTTTCTGTTTCGGAGTCTACATCCAAACTTGGAGCTACAATGGGGTTGGGACATGGTTGCGGGCTGTTTGTATTATTGTATTGGGTAATAGCTGTGAAAATAGGAATATGTTAGAAAAAAAATGTAAACTATCTAACGAAATTTCTTTAGAATCGTGAGAGATTGATTTTAATTACATGAAATCTTTGAGAAAATAATAGTAGAAATATAGATAAATATAACACTATATGACAAGTCCTAATGAGACACCCTATATATAGGGGATGTCCCAAGTTTGAGTTCCCATTATACTTTCTGTAGAACTAAACCTATTCGGAATCTGAAAATTTTGACATTCCCTGAGCTAAAAAAATTTTTCAAGTCTGAGTGTTTTTAGTTGAATAGAAAGAGAACTTGTTCTTAAGACATCGATAAAAAGCATTAAAAACGGAAAATCAGTATTACCCTTGTAATTCCTATTCCCAATATCTTAAGCATAAACTGTTTTTATATAATTTTATAGAATTTGAAGAACGTAGAGGTATGATGTGCATCTCCTAAATTTTGGAGAACTCATCTCAAGGTATTTCGAATATTGAGCCAAAATTGTGAATAAAATTTGCCTAAAATATAGTTTTTCAAATTAGTACCCTAATTTTATTATTATGTTACATTTCCCATAGAATTTCACGATAACAATATCGGTTATTCATTTTGTGAAATCCACTAATGATTAAGGGTCGGTTTCACAAAACTTTAATTACACCGTCAAATTAATTGGAGCCACCGCGATTCGTTGACATTTCAAAACGAGGGATTCGATTGATTCGAATTGTCGCAAGGTTTTTTGATCTCACAAAAAAAGTTTTGTGAAACCCTCCTTAGATCTGTCACTTGTAAATCACTAGCTTAATTTATCTTATATGGTCACAGACTTTTGTTATGGAACAGTTCTCATGAATCTGGACTCTAAAAGAACACTCACAATAGTATATTCTGAAACAATTTTAAAAATGGGCTTCTATTCCAACACGAATGCAAAATTCGAAAACAAGCGACGATGCGACGGAATTTTCTTCTGCAAATAGTAATATACAATATTTTCTCTATTTCATTCAAGTTTTGTGAAATACTCTCGAAGTTAGAATAAAAATCAAGTTTATTCATCCTAGTGATTTTTGTATTGTATCTTGGCAGTTGGTGTGACTGTTACGAAATTTGACACATTACAGCTTGAATTGACGTGTGTCAAATTTGACAACCACAAAACGGAAATTATAATTGAAATCAATGCTGTAATTATTTCATTGCAGCACTGCTCTTAGATTTATTGAACTCATTACGATACTGAAATAGAGAAACTAATAAATAACTCGGAAATTGAGGAGCATAAACATGTTAGAATAATATCATTATTTTTCCGCAGAAACCAACGCTATTATGAAAAATGAGGTTCTAATTGGGACAACAAAAGTTATAGGCAAATTCTGATCGCAATTTTTGACACAATATTTGAAACATCCTGAGATGAGTTTTCAAAAATTCAGAAGTTGCACAAAATTCCTTTGTCATTTTCCTTTGAGAATGTGGAAACAGTTCAGTTCAACAATTTGGAAATACGAATAACGAGGGCAATACTGACTATCCCACTCAAATTGTATTATATTCAGAATTGAATACTCGATCATATTATAATAAAACTGTCCCATTTGTAACCCAAACACTTGAATAAAATATTCCTCTTTATTGAGATACCGAGTGTGTCATAACGATTATTTTAAAATGTTTCAGTCCATTGTTTTTAACACCCAACACAAACAAAGATACACGTCTCATGTTCAAAGATAACACATGTCACATAACCTGTGGAGGTTACGGAAACTCTGTCAAAGCCATCGGAATGAATATATATTTTTCGTGGTATTGCTTTGTTTACGCGACAAAAAAGTGTACATATCGAAAAGATATCGACAATCTGGCACCTAAGTGTTGAGTTCGACAGCACATTGCCATCAATAATACCGTTTTGGTAAAAATTATGGATTCCGACTCTTTACGTGAAAAATCGGTTGCACAGATGCAGATACACACATGGAACATACAATGAACCGCAAAATTAATCGAACGGAAAAAAATTGGTCTGATTTCAATTTTGAATAACTTTCGAGTTTCTTAACCCATTTTGAAATTTTCTTGAAAGGTTACTGTTTCTTTCTTCTTCATCATGTCCTGATATCGATTTTATGAAAAAGATTGATAAATACGTTAAGATACGATGCAGTATAAAAATTGCATTTTACGCTTAACGTCTCGTAGAAGAATGCAGAAAATGAATGATATTTCCGAGTCTGACATTTTCGAGCCGCATTCCTCCTGAAAATTTGTTTTTTAATCATAACAATATCTCTATTTCTGAAAAAAACACATTTTGAAAAAAATAATGCGTTAAACCTTTATTAGCAGAGAATTAATTAAAAAATAACTATAAACATAGAATAGTGAAAATCTAGATCATGAAGTGAACTGCATTAAAAAATACATAGGCGATAGTAGTATTGTGATATTCTCATTATTACACCATAACACCTCTTGCCCCAATTTACACTCTTGGAGAGAAAAAGCATTCTTCGGGATCTTCTCAAAACTGTCACTTGTTTTAGCGAGCATTTCGGCCATCGTCGGTTATTCATTCCCTACGTTTAGCTGTACGAGTGTCTGGCGTCTTCAAAAGAGTTTTTCTTTTAGGACTTGTTCTCGCTGAAATGACCTCAAAACTCATTGTCGTCTATCAGATGAAAATAGCGTAAAACGAGATTTGTCTGTGAAAAGAACGGTTCTCCAGTCTTTCATGTCCCAATCTGAATCAGCACGAGCAAATTTTCGGAGCGGCCTTCAATGGCCTACAAATTCTTTACTCAAATCTTTGTAGCGTGCGTAGCCAAACCGTTCTGTGATATACCGAATCGGACGTCGAATTCTTGGAAAAGACCCGATTTTAAAAAAACATATCCCATTACTGTTACTATTGCTGATGTTAGCTTTGAGTTTTTTTGCATTATTTTCTGTAACAATATGTTTTTTCTTCAAAAACAGAGATATCATTATGACTGAATAAAAACCCAACTGTTCAGGAAGAATGGTACTCTGAAAACCCATTCATTTTATAAATTTTCTACAAGATGTTCAGAAGTTAAGCGTAAATGGCAATTTTTGTGACGCCATATATCACAACGAGTCCATTCATCATGTTCATAAAGTCGATATCAGGACTTGATCAAGATGAATAAAATCAGTAAACTGTCAAAAAATTATCGAAATTGGACGAAAAACCTATTATTCAAAATTGAAATTAGGCGAATTTTTTTTCCGTCCGGTTAATTTTGCGCAAAAATATTAACGCACATTATGGAAATCTCAAATTTATTCGACAACTGCAGGTGTTCTGAATAATAATTATTTTTATCAGAATTATGCAAGCATATGTTATCTACTTTAAACGTTTTTCTTCAATGCAAATGTTTATTCCAGCAGGAATAAATAAAATGATATTATCAGATTTGAATTTATTGGCTCCATTCTAAAATCAGTAGTTCTCCATCAATTCTTGTGATCAATAGTTTTTCTTTCGTTTGATTTTCTATACTCGATCGCTATGCAACGCGAAACACGCAATTTGACCCAAGAGGAATGTGCACAAGCGGTAGGTTTGCTAGAAGAAGGGAAGAATTACAGAAAGGTTTGAAGTTTCAAATACAAATGTGTCCAGAATGTAACAGCGATTCAGGGAGACAGGTATGAATGTCCGAAGACCAGGACAGGGTAGACCGCGGATAACAACTGCCATTCAAGAACGTTACTTGAGAGTTTCTTCGTTGAGACAACGAATTGCAACCGCTCGCCTACTTCAGAATCAGCTTGAGCAAACTCATGGGGTGCAAATTAGCACTCAGACAATAAGAAATCGCCTCAGTGAATATGATTTGAAGCCTCGTGTCGAGGCAAGAGGCCCAGCTTTTACCCCAGCCCATCGAAGGGCGCGTTTGGATATGGGAGAGAGCATATCCATTGGGAAGGGCCGATTGGGAAAGAGTTCTTTTCACAGATGAGATTAGATTCTGCCTCTACCATTGTGATCGACGTTCCCTTGTTTACAGACGTCCACATGAAAGATATGCTCAGTGCAATTTCCTGAATACTACTGGTTTCGAGGGATGATCGGTTATGGTATGGGGTGGAATATCTTCAACTGCTCGCACAGACCTAGTGGTCGTTGATAATGGAGCTATGAATGCTGATAACTATAGCTGATAAGTATTCTTGAAGAGCAAGTAGTACCATTTGCCCCATACATTGGTGAAAATTTCATTTTTATGGACGATAATGCCAAACCCCATCGTGCGCGCATCGTTCAGGAGTATCTTGAAGAGGTTGAAGTCTCTAGAATGGAATGGCCAGCAAGAAGTCCAGATCTCAATCCGATTGAGCAGGTTTGGGATAACCTCAATAGAAGGCTGAGAAGTTCAGAAAATCATCCAGCTACTCTCAATGACTTAGGAATCCAAATCGGAGAAATCTGGGAAGGATTAGATCAGAACATTTTAAGATCACTCATTTTGAGTATGAACCGTCGTTGCCGAGCTGTAATTAACGCAAGATGTGGAAATACCAAGTGTTAAATCACTTATCAGCATTTTTGTATTTTGAAAATTGTTAATTTCTCTTCTTTCACACAAGATTCGATGAAATCCTGAATTTTTCTTTCAGTTGATGTGTCTTGTTTCGTTCAAAACCATCCTGAGAGAACAAAAAAATAAGTTATAAAGTTAATGTAGAGTCAACTTTCATTAAAATTGAGATTTTCAGAATGTGCGTTAATTTTTTTGAGCAGTGTATTATTTGTCGGAAACATGTGCCAAAAGTTAGTGGCGATTAAGTATTTTACTATCCATGTTCTTTCACTTCAAAATTACGCACAGGGTAGTCAGATTTCGACGATACAATACCAGATCTCATAAATTAAAAGAGTCGAGAAACATAAACTGCGAACACCGTGAGTCATTAACCCAAATAGACCTACCGTTCCGTATAAAGAACACCTATCAAAAAGTTTTCTATTCATGCTCAAAATAAAGAAACAAAGAAGGCGTCAATATAAACACATAAATTGATGCTTTCTTCAACACTGAATATAACCTACAAGGTGCTTCAGCATTCAAATTCACTTTAAAGCCATGTTAACTTCATAAATATATCAATTGTTGCAATACCTCATTTTGTCCGGTGGTGTATTTTTTCATATGTATTTATTTCATCGCTTTTGCGAATAAAATAATTATATCTATGGTCGGATGAATAATATAAGAGGCGAATTTATATTCTCCATGATTTCAAATCCTGATTTTTGCAACGTAAATGAAGGCGTTCTTTTAACGGAACGGTAGGATTATCACCTACTATATTACCTGGATATATTGTTATAACTATTGGAAAAATAATCTGACTCTGCATGAGATACTACATCATGCAGATAATCTGGATATGATTTCAGAACCACCTGATAGCAAAATTTCCTTCTGTACATAATTCAATAGTTTTCTGTAACTGAAATAACAATAATGTTGCTCATGCGCCTACTAATTTCTTATTCGTATTTCCATGCACCAAACAAGTAATAATAGTAACAAACTAGACTAGCTATCATCGCAACAAGATTGCTGGAAACTAATAGAAAAACAACAAAAACAGGACCATCTAAGCAATCAAAGAGTTTACACCAATCTTCAAGATAGGTCAGAGTAGACCATCTGATTGTTTACCAGAATAAAATAAAAAAATTGTGAAGTGTGGCATAAAAACCAATATTTTATAAGTATTAAATATAAAATAGCATAACATCCGAAAAATTGCTTCTATAATTACGACATATTATAATTCAATGTTCATTTTTTATAGAATCAATTTTAGTAGCTCAAAAACCTACCGTTCCTTTAAAAGAACACCACAAATTTTGACTTTTCGTGAAAAATAAGTACACATCAAGATGAAAAATATGAAAAGGCTCCATTTAAACCATAATCTGACACAATTCTCATTGAAATGAAAGAAAAAAAATTTCAGGTCTATTTGGGTTAAGGTGTTTAGTTTCCATTGTACAGGGTGATTTTGGAATTTGGCTAATAATTATATTTGACTATAACTTCCACAATATTGCATCAACGTTCTCGAAATGAAAACATCTTCAGGGCAGTTTTTTACAGGTGCTTAATAAATTTTCGTGCAGATTTCAGAAAAATTAGAATTTTTTTTTTTATTTAAACCACAGTGTTCTGTGATATTTTTCAAAAGACGTTTCTTAGACAATTTCAAAAACATATATTATGCTATACTTTCCACTTTATTCAACATAATTCAAGCAGGCTCCCGTTGACTTCTGTGGAGACTGCGATATAGTTATCACTGAATAATCTCTGTTTCTAATTAAATAAGTAGATAAAGCATAGTAGAAACCGAAAGATTCCAGAAATACTCCTGGAGTCTGTATAATAATACATATAACTATGAATCAAAGTTCCTTTGATTTTGTCCATATAAAAATGATTTTTCGGAATTTTCGATTAATAAACTCGGGAGTATATCATGATATAGAGACTGTTTCAAAAAAGTTATCCCGTCTCTAGGATGTATAGAAAACTGAAACATAATTGGGATTTGTTTAGTATAAAATTTTCGTAATGTCAACCGTATTCAAGATAGAGGGCGTTGGGGGGTAATAAAATTACACATTTTTCACGATGTTACCGAAACTCCTAGCACCATTGTAATGAAATTTTACATCCAACGAATTTGTTTGACTCTCATATAGGGCGCTAGTTACACGGTTCGTACAAGGGGTTCATCACACAACTTTTTCAATATTAAATTTATCAAGTGAACCCAAACATCATTTTACACCAAACGGATACCCTTGGTAAAACTCGATACATGTACAGTTTTCGGAATTTTTTGATCTGAAAATTATGATTTAATAATCGATGTTGGTATCAAGTATTGATAAAGTTATCATTATTATTTAGTACAAAGCTAGTGAGCACGATGGAGCTCCACGGCATTTTGACAGAGGGTGTCCTAATTGTTTGAGAGTAACCATTTTCCAAATCGATAGAGAACTACTAGAACCAACTCTCTATTATGAATTCTGAGTATTTCCCTTATCCAATGACACACTCTGTGTAAAAATATTTAACAGAATTAAATAAAGAAAGAATATCTATGTTAGGCACCTTATTCGTCTCAAAAGTAGATTCTAGGTACATTCTGGTTCGACCAACAGAATTCATAGCATCAATGGATATAGAAGAAGAAGAAGAAAAATAAACAGAATCATTCCTTCAAAATGATTTGACTGTTCATGTCATATTAATTTAAAAACTCCAATCAGAGCACCTACATAAAATTGAAGAACTCATCAGACATTAAGAAAATGGACCTAGTTTCTTCTCCAATTGAAAGAACCAGCTAATTAAAAAAAATTGTGAATAGAAATAAAATGTCAGCTTCAGAAGAGTCTGCCACAAAACGAGTACAATCAAGCTCCTTCCAAAAGGATATTCAAAGAGAACAAGAAGAACAAAGAATAAACTGTACATTTTCCCAACTTATCACTGCTGTAGCTGTCTCTCTTTTATCCTTAGTAATTGGATATACAACTGCATATACTTCCCCCGCTGAAGCCTCACTCAGGAGGGATTTGTACCTGAGTAATGTAGAGATATCTTGGATAGGAGGATTAATGCCACTAAGTGCAGTTTTTGGCGGTCTTCTAGGTGGCTTTTCTATAGAATATTGCGGAAGAAAAGGAACCCTATTCATCATAAATGTTCTGTTCCTAATATCATGGTTGCTGATATATTATGCATCAAATTTTTACTACATATATGCGAGTCGATGCTTGGCAGGATGTAGTGTAGGACTGGCAACACTAACTCTCCCTATTTATTTAGTTGAAACTATACAAACAGAAGTGAGAGGTGTACTTGGACTATTACCGATGACCTTTGGAAATATTGGAATTCTTTTATGTTTCATATATGGGGTATTTGTTGAATGGAGGGTATTAGCCGCAATTGGGATATTGCTGTCTTTGCCATTCCTAGTTTTTTTCTTGTGGATAATTCCTGAAACACCTGCATGGTATATTCACAACAATAATCCAGAGAAGAGTATAAAAACCTTGGTTTGGTTAAGAAGCGTTAAACAAGATGTGACCGAAGAATTCAATAATTTGGAACAATTGCATAATGACCATAAATCAAGAAAAAGAAGAATCACCACTTTATTCAAGCATCCAAACCTCAAGCCATTGGCAATTATTTTATGTCTTATGTTTTTTCAACAATTTAGCGGTATAAACTCGATTATTTTTTACACAACGACAATTTTTCGTGCATCTAAATGGGATTTATCACCAATGGTATGTACAACAATCATTGGAGTCGTCAATTTATTAGCAACATTTCTTGCAAATGGACTCATAGATAAACTTGGAAGGAAAATATTGCTACAAGCATCAAGTATCATGATGACTATGGGCTTGGGATGTTTAGGTTTTTATTATTATGTGAAAGAAATTTTACTAGTTGACGTCGACGAATATGCCTTTTTGACCCTAATTAACCTGATAATATTTGTCGCTGGATTTGCAATAGGCTTTGGACCTATACCATGGTTAATGATGGGCGAACTTTTACCATATGAAATAAAAAGTCTTGCAGCATCTTTAGCAACAGCTGTCAATTGGATTTGCACTTTCATTATAACAGTAACATTTCCCTCAATTACTCAAATGTTTGGATATTTTGCGGTTTTCTGGTTTTATTGTTGTATGGTTATCACTGCTGGTTTGCTCACATGGTTATTTGTACCAGAAACAAAAGGAAGAAGCCTAGCAGATATTGAAAGAAGATTATCGGGACCAAATATTCAGAATGCAAAGTCAATTGCTATGTTGAAACCATTTCCTTCAACCACCCTGTGATCCCTAGAGAACCATAGGACGTCACCAACTCATCATTAGGATAAATTCAATGTTGTACACATGTATACTCCTCAAAATGATCACAGGTACAGAACACTGTACTAACAATGGAGAAAATAGAGAGCAGTAATCCTGAACTTCGTTTTTTGTATCAATTTAGAAATATTAAAGATTGTGATACTTCCTCTGCTTTTTGAACCAGATATTATAAAACTTAATTTTTGAATGAGGACAAATTGATACAACGACCTAGAAAGAATGTTGGTTCCCTAGCCTTCACTACTTGGAACTGTTTATTTTATAGGTTTGTTTTTCCTAGGATCCGCTTCAAGGAAATGCGAAAATTGAAGTTGTTAAGTTTATTTGCCTTCATACCCAATTCAATAAATGAAAAAGTGTGAAATTAAAAATATTATGAACTTTCTCAACAGCGTACATTTTACAAAAAAGATTTAATTTATAGTGTTCATATAATATCGCACCCTCGCTACAAAAGTGACCCAACTCAAAATCAAAAGTAGAAAATATTCAAATGCTAAATATTTTCTAAATACAGTAGAACTTCCTTACAGCCAACGTCTCTACAACGAATTTCTCGGTACAACGAATTTCGTATCTGTCATTGCACCTTGAATCCAAATACTCTGTTTAAAACACCCTCTAAAACGAAGTGAATTCTCTCTATAACGAATTTTTCCGAAAAAAATCACGCTCTAGATGCATATTGGTAAGAAGGTTTTTCCCAGAGTATACTTAGGTGTGGTTTTTTCCGTTATAAATCCTGATCATAAACTAAACCATCAAGGTGGACAGAGAGTTCCTTTTGAAACAGATGTAGATGCACCCCTGGCTATACAGATTGTTCAGTTTTCAGTGTCGCTCTGATCGTTAATGTAAAAAGTTGTGCGAAAATGTCTGAAAGGAAGTGCTTAAGTTTGAATGAAAAACTTAAAATTATCAGTAAAGTCGACCGCGGCTTGAAGAAGACAGACATTAGCGAGAAATTTGGGATACCTGCAAGCAGCCAAATCTGAAAAACTGGAAGGTCATTTCCAAAGCTTTCGAAGATGGAAAATCATCGGCAGCGAAGCGTATGAAAATGTGTGTGTACGAGGATATTGACTGTGCGGTGTTTAAATGGATCCAGACCTTATGAGAGAAACGTTTGCCCTTATCAGGTGCCATGATCAATGAAAAGGCTTTAAAATTTGCCGAATCTCTCGGACATCCCCGATTTACTGCCAGTACTGGATGGCTGGACAAATTTAAAAAACGCCACGCCATAGTGGCAAAAATCATTTGTGGGGAAAGTGCCGATGTGAATGATGCGGACTGTGAGAGTTGGAAGGAAAATGTTTTGAAGGAATTAATGAAGAAGTATGAACTAAAAAACATTTTCAACGCGGATGTAATTGGTCTGTTTTTTTTTAAATGTTTGTTGTATAGAACTTTGACCTTCAAAGATCATAAATGACAGGGTTACCGTGCTTGTTGGGTGCAATATGAATGAAAGTGAAAAACTAAAAGTGTGGATTTAGAGAAGCCACCAGCCGAAAAAATAAATAACGAACAGGTACTTCAAGCCTTCAAAACGTATCGCCTTGCTTTTTTAGTCCATTGAAGGAGACAATATATTTGAATCTCTGCAAAAATACGAAATTTTTTCTGAGAACAAAATGGTTTTTATTGTACCCCTCAAACAAAAATTGTGAATTACTTATCTAATAAATTGTAAATACAAATCATATATGAATGCACTCACAAACGTTCCTAATTATGTACACTGTAATTGGAAACATGAAATAGGCACCAATTTTGATATGTGGGTATCTGTGAGATATATGGAGGACCCATATTTCCCCACATATCACACAATATTCGGGGTGGAAAGTTATGGATGACCCACCCTGTATGTATTTACTTATCTATTTAGTAACTGTTAACGTAAATAAAACTCAATTGGATAAATAATATCATATGTTTTCAAAGTTATTTAAGCCAAAGTAAATATGAGTGACTTACCGGAATTAGGATCAATTTGGTAAGTCTGATTTTGTTGGAAATTATTTCCCAGCTGGTTTGGATGCCGACCTAAACGTCCCTTTTTGGTTTTAACATTATCAGTTACAGCCGTTTTTGGTTGCTTTCTTGAATCCAAGTTAACATTGGACGTTTGAGATGTCTGCGTCGCTGCTTGTACTTGTCCAGCCTGTTGTAACTGGCCTTGTAAGAGTTGCTGCTGATGCTGTAGCTGATAATGGTGTACTGATTGTAATTGGGATGAGTTAAGATGACTGGGGTTTTGCATTTGGAGAGGTAGTTGCTTTGGAGTATTTACATACTGCTGCGTAGGTGATACAGGAGATGTTCCAACTGTAGGCGTCACTGTGTTTACTGGAGTTAATTGTTCAGCTCCCGTAACACTCGGACATGCTTTATAAAAAAAAAATCATTAATGGAAAACAATAGGAAAATTTGAGCTGGACATAGAAAATGATCTAATGTGCTTGCCCGATAATTTCATAAGATAGAAAAAAATGTTGTAGGTTTATGGGGTGATCAAGATAAAATGTGTTCCACTTTAGAATTTCTCATTTTCATGTAAATTCATGAAGGGCCTTAGGTAGATGTCCATTTACTTATAGGACAATAAATTAATGTTACTTCTACTACTGATAAATAAAAGGTTTCTATTGGATTATACCAGGGGATCTTCATTATTTTGTCGTGGAAACAAGTAACTAGTTTGACTTATTTCATGAATTTTATTTCTCTTTGATGAAATTTAATTAGAGCAACACGTTTCATTTAATCAAAGAAAGCCATGTCAATTTCGAAATTCTGGGATAATTTTAATTTTCAATAGATCATTTTGTAGCTAGAACAGTAAAAGAGCCAGAAAAACGTACCTTAAACAAAGTACAAATTTTCTTTTGACTGAGTACTGATATAATATTTTCCTTACCCAAATGCTGCGACATGAGATTGATTCCTGCTTGAAAACCAGCCTGATATATAGCCCCACTTTCTCCTTTGTTTGGGACACCAGGTGCAGTCAAATAATGTTCATAGGGGTAGAGTGTATGCATCGGTAGCTGAGCGCCATTTGACTGAACAAAGTATTCCACACGTGACAGATCAGTTGGAGGTGATAGATCTTGTTGTGTAGCTATAGATGCAATCATAGATTCTTCTAAAGAACTAGGGTAAGGTTGAACCTGAAATATCAACAAAATTAGAAAGAACATAAATGAATTAAACTCATTACAAACAGCATTTAGAAACATTTTTAAACATACCTGAAGTCCATGTTGGGCCAATGATTGTTCTCCACTTTCTGTCGTAAAGGTGTCTAGAGAACGGACAACTTCTTCAACTGAAGAATATTCTTTATTCAATATTTGAGCTTTAGAATCATTAGCTGGCGAGATTGTACTATATTCGATCCTAGACTTCTGAAATAAAACACTGGGTCATTCTTGAGTGTCTATACACTTTCTCAATGTTGCCATTATCTGGACAGTGTGTCTCAACAAAATATCTTACATACTACAGTATATCAAAAGAAATGTACTTGAAAAAATGACTCTCTTATCTCTTGAAGAATTGGAATATCATTATTTTAATTTTTAAGAAATTTAATTGTTCTGAATACACACTTAGCATTCATGTACACTGTGTCCCATTTGGGTTGAGACTGCAATGTATTTCAGCTATTATTAAAAATAGAGACATGCGGTTTTCCCGACTCTGTATCACTTTTTTCTGAAACTTTTACATCCACATACAGAAATATACCAACTAGTTCTGTTACTGAAATACCAGTCAAAAACGAAAATGTTCACTTCAGAGATGTTATTTCTCAGGCCCTGCATAAAAAAAATGGGCTTATAATAGATATTTTTCTAATTATGTGTCAAATTCGTTCATTCTGCCACATCTTGTAGAACAAAACAATGTTAGATTATTTCATTCCAGCATTGTTTTCAGTTATATTTATTGATGGCATGTTGGCCTCCTGTCAAGAATTTATTTAACATTAGATATGATATAGAAAACAGTTCTGCCAAGCAATATTTTGCAATGCAAAATATTGATATTTACGGCAATATTTCATTCATTTCGAAAAAATTAGGCGAATTAGAAAATGATGTATGATACTCATGCAGAAAGCTCAATCTAACACTTGTTCATTTAAAAACTCGCCACTTCGTGGCCCTTTTTTGAATTTTGAACTCGTGTAAGAAAATCAATGACTTCTACACTAGTATCATAAATATCTATTTTACAATAAAGGTGTGAAAGAATTCATGTCCTACAATTAAATACACAAATATAAATAAGGATTTTTCCGATTTTTGAAGCAAAAATTTATTGAAGATCAGATTGTGACACATCAATGTATCAGAAAAATAATTGCGAAAATTTGAAGTTGAAATGAAGAGTGTTTTATTTGAAAAAATACAAGTTTGCGCCAACTTTAAAAACAATGCAACAGGGATACAGGGATTGAGAAGTAGTAACATCTCCAACAGTGAGCATTTTCGTTTTCAGGAACAAAAGTTTTTGGAATATTTCTGTTTGTGGATTTAAAACCGCATGTCTCTATCTTCAATAATAGTTGAGATACAGTGCAGTCTCAACCAAAATAAGAGTTGTTCAAATTTTATATAGCTACTTTGAAAGCAATTCTTGTACTCACATTCGAATCTACGAAAGTCCTAAGAGAAGAATTCTGAAACTGCTGTAGAATTGAAGCAGTAATCAAATTCTCACTCGTTTCTTCCTTCAAAACTAATGACTCTTGATCTAAATTATCTAGATCTAAACCAGTCATAGCTTGTAAACTAAATTGCGTCGTTTTTGGAACAGTTTGCTGTTGAATAATTTCAGCTTGTTGCAGTGTTGGCGCCGAAACAAATTGATTCTGCTGCAATGGAAGTTGCTGGGTATAAATATGGGGTTGAACAGCCACCTGCTGTTGTTTACGGATGTTTTTTCCTTCTTTTTTAGCCGGTTTAGCCTTAGGACGATCGCTAACAGCAGTTGTCTGAAATATTGCATATATTTAAACATAAAAAATAAAACATTTTAAAAATTAAATATTCACTGAAAACACTGAAGGAGAAAATATTAATCAGTTGATGATAACTCACCTCTTTAACTTCACTATGAGCAATACTCGAAAACTTTACTGGCTGATTGGCGGTGCTTGTAGTGGCAGTGTTCAAGGAAACAGTAACAGGCGACGACATTGGAGTGAAATAGAAAGATGGTTGTATGGGATTGTTACTAATTGCTCCAGCATCTCCTACTGCAAGTTTAAAAGTAGGTGATTGCAAACAAGCAGTTGAACCTGTAAATATAAATTCATTTCTTTGATTTCCTTCTCAATGTCACTTTAACCCATTAGCGCCGGATTTTTTTCTTTCTTTTGATAACAGCTGATCCTAAATGCTCCGAAGAGACAAAACGAAACTGGTGCAAAAAGCTATATTTTTGTACCTATCAAGTAAAGCATCCTTCAATTTTCCAGCCACAAATCTGTGCACTTGGGAACCATTTGAAGATGGGTCCGAAAGCTTTGCTATATGGCAACTGTAGGCGCTAATAGATTAATGTATATGAAGTATGAAGACTGCAAATATTCTCAATAGCTTGATACTTCAAGAATGGTCATCCTTTGATAATATTGATCTTTTTATAGAACTATGGATTTATTTACCTTGCGGCTGTTGCATCCCTAGATCTATACTTGTAATATTAGGAAGAGCAGCAGAGCTAGCAGCAAATTGCTCCTGTGAGTATTGGAATACAGATGGTTGTTGTTTTCCATGGAGCTCTCTCTCCACTTTCTGATTAACAGAAAAAGTACAAAATAGAAGTTTCAATATTCACTAAATGAAAAAAAAACAATAATTCCTATATTGATAAGATACTCACATGTAATTCCTCCAGAATTTGTTGTTTCTGTGTCGAGCCTTCTTCACCATTGAAGTGCTTCTTTCGATTTTTAATGAACTCGATAAGGGTACTATTTTGATCTTCCTTATGAAGAAACTCCATCGCTGCTGTAGAGGAAAATATATCATCCTCGAAATCCAGGGGCTGTGATCGCACCTGAAATGAAAGAGATTGAAACTGAAGAGTTGTTTAAATATTGAAATCCAATTTTTTCTCCAAGTAATTTCTCTGATTTTTCTTCAAATTAAAATCAGCCCTTTAACGTACCTGTTGCGCTTCAGCAGAAGTTAAATTACTCTCGAACACTGTTCCTGTTGATTGACTTTTTGGTAGAAGTGATTGCTTGCCAGACTTTTTTGCCGAAAGAGGTTCTTGGTTTCGACTTGATCCAGCAACCTTTTGTTTATTGATATCATTTGACAAATTAAGATCTTCTTGGGGTATAATTCTCACTGCTTCAGGAACTTCTTGCAAAACTGAACCTAAAATAATAATTATTACATTTGAAAAAAAAAGGAATTATTATCAATAATTGATCACAAATTGTGTGTAATTGAGTCCTAGTATTTACTCCCATCACTCACCTGTAGGTTGCTGGAAGAAGTTAACTGACTGTCCAGGTATGTTCTGAGAAACCACACCTTGGCTTAAAGATTGATCCCTGTTGGCAATCTGTGTTGTTGAGGGTACAGTAAGGTTACTTGTTGAGCCAGACACTTGATGTTGATTTAAAGCTAACGATTGAATTGAATGTGGAAAATCTAAAAGTAACTGTACAACATTAGTATGGCCTCCCTTCGCTGCTTCAATCAGCATTGTTGAATTATCCTGGAATTGCAACATGAAAAATATTACTTACTCATCTTAGAATTGACACAATTACTGAAAGAATATCTATAATATTTTCAACAAAAACGCACCTTAAGTTTATGATTAGGATCTGCATTCTGAGAAAGAAGCAATTCAACCACTGCAATATGTCCCCCGGCACAAGCCAGAGAAAGTGGGGTGTGGTCATTGTTTGTTGTCTGTTTTCTGACATTTGCACCTTTCGAGATGAGGAATTGTACTGTACACAAATGTCCAGCTCTACAAGCCTTCATTAAAGGCGTTCTACCGCCCTCCGACTCGTGCTCTAAATTCGCGCCATATTGTAACAGAAGATCAGCTACATCCGTATGACCATTTTCACAGGCATAGGTTAGAGCTGAAAAATATATATGCCTATATACTCCTGAAATCTTTTGTCCCATATAGCTACTACTATCACAGATGTAAAAGTGCTTCTGTTTGTTGGTCTTCTTTTTACCATTTAATTTAAGCCAGATTCAGAGCATTTATTGTAGAATGTAAAATCTTTCATACAATAAAACAGAAAGATTGTCAACTCCAATATTGTAGAAAAAAAGAATTTCCATAGGTAAGTTCACCAGATCTGACCACTTTTAGCTAAAGCACACTTCAAAGTCCACCCAATTTCATTATGGAAGTAAATGGAGACGTTAGGTGAAATGTTATGACAGACCCGTTCAGGTTCAAATTTAAAATATACACATAGAAATTTGGGGGGGAAGGCCAATACCAAACTGAATATTACAAAAAAAAATTGAATTGATGATTGCGGCTGACAAAAGGACAATAAAGGAGCATTGCCTCAGATTAACATCATTAGATTTAGAAATCAATATAAAAAAAAGGATTGAATAAACATAATCTTTGAAAAAGCATTTATTTTCACCAATTACATCAGCTTAATATTGCAAAATGACCTGTTATATTTGAATTTCTAACATGCATTCCTAATTCCTTTTCAAAATTATTGAGAGGAAACATGTCATTGATATCAATTGCAACACTGCAGTTGCAACCATAATGAGCCGTATGGTGTCTGATTGTAGTCTCATCGACCAGCGTCAATCGAAATCGCCTTTGGGTTCTTGGTTGATTCACAGATTGGTCCGTCAGTTTTGGACACACCGCATTCGAATGACATATTAGGCGATTTCTATTGACTTTGGTTCTTGGTTGGTTCATAGATTGGTCCGTCAGTTTTGGACCAACCGCATTCGAATGACATATTGGTGACGTATCGAATCAGCTGTTTCGCCGAAATTTGAACCGTAAAAACACCCAGATACCTACTAAATATTATAAGAGACTTCTCGGAAAACCGTCTACTTTGTGTACAACCTCTACTGTGCGGACATATTTAATTCTGAAAGCCAATTTCAATATGTGTTACAGTATGCGGATGACACTCTTTTGATATCGCATCAGAAGAACATAACGAAATGTATAGAACAACTTCAAGAATTAATGAGGAAGATAGAAGTGTGGTTCCGTATTTGGAGATTGAAGCCGAATCCAACAAAATCTCAGTTCATAATCTTCAATCATAGACTATCAAGCAGCCCTCCAACAATTTCCATATGTAATGAACAAAAAAATCCACAGCAGGCAATAAAATACCTTGGTGTCTATGTACACAGTAAAATGAATTTCAATCAGCATACAAGCCAAATGAAGAAGAAAACAACATCCCATGCAAAACACTTCTCAAGGCTTGTAATTGGAAACCAGGGCCTATCCGTGGCCAATGCTGCCAAAATCTACAAAACCATATGCAGACCAATTTTGGAGTGTGCCCATCCAATATTAATCAATTGCAGGAACCAAGCAATCCAAAATATACAAACAGCAGAAAGAATAGCACTGAGGACCATATCAAGAATAACACATCCACATAATACTGCACAATCCACCCAATGAATTATTATATGAAAAAACAATGATTCAACTGATTTCAGACCGGTTTCAAAAATTAAATTCAAGATTCTACAAGAAGGGATGGCAGAAATCATCAAACTCTATCATGATGATCCCAACAACAACCCAACAAGTATCCTACACATTCACTACTTCAGAAACTCAGGGAGGAATATAGAAGTACTTCATAACTTAAGCATACAAAACATAAACTTTTTTTTTGGATTGTAATGTTTAATTCACTTAGCTGAAGGACCGTAGGTTGATGGCTTTTGTTGTATTCGAAAGCGCGGTTCGTTTTACATTGTCATTTATGAACTGAGCGGTCAATCGTTAACCAACCAAAACAGCCATTCGAAATCGACTATGGTCTCTGGTTCATATGATTGGTTCATGTCATGGATCTTCTTCATATGATGAATTGCCTCAATATTTTCCATTTTTATTATTCAAATATTATACTATATTCTTGTGCTCGCCGCATTACCTCTTGTTGTGAAAGTTGATTTTGCAATTAGGCATTTCCTGTCAGCTGATTTTGACACAACAATTTTCTATATTGTGAGGGGCACACAAACTGTGAAAACCAGTTAAGGTGTTAAAACCACCTTCTTTTTGGGCAAAATCCTCATATTTCGTGAGAAATCTCAAGTCACACAGGATAGAGTACAAAAATACACAAAAAACTGACAAAATCACTGCTGTTCATTTGCTAAATTTGCTTTGTGTGCCCCTCAAGACTTCGCAACTCATGCTCTGTTGACGTGTGTGACGTAAGCTGGAAATGCCTAATAAAACACAACATAACTAATCTCAAATGAGTTGAAAGTTTGGGCACGAGAGGTTAGGAATTTATTTATAAGGGCTAGAGGATACTTTAGCTGCTAAAGTCCCGAGATAGGGCCTTTAAATATAAAGCATCTTTAAGATTAAGAACCTGAAATGTGTTATGAAACCAAAACGTTGATCTTGGAGAAGCTTTAAAATTAAACGCACTTTAAAATTGATTATGAAACTGGCCCTAATACAAATAGAAAATATGTTGTTATTACCTGTATCCCCTGTTTGAGTCTGTGCTTCCACATTTGCGCCATGCAGCAGAAGGAACTTGACCAAATCTAAATGACCTTCTTGAGCAGCTTCCATGAGTGGGGTAGACGCACCAAGTTCAATATTAGCCCCTCCTTTCAACAATATATCTGCAACATCAGTAAATCCTCCACAGCATGCAAGAGTTAAAGCTGTTTCCTGGGTCTCATCTGTTTGGGCATTTATGTTCGCTCCTGTAACATGAATTATGCATGAGAGTGCTGACCAAATTGAAATTAAAAATTCTTCGTCAGTAAAAATTTCTTAATTTCAATAACTTAAACTTTGTGAATTTGAATTGTATTGCTTGTATTATTTAAGAGATCTCTATTACTCTTCAAAAATGTAACAATAAGAATTATAATTCATTAAAAGTACAGATGACAGCACAACTTACTACCTTGACCAAGAAGTAGGTGAACCATTTCTTCATGTCCCTCTCTCGCAGCCTCCATCAAAGGTGTATAACCCTCGTCATTCACCTCTTCAATATTAGCCCCTCTTTCAATTAGGAGCATAGCGAGATCAACATGACCACCACATGCTGCCAATGTCAGAGGTGATTCAAAGCTATCAGTGGGCATGTTGACCTGAGCACCAGAATCAAGAAGCAATCGTGCTACCTCAACGTGACCGTCCATTGATGCTTCCATAAGGGCAGTGTGCATCTCGTCAGTCTTGTGTTCTTGGTCAGCACCAGCTTCTAATAGGAATCTAACCTGCAATCAATTCATTGGGTTTTTTATTTGTATTTATATGCAAATCATTAACTTCATAGTTCTCAATATTGTGTATTACACTATGGTTTTCTTGAATTTTTGTGATGAAGCAACTACTACATAAATAGTTTAATGTGAATACTGTCAAAATATGTGTAATTATTCAAATAGAGGAATCTACATACCATGTCAAGGTGTCCTTTATAGCAAGCTAAGGTGAGGGCAGACTCCTTGAATTCGTTAGAATGGGTATTAATTCCAGCTCCATGGGCCAATAGAAGCTTGGCTAAACCAACATGACCTGCGCTGGCGGCCTCCATAAGAGGTGTATGACCATTTTCATTATGGTCTTCCACGTTAGCACCATGTTCAAGGAGGAATTTCACAACTTCTGTATGACCACCTGCGCATCCATACATCAGAGGAGTATTCCCTGAAAAAGGAAATTGGACTGAAACATAAATTAACCATCAGTTAACACAGTATATAAATTTTCTTTATCAAAACGAATTCTACCAGATCTAAAACACTAGAACTTTTGTTTAATACACTACCATATTTCTTTACGTTATGAAGTTATCCCAAAAAATTTAGATCAACAGGAACCTTATCATAATAACAATAATACTTGTTCATGACATCCTATTTCATACTGTTTAGTTAGTTCTTATACTATAAAAAATTGTTAGTTAATAAAATTGGGTTTGTTCCAACTAACAGCCTTGTAAAATAAATAATAAATTAAATAAACACTTTACATTAAGGCGTATGTTTGACCATTTTTACATTGAATCAGATATACTTTCACCATTATTGAGATAATGATGAAATGCCGACTGTTGAAACAAACCTGTGATGATGAGATTCATTAATAAAATTATACAATTATAAATGTATAAAAAATGCATATTACATTGAATAAACTAACTCTACTCACTAATATACTCAAAAATTGAAAACTGGTTACATTGACGTGAAAGTTCTCAATAAAAACACAAATACTTTCTACACACAGGACTAATGGCTCATAGTCGAACCAAGAGAGTATATGAGCCACAACCTGGAACACCAAAGTAGCACGAGAAGTAGTTCATATTACCACTCAAAACAGTCTCTGATGGAATTCAGAGACTTTAATGTTCATTAAAATTTCTACTCAAATATCTATTCTATCAATCTAAAAATGATAGGTACAAACCTGATGTAGACTGAGCGTTCACATCTGCTCCATGAGCAACGAGTAGACGCACTATCTCTATATGTCCTGCTGAAGCTGCTTCCATAAGAGGTGTGCATTCTCCCTTAATGCCCCTATCCTCTACATTGGCATGCATGGCTAAAAGAACCTGGAAATTTGAATAGTGATAATATAAATGCCATCTTGGGAAAAAAATAGCTTTCTGTCTTTATTCAATAAAAGGCAGGTCTAGTAACATATCTACAGGAGATCCTTCTCTCTTATATAAATTTTTTGAAATCAATGAAGACATCGAAATTACATGAACAAAATTTTTGGAATTGTGATGTCAAATTGAACTTCAGTGAAATGATCCGTAATTCTGAATCAATACAATTCGAAATTTTTTCTAATGCCTTACATATTCACACCAAATTATCAGATAGAAATATGCTGATATTTAAAGAAGGGCTGTATATTTGGTTAAGTAGAGGTTTCATGAACACTGTAATTTTAAAATGTTTTAGCTGCCAGTTTTTTGAATTTCAAACAATG